>JARHVA010008625.1:0-450834 GCA_037957365.1 Torreya grandis | reverse complement strand
AGCATCCCACTAGTATTTCTCATGTAGATCAAACCTTTAAATTGATTCCACCTTGCATAATGGCCCTAAAATTGCATTATTTTCTCTTGAATTATTAGTTACCAAGTGTTACAATCTTTCATTTATTCATTTCACTAGTTTTTCAACACTAAACTTGAGCTCTTTTGATGACCAAATAGGTCTACTAGGCCAGTCAGGCCTAATAGCCTAACTATTTGTAATAGGTGACCATTAAATACCTATAAGAGAGATTGATAACCTATGAAAACATGATATACATACCTGAAACAATCCTTTCAACCATGTTCATAAGCTCTCTTGATCAAAGAACACCCATGACTTTGCCTTACCTGGTTGACTAGGCCATTCTTCTTTAATGACTATAAGACTAGCTATTTTGAAGACACTTTTAAAGGAATTTATAGCTAATTTTTTTGGAATGTTATGCCTTGAGAATATTAATTAAGTTCCATACTGACTATTCCAAGGATTGGAATTAATCTGGACTACCATATACTCCTCTTTCCACTTAAACTCTAAAAAAGCATGGATTTATAAAAAATTTGTACCATGTCCATAAAAATATAACCCATGATCATATTTTCCTCTAATTTTAATTTACCATTCATGTTATTTACAAGTCATTATAGGGTAATAGAATTCCAAACTACCAAGTTTTTAAAAACTGGGTCTACCTAGGGTTTTTAGGAAGGTTTATAACTGCTTAGGCATCTTAATGATAGTTCATGAAGTACAAACATCCAAGCTATAAAAAATGTCATGGATTTCAAGAATAATAACCTCCTCAACTCCCCATGAATGGGTTTGGTTCCCATGCAAAGGGTGGATGATGATACATACATTAGAAGGTGACCTTAGTGTAGTCTACAAACCATTTCTAAGTGTTTAACTTATTAAAATTGATTCATAAATATATACCCCATAATGCCAATCAATATTTCATGTGTATTCATTCCATATATAGACTTAAAATTACTTAAGAACTTTGGCTCTGAGTGTGCATGTGGTGGAGTAGGTGAGCATTTGAATATGCTCCCTCAAATTGGTTGTGTGTAGATAGACTAGCTTGAGCTAGGTTTTATATATTTCCAATTAGTTTTTCTACCTATTATCACTTGTAACCCATTTTTTACGTATAAAACATCATTACACTTCTCACCTTTGTCATTAGACTGGTTTCTAATAGCTTGTAGAGATCCCAAGATGGCTCTAGGGTCTTTATGCAAGTCTATGTCATCATATCTCTAATGTTTTTGAGTTTTAAATCTAAGTGTGAGACCTTGGGATGGGTTTTAGGGGAACATAGGACATCATTACACATTATAAAAAGACTCTCTAAGGGTCTCATATTGCTTTTAGACCTTATGTAGTATAGGTAAACCTTGAACTCCCTGAATGCCTATAATAGATAAGCCTTGGTCAAAGAAAAAATAATTGGTATACCTACTATTTTTCCCAGATAAGTGAACATTTTAAATTCTATCATGAAAATAATATATACCAATTTTGGGAGCTTGGATATGCTTGTAAAGGCCCCAAATCATAACTTTGGTCAAAACTAGCGCCAAATTGCCTACTGATTGAGTACTTAGGCATGCAAACTTTGAATATGGTCTATAGCATTGTTTATAAGGGTTTTTATGACCATGTTGGTATGTGTATCACATTATTTTAATTATAATTATGTCTAGGTAATATCTTGTCAACACTATCTTCTTGCACACCCCTTCTTACATTCAAACTCAAGTCTCTCGTTTACATATGCCTGTGTAATCTTGATTGTGCAAGTGCTATTATACCTTCACAAGGGACCAAAAATCATGTTTTAACTCTTAAAAATTTAAATTTATTACCTTTTATGGATTTTTCCTTTTATCTCAGATGAGGTGGAACACCAACATAGACTGATAAAGTCACATGTGACCATCTGCCGCTATCACTGTATGCATGGTTTATTCTGAGTCTGTATATGTTGGATATGGATCATATATAGATTTAAACCTATGGAATAAGTGGCCCTAATCATCATTAAACCTTATTAGGATGAATATCTAATGATTCTCATATTAACCTTTATACCTTGAATAGTCCCTTGATGCTCTATGGGAGCCTACTACAATAGTTCTTGAGGCTGGTTGTAGATGAAAATCTGCAATATTAGATGATTGTATGACCATATAGGCCTAATACCTAGTGGTTTCAAGATTATAAAGTTTCTTCATGGTGGTCCTTTACCCTTTTTTATAATTCATATGGTGGCCTCCAACTCCACCTCTTGTAAATTACCTTGTTTTGCCTTCAACATGTTGACTATGTGTCTAAGGTGTAATGTTAGGCCTTATTAGGAGGGTTGAGGTCCTCACATGAATTCCCAAAGCATGATTGATCATCAATTATATCTTTAAATTCCTATCAATACCCTCATAGTCTTATGAAAGATAACTCATACTCCATTTTCTTCACCTATCATGGATAAACCAACTCAGGGGATGTAGGTGTCAAATCTCTATATAGACAGAGGAGAGGCATGAGGTGAAGGTATTGAGTAAGAATATGTCATCACAAATTCAAACCAACTAATTAATTGGTCTTCCATTCACCTTTCTATGTTTTAATTTAACAGTGACCTCCAACTCTTACAAATGGAAGATCATACCTTATTTTCCTTTGGCATGCTGACTGTAGGTCTACTTATGATGATACTATAGGTGCTCTTTTGGGTTATGAGGGAGAGATAGGAACCATGTGAGTGTTATATAGTTTATAATTCACATTCATTGATAGATACATTACAACCTCACCTCACTCATTAACCCTCTTGATTTATGATACTCATTGCACACTTCCCAAGTGGCCAAACAAGCATGGTTATAGCTATGTGTCAAAAATTTATACATATAGAGGAGGATCATGAGGGTGATATCAAGATGCAAAGATGGTTTTTTTACTTGATTGATTACCTTTGAAACTCATATCCATTTTAGAGAAGCACTATTCACCATTATGGGATATATTGAAAGCAAGGAAACTAATTACCTTAAAATCTCCAAAATTACCTTAATTTCTACTAATAAGGTAAACTAGGGTGACCACTAAGCCTTAAAACTTGCTTTTAATGACTACACTTGCTTGGGTTTCTTGGAAAAATTAACCTAGTGAATGAACTCACTTAGTGTCCATTATGTTTCAACCATGTAGACCTCCTTAGACCACTTTAAACACCTTGGATTTTGTGATAGCAGTGATAACTATTCTAGGTGGCTATTGAATTGATTTTCAATCTTCTCTTATCCATTAATCCATCAACTAGTCTATCAACTACTCCTTTAGGAACTAATATCCTATTTTGATCATGAAAAATGAATTATTGACCATATTTCACCTAATATAAGTGCTCTTGAATCCTATTTTTGGGTGTTATAGCATGGCATCACCTTTTTAGACCTCTACTATAGTAACCTTAAAGGCTGACTATAGGTACAGACATTCTAAAATATGAATTCATTACTATCTTATACCTTTGGATATCCATGGAGGTATACATTTGACTCATATGCTATTAGATTGTCTCTCAAATCCTCTAATATTCATGATGCCTTGGATGTCCTTACCATCTATCTCATATTTCTTCTATTATTGAATTTGTACCTCTGTCTAAGGTTTAAAATGGATTAAATAAGTTCTTGATCAGATAAGGGTCATTATTGTTGACTTTATTTACTTTATGCCTCATTAAATTAAATAATTTATGTATAATTTATATAGCTTACACATGAAGGGAAAAAACTCTCTTTTGGAGGCACTCATACCCTTATATATAGTACACCCCTTGTTCATGATGACTGGGCAAATGAAACTACAAATTTGACTTCATGGGGGCTTATGTAGAATATTGTGGTTGAGGATGAATGGAATAATGGATCTAAGAGGCAAAGGAGACATGAAAGAGACTAATAAACTAATAAAATAATTTAAACATTATCAACTTTTTCACTTAAGTTCACTAAGATCCTATAACCTCAAGAAACTCAGTTGATACTCTATAAATAAAAGAAATCTTGGATTTTTTTTGTTTTTGAACCTCCTGAATGTGTGAGATAGGGTTTTTGGTAATGTATATGTTCCATGGTATCCTTGTGAATACAAAACAAGAACTTATTTGCATAAAAACTTCAGTAATAAACCAAAACTATTACAATCCTTAACCCCTACACAAATAGATAAGCTCATGGGAGTGGTTATATTGTTAGGCATTATTTATAAAGCAAAATAAATTGATTTTCAAATAAAAGCCTTAGATGAGGTAGTCAATGGACACCCTTTCATTCCCAAAAATCTCAAGTCATGAATTTCTCTCTCCACTCTATACTGAGTAAAAACCTGAGATGTTATACAAGCTACCAAAGAGAGTGATAGAAATATGGGATAGGTTTCTAAAATATTATGGATATGAAACTCCTATAAATCCTAAATTTATAATTTGGGGGTACATATACAACCATGGGAGTGTATGGAATAAATCTCCTATAAGAACACCTGCATAGATTAGGTGAAAATAATTGGTTTTGGCTTGAAACTACCACTCTGCCTTGGATAGTAATGGATAATGGATGGTAGGTGCTCATATAGTGGTGAATTCATGTAAATACCTATCATTACATTTTTAAACATTTCCTTTTCCATCCAACATTCTATATCACTCAAAAACCACCAATTAAAGTCATAAAAGGGCAATAAAACACATGAAAATGGGGTGTACATTATAATTTGACCTTTGTATCATTTTCAAGAGTGGTATGAACTATATTAAGGGGAAACACAACATTAAAATCATATTACATTACCAAAATGACCCCTTTTGTCAACTAGTACACTTGAATTCACTTGACTATTATCATGAATGCCTGAAACAACACTAGGTTTCACAAGTCTTTTAACTTAATATTTTTAAATGAACCTTAAATGATGATAAAAAGGATAAAATGGACTCATAAAGGACAAATCAAGGTATAAAATGACTCAAAACCCCATGACAAGGTCAAGTTTTGAATGTAGGGTTGACCATTTTGACATGATGATCAAATTTGGTCAATAGGAAGTTCTGTCAGTGACTACCTACTTTAATTAATATGTTGGTTGTGGAAAATGCCTTGGTGCCCACTATTACCAACATGGACTAGTTGATTTATGAATTATGGGGATGTATGTGATGTAGGAGTGAATTATTTTGAGTAGAGTAGATAAAATTGAATGTGAACCCAAAATAATGGAGGATGAAAAGAGATAGAGTGAAAGAAAATTATATGATTAGAAAGAGAACTATGAAAATAGAGAAGCTAAAACAAATCAAACAATATATAATTAATTACAAGTCAGAGTAGGAATAAATTAGAATATGATTAACAAAGGGTATCCCATAGAGGGGCTTCACAAGATCTACGAAGTAGAGTAGATTTAAAGAAAGAAGGAAAGGGGCTTGAGGAAGAATAATATAGAGTTGTGAGTAGTGAAGATATGGAGTAAGAGTGAAGAAGAAGAAAGTAGATTAAAATTATAACAATTAAAATATATAAGTAGTTCAAAACTTAAGAGAAAAAGTGCTTAGATAAGTGGAATAATATTCAAATAAGAGATTATGTATAATCTAAGGATATAGATCATTCATTTATAGAGTACACATCCCCTAGACAAATTTTTCATTAATTAAAACATCAAGTGTAAATGAAAGGATGGGATAAATTTGGTATAAGTTATTCATAGATAATTTTGGAAAAATTAGTGAAGAAATAAATAAGTCTTAAAATAAGAAGAGCTTATAAGAAGCTAGATTTAATTTTGAATCCAATTTTAAGATGCCAATAAAAAGTTTTTAAAAATCTATAGTCACAGTGACTAGTGTGCAACATCCTATAATAATAATCATGAGTGTGCATTATCATCCACTCTTAGCCCTTAAAAGTAACCCAAATATGAATTATAATCTAGGAATGTTTGTTGTATTAACACCATATTATGGTTCTATAGACTTTAAGTAGTATCTGTTAACATATTGTTATCATCAAAAGTTACACCTTTGAGGAGGTTGTTCAAGCCTCCTCACTTAAGTAATAACATGGAGACACATCTAGGTTTTGCATGGCCTAATCAGTGAGGTTAATATTTATATAGGTATATGTCCCTTGATGCTATCACCCTGCAACTAATACTAGACCTATTGATTGCTAGGGAAAGGGAGAGAGAACTAAAATTAAACTAAACTAGGGAGATGATGCACCAAATTAACACCTTCCACTTGACCATACTACACTAAGAGCATAATTAGGCTTGAGTTTGATAACACTACTCAACCAAGACCTTCAATCATGAGTATTTAAACATGGATGTTATAGACAATGTGTTGAATATAAGGGATAATAAAGAGGTCTAAGGAGAAAAATAATGACTAAAATACACTTCTAAACTATGCAAGGCTATCCAAACTCACCATGTGACCTGGAAGAAGAAAATCTATTTGCAAAGAGGTAGGAGAGGATAAATGAGATAAAGAGAAAGCACTGCTATTATATTTCATCAACAATCACATAATTAAAATAATTTAAAGCATTTGAGAAGGTAAAAAATAACTTTATTCCACATTCAAAGGCATAGTATAAGTTTTTAGTTGAGTAAGGCTTTACCATACTCAGCCAAATTATTTTTTTTCAAGCCAAATCAAGCTATATTTATAGAATAGAATGAGAAAGAGAGAGTAGAAAGGCATTGGAAAATTAATGACAAGAGTCCTCTCTTGATGAGGAAATTTACAAACAATAATGCATACAATTAGTTATTTTATTAATCTTCTAACAACATGTGTATGCTTGATCTAATCCTCTACTTCATCAATGGTGGTGAAAAGTGACCCTTTACCTTCTTGATGATTCATCAAACTCATTTGAAACTGATCCTTCTTATATTTGAGAGTTTAAAACTCATATTATGACACATGAATTATCCATTATCTTCATAATTGATACCTTGAAATACATAGTAACCTCTTTCTTCATTACATATAACTCTCTTTGTTATGGATTGAAAAATTATAAATTGACATTTTTACCTAGTTGCCTTGATTTTCAAGATGCACTTTGACACTTGGGTAAATTTTCATTTATCTTTATAGGGATGAATCATATTATTCTAGAATTATTATAAACATAAATAATCACTACAAATTCTATGTGAGTAGCATTTAACAATCCCAAGACCATAAGACTTCTCATTAGGTATCTTGTGCTTTTTAGACCTAATTAGTCTTCTCATGCCTTCATTGCCTTTGGTTTTAGACCTGTAGGAAAAAATTCAAAGATAAAAAAATGTAATTTTTGGTCTAATAAGGTATAAGATAATACAAATCATCTTCCTCAATGATTTTCATTTGTTCATATACTCAAACACCCTATTTATGAATTAAACCCATGTAAAAGCACAACATTAAATGCATCTATATACATGAAAGTACAAGAAAATTTCATGGTTTGGGACTTATTTGAGTGTGGAATATTTTTAAGGTATTTATTAGGCAAATTTAATGAATTTGGAGCACTTGGAAGTCCAATATAATCCATTAGGTCATTAGGTGAGTTTTAAAAGGGTTTAAACAGGTTTATCATCTTAATAATTATTCATAAAGTTAGATACCTCTTACCCTTAAATAATTCAACAAGTATTTATTACATAGGCATACCTTTCTATGACTAATATCTTCAGGTTCCATGAAAATCATCCTATAATAACCAAGCAAAAATTAAGGTCTCTTAGGTGGAAAACCTAAGTGTGAAGGTTAAGAGAGAGTTTTTGGCTAAAAAGGGCTCTTTTAATAATATTTTTGGGTTTTAAATGACCTATTTAGGTATGGTACACCTCCTAATAGGTTTATATTTGGTCCTCCATCTATATCAACCCTTCCCTTTTGTCAATAAACTTGTAGAAGTCTAGGTTAGTGTTTATAGGCAAATTTGTGTCTTTGACCTTAATGGCTTGCTTTAGATGTTTCCATTTAATTTAGGTATGCCAATAATTTTATAAACCTTAATTATGATTCATAAATTTACCTAAAATATTATAAAATAAATTTTTAAATATAATATTAACACACCATCTTCATACTCTTGTAGGCAGACTTGAAGCTTGTCATTAAGAACAACTAAGCATCTTGCTCCTTTTACACATTATTAAACTTTGATCACCTATGAAAACCATATTATAAATTTTAAAAACCTATTTAAATATTTAATTTATACTCTCTCACATGTTTATTAATCTTCATTCAACATAAAAAAATATGCCTTTTCTCATACTTTGCACAGCCAGGTATGTAAATACTCATCTAGTTTCGTTAGGATTCTTGACTTCTCTTCAATGTTTCATCCTAAAAAATTATGAACCTTATTCACTGAAATGATACTAAAAACATGTAATATTAACCTTATCACATGCCTCACCATATTCCAATCTCATGTTTAATCTAAATTTGCATCTTTTTCACCTTTATGCCAAAATTACCTTTTGGTTGTGGCTATTCATTTAAGATCTTGACTGAGTTTGATTAAAAAAAATTTGAGTCCTAAAATAGTTTTTAGTGTTTTTAATATTTTTTTAATTATTAATATCTTACTAATAATTCTCATTACTTCCAAAAAATTTGAAATATTCCATTCCACATCATAAATATGCCTTCTCTAACTCTGCTCTTTAACATGCTTGTAGGTCTATATTAGGCTTAAAGCTTTCTCTTATTTTTGATCTATGATTCTTGAGTCTAATTGGTATATATGGAAATTTTAAACCATATATTATCCTTCATAATTACATATTCTATGTCCCTCATACCTATTATTAAGGTCAAAATCCTCTCCAATATATTCAACATTCTCTCAAACACATATCTCTATTTATGCAACCCTATTTAATATTCTAAACTATATTAAGTCTAACCAATGATCCTTTTTAATTATTTGTTTTACTTAATTATTTAAATAATAAATTATAATTATATTAAATTTTTCAAAACTCTAAATATTTATGATCAACTTCCAAGATGATCACAAAGCCTTTAAACAAAACTTAGACCTTTATATCTTGCTTTTACACTAACATAGTCATACCTAGCATATATAATCATGATGTTTTATTGAATTTAGATTTTATAAATTTATTAGGTCAAAAAAAATTATAATTTTTTTAAAAATTTTCTACTCTATTCATTAAATAACCTCTTATGACTAGGGTTCTGCATGTCACCATTCCTTACATGCACACTCCAATCACTAGAATTTGGTTCTTGAGAATAACTACTTGTAACTTATCTTTTGGCTCATCCGTGAATAAAATATTTAATTAATGGTTTTGTTTATACCATTAATACCTTATATATCATCTCCAATTATCCTCATGTCTTCAATGAGTTCCAAAATTCAACTACAAGGAGAAACATGAGCTAGTAGGGCTTGTTAGGGTTTTAGAGAGGTTTTCAGTCTTAAGGATGGTTCATAGAGTTAGCAAACTCAAAATAAGAAATATTTAAATTTATTAGAGGATAATAATGTACCATATAAACCCATGATTTCATTATATTCAAGACTCATTTCTCTTCATGAATTAAGCACAAATCAGTTGAGCTCTTTTGCTTGTCAAGACCCTGATATAGGATTTAGGTCAATTTTTGTCTTCTTATTCCCTAAAAACACAAAATAAGCTTGGTATTTATAATAATGGATACTATTTTATCCTATATTAGTGGTTTTATTATTTAAAATATCTACTACACATTTTATCTTTGCATTTCCATCTCATCTTCATAGCTAAGGACTTGGTTTTGTATGATAAACCTGCTAGAATGATAAAATGGACTGGTGTAGCTCTATACAGATGTTCATGGAGTTTTTACTGACCTATAAATTATAATTTAATGTATAAACACCTTATTTTCTATTAAAACTTATCATTATTCCCTTTTGTAACATTTAGACAAAGGACAAAGAAGTTTCAAAGGTGAAAAAACATTAGAAAATGACTTTTACACATTTTGCTTAAATATAGGGACATTATGGAGTGTGACATGGTGTTTAAGAATTTCAAATGACTTAAAATAATCTATTTCACATTTTTACCCTTTACAATGAATACTTTCACTTTAGATAATTTTAAATAAGCATAAGACACTAAATTTTTATTACCTTAATTTCCCTAAAAACACCTTAAACAATGATAAAATTGTATAATACATTCATTTAGACCTCTTATAAAGGGAGACCTAATGAAAAAGGTTAATATTTTGGTTAGGGTGGTTTACATTTGTCCTATGGAGGCCAAAATGATACACAATTTGGTGACTCATAGGGGATGGTTAGCCTACTAATCAATGGACTAGTAGCCTCATGCATTCATTGGGATATATATTCTCTTGTCACATAACAACAAATTTGATTTGACATTTATAACTTGACTTCAAACCTCATGAAATAATTGAGGAAATTGACATACCTTAACTAACATAAGAAGACAAGAATCAATCACACAAAAATAGCACACACACAACAAACAATAAGATAAAACACTGTATACAAAGAAATTAGATGAAAGACAAGACAAGAAACTACTGAAAATAACTAGCCTTAAGACAATTTCCTCCTAGATGAAAAGGAAAATTTATACAAACTCTTACTCCATGAGATGAGCAATTATGTATAGTAAGTTACTCTTTGGGCATGATATTTGGTAGATTAGTATTTGTGTTTTCGAACTCATTTGACATACTCTCATGTGAGTTATCAATAAAAAACATGTTTCCAATTAATACATACTCATTATGTGACTCAAGACCCTTCTCAGGTCATTCCTTGATGTTTGAACTCACCTCAAACATGATCATATCTTGGATCATAGGGATAACATCAACTTTGGCTTCTCATGGATCCATTAAATGGTATGCTTGATCGTAAATGATCTCTTAGGGATTCCCACATTGTTCTTCAAGTAAGATAACAGTTTCACAAACATTGTCAACTTTCCCAATAAGAGATATAGGCCCTTTAAGAGATTCAAATTCATTTAAAATGCTCAAATACTATTTCCACATGTCATCTTGACACTTTTCATGTTGGCTTGATAAGGCATCTTATATATGATTATCACCTTGAGGATCTATCTCCATCACATTTCTAGTTGTTTTCATGTGATCATGAGCTTCATAGTGGTTGCTTGTAAGGTCATCAACAATTTCTATAATTTGGATTTTATCTTCAAAGGTGATTGGTTAATTCTCATTATAGGCCATTTCAAGCATACTCAAGACTTAATTTTTCTCAATTAGGATATATTCTATATCAAGACTAGCGACAACCTTTTCATTGAGACTCTCTATGTAAACATTCTCTTGATATTATTCTATTGTCAACCTAACCATATCCTCTTTTCAACAAGAAAGTATGCCATCATTTTAAGTCAAAGGAGATAGTTCAAAATAAAATTTTACCTTTTATAGGATACTTGAGGCATCTTGGAATGTATCCAAATGCATCTCAATTTCATCTAGATGATCCAATTCAACAAGAGGCTTTAATAACTATTGATCTTGATCATCCATGGTCTTATTGAGATGAATAACTGGTTGGTCAACTAATATAACCATCTCAAATGAGTTTTTTTCATCTTCAATAGTGATCTCTCTTTCAAATTTTGCTTCTACATGATGAATATCACCTCTTTTTTCATCTCCAAAGACTAATTTTCTCTTTTATTAACTTAGGTGAGTGCTAATGATGAGTTATTACTCATGTTCACTTGAAGTGTCTCCTTCATTTCCTTTATTTTATTCACTTATAGATACAATTTTTCCTTCTTCATTTTACTCCCATATAACATGTTCTTCTTCAAGAATGGGATTCTCAAACTAATAAAACAAGATTTGAACTTTTGGGATACATGGGCTTATCATTCTTCTTCTTCTTCTTCCATTCACCAACTAATATATTAAACCTTGATATGATTTGGTCTTCAAACATATCAAGAAGGACTCCCTGCTTGCTTTAGATTCCTTATTGGATTGACCTCTATGATGGGAAATTTATAGGTCCTTGAGGAGGGATGGGTGTGGATTGAATGGGTTCGTGAATTGGATTGAATTTTGAGACTTATCTCTTGTTTTATATTTATTATTAGATATACTTCCATGATGGGAAGGTTTTGGGTTCTAGAGGAGGGAAGGATGGGGCATGAATAGGCATAATTTCTTTTTTGGCTTCCATTTATTGATCTATGCATGGTTAATCTTTCTTTCCCCATGAATCTACCACTTGCTTACAACTTGGAACCTTGAAATTAGGAGCTTCCTATTGATGGTGTGTTATAATTTGTAGAGTCGGTGAAGGGTTTAGGAACCTTAAATTTTTCTTTAGATTGCCCTCAAATTTATGATTTTGGATGATTATAGGATAAGGTTCATGAGGGAGAGTAGGTTGAGCTTGAGTGACAATGAGTGAGGGTTTCATATAATCTAGAATTTTTTGATGGATTATTTCAATTTGGAGCAAGTTAGGAACACAAAAAAACTGACTTTGGATTAGAGAGGGTAACTTAGGTTGAAGAGATTAAATTCTTTCTCTTCCCATATTACTAATCTATCCTTCATACATTAATTCAAATATATTATTTCTATCCTTTCATTGGTTAGGACATGTTGGTTTCCCCTCTCAAAGTTTTCCCACTCACTCATTGAAAAATATAATGAGTCCCTTAGCTTTTGAATGAGATGACTAGGGATAACTTGGCCAAATTCTACACCCCCATTTACCTTTATCATTATAATTTCATTCTTAAAATATGTATGAGTAGCTGAAAATATTTCTCTTTCTTAGCTTGAATTTACCTAGCTATAGATTCCTCCTTATCCCTTATTTCCTACCAATGAAAATCTTGATATAACTAATATGAATACTAGTGATCTTGGTAAGATTGATGAAGAAAGGAGGAGGATAATACTCTTGATAGTAAGGTTGGTCACATTAATAGATATGGTCATTATAAGGCTGATATGGATCAACATAGGGCTAATATGTCTCATTAGGATGCTATTAAGGATTAATGTGTTGTTGGTAAGGATAAAAACAAGTTTGAGATGGCTCACCAACTTGGGTAAAAAATAAATCCACTCTAAACTCAGCCATGAAACCTCATGAGAAAGAAAAAATAAAGAGATTACTTGCTTGAAATAATATCTGAGTTGATAAAACTAATAGATTATTTTTAGAGTCTCCATTGGTAATTTTTTTCATGCCTCTAAAGGATGGTACATTAAAGAGAAACACCAATAATTGTTCAATAGATGAAGTCTATTATCCCACTAGGCATGCCAGAACTATTATCATGAATTGTTTCACCCTTGAGGAGGTTTTTCAAGCCTCCTCACTTAAGTGATAGCATGGAGACACCTCTAGGCTATGGGTGGCCTAATTAGTGAGTTGAATATATAGATAGGGATATCTTCCTTTATGCTATCACCCTGACACTACTAGACCTATTAATTTTTGGGAAAAAGTGAGAAAAAACTAAAACTAAACTAAAATAGGAAGGTGATACACCAAATTTACACCCTCTACTTGACCATACTATAGTAATAACATGAATTAGGCCTAATCTAATCACACTACTAAATTATGACCTTCAAGAATGGGTATTTCAACATGGAGGTCAAAGACAATATGCTAAATAGGAGGGATAATAAAGAGGTCTAAGGAAGACACTAATGACTAAAATCCACTTATAAACTATGCAAGGCTATCCAAACTCACCATGTGGCATTTAAGAAGACAATACATTTTCAAATAGGTAGGAGACAAATGAGAGAGAGAGAAGGCACTACTACTATCATTCATCAATAATCACACAAGTACATTGATTTCAAGCATTTGAGAAGGCAAGAAACAACTTTATTCAACATTAAAATGCATAGTATAGGTGTTTAGTTGAGTAGGGATTCACCATACTCATCTAAAGGATTCTTTTTCAAGATAAATCAATCTATATTATATAATAGAATGAGAAAAAAAAGGAGAAAGGAATTAGAAAAGTAATTACAAGTGTCCTCTCTTGATGAGGTAAGTTACAAACAAGAAGGCCTACAAGTAGGTAGTTTATGAATCTTCTATCAACATGTGTATGCTTGATCTGATCCTATTTTTCATCAATAGTGGTGTAGAGTGAACATTCACATTGTTGATGACTCATCAACCTCATTTGAAATTGGTCCTTTTTGGATTTGAGAGTTACAAAATCATATTCTAACACATGGATTATCCACTCTCTACATAATTGAAACCTTGAAATACATAACAACCTCCTTCTTCATTACATCTAACTCTCTATGTTCTTGATTGGGAAGTTACAAATTGACATTTGTACATAGATACCTTGATATTCAAGATGCACTTTGAAACTTGAGTAACTTATCATTTATATTTGTAGTGATGAAATATATTCTTCTAGACTTATTATAAACATAAAAAATATTTTCAAAGTCTATACAAGTAGCATTTAATAGTATCAAGACCATAAGACTTCTCATTAGGTCTCATGAGATTCTTAGGCCTAACAAATATTCTCATTTATTCATTACCATTAGAGTTTGGACCTATAAGAACACTTTTAGAGACAAAAAGTGTAATTTTGGGTTTGAGAAGGTATAATACCATCCAAATCATCTTCTCTAATGATTTTCATTGGTTCATAAACTTAAACACCATGTTTATAACTTAAAACCCTACAAAATTATAACATTAAATACATCTATACATATGAAATTACAAGAAAATTAAATGTATATGGAATTCTTGGAGTTTGGAATATTTTTAGGTATTTATTGGGACAATTAAATGCATTTGGAGTACTTGGAAGGCCAATATTCTCCATCAGGTGATTATATGGGTTTTAGAAGGGTTTAAATAGGCCTATGATCTTAACGATGATTCATAAAGTTAGAGACCTCTTCCCCTTAAATAATTCAACAAGTTATTATAAAATAGGGGTCCCTTTATATGATTAATATCTCTAGGTCTTATGTAAATCCTCTTGTAATAAGTAAGCAAAAATTGAGGTTTCTCAAGTGGCAAACCTGAGTGTGAAGGTCGAGAGAGAATTTTAGGTTAAAAGGGTTATTTTTATGTTTTTTAAATTTAAAATGACCTATTTAGTTTTGGGAAACCTCCTAATATGTATATAAGTTGTCCTCCATCTATATCAACCCTCCCATTTGGTCAATAAACTTGTAGAATTTTAGGTTAGGGTTTGTATGTAGATTTATGTCTTTGACCTTAATGTCTTACTTTGGATGTTTACATTCAATGTAGGTATTATAATCAATGTATCAACATTAATCATGATCCCTCACTTTATTCACAAGATTCTAAACTCCAATTTTCAATACAAATTCACACACCATCTTTATAATCTTGTAGGTAGACTTAAAGCTTGTCATTAGGCCCATCTCGACATCTTGCTCCTTTTACACATTCTTACACCTTGATCACCTATGAAAACAATATTATCAATTTTTGAACCCTATGTACCTTTTCATTGACTCTCTAACATGTTTCTCCATATTTATTCAACATAAAATAATGTCTATTATGATACTTTACATAGGGAGGTTTGTAGATGCTCATCTAGGTTCTGTTAGGATTATTAACTTCTCTTCAATGTTTCATCTTGAAAAATTATGAACCTTATTCACTTAAATTATCATAAAAACATGTCCTTATAACCTTCTCACATGTCTCACTAATGTCCAATCTCATGTTTAAGCCAAATTTGCATCTTTTTCACCTTTATGCCAAAATTTCCTTTTGGCTATAGGTGTTCATTTAGGATCTTGATTGGGTTTGCTTGAAGACTATTTGAGTCTTTGTCAACTAGTTTTTAATATTTTATTTATTTATTTTAGTAACTATGAATATCTTACTCATACTCATCCTTACTTCTAAAAACTTCCAAATATTCCATTCCACATCATAAATATACCTTATCTAACTCTATTCTTTAACATGTTTGTAGGTATATATTAGGCTTAAAGCTTTCTCTTATTTGTGATCTATCATTTGTCAGTATACTTTGTCAATATGGACACTATGAACTTTATTTTCTCCTAACTCATGAATTATTCAATTCCCTTTAGACCTATTGGTAAGGTCAAAACCCTCTGTAAGACATTCAAAATTCTCTCAAGAAACTATCTCTACTTATGTAACCCTATTTTATCTTTTGGACTATCTTGAATTCAACTAATGATCCCTTTTTCATTATTTGATTTCCTCAATTCTTTTTATAGTCTATGGGAATTGGGTGAAGTGTTTAAAAACTCTACCTAGGTATGAGTAACTCCCAAGATGATCATAAAGCCTTCAAATAAGACTCAAACCTTTATATCCTACTTGTACACTAACATAGTCATAATTAACATGTATAGTCATGATAAATTGGTAAATTTCAAACACATTGTGAGAAAATTGTTTATTATATCCTTAATGCATTTAATACCCTCATATCACTAGGGTTCTGCATATCACCATTCCTTTCATGCATACTCTAATGACTAGAATTACGTTCTTGAGAATAACTACCTATAATTTCTATTTTATCCCATCATTATATATGTTGTTAATGGTGTTGTTTAGAGACCCCTTAGATCAAATATATCCTCTCCCATTTTTCTAAGTTCTTCAATGATTTCCAAAATGTAACTACAAGGAGAAACCTAAGCTAGTAAGGGTTTTGTAGGGTTTTAAAGAGGTTTGCACTCTTAAGAATGGTTCATAGAGATGGGAACCTAAAAATAATAACTATGTCCATGGATTAGAGGGTCATAAGGGCCCATATAAACCCCTAAGTTCACTATATTCAACACTCCTTCCTCTTCATAAACTAAGCACAAACTGGTTGAGATCCTTTACTTATCAGGAACCCAATATAGGATTTGGGTCATTTTTATCTTATTCTTCCCTAAAAACACCAAATAATCTTGGTTTTATCATAATAGAGACTGTGGGATCCTGTATTAGTGTTTTTATTCTTTACAATGTCTACTACACACTTTTTCTTTGCATTTCCATATCATCTTCATCTCTAAGGACCTTGTTTTGTATGATAAACCTACTCAAATAAAAAATAGCCTAGAATAGATTTGCACAAATGTTCATGGATTTTTTCCTTACCTTAAAAATTATAATGTAACATAAAAACACCTTTTGTATGTTAAAACATGTCATTATGACTTTTTGGAATGTTGAGATAAAGGATAATAAAATTTCAAAGGTCAAAAAATGTTAGAAAAGAAGCTTGACACATTTTTATTAAATGAATGAACATTATGGAGTGTGAAATGGTGTTCAAAATTTTAAAATTACTTAAAATACTCTCTTTCACCTTTTTTACCCTTGATAATGAAGACTTGCACTTGAGATAATTAGAAATAAGCATAAGACACTAAACTTTTATTACCTTAATTTCCACCAAATACCTTAAACAATGTTAAACTTGTATGAGACATTCATTTAGACATATTTGAAATGGATACCTAGGGAAAAGGTCAATTTTTTGGTTAGGGGTGTTGGTATTTAGCCTAGGGAGGCCAAATGGTTAACACCTACAACATGAAGTGGCATGTTAGAGGAATAAATACCAAGGATGTAAAGAAGTGTAAGATCATAGAAGCTTTATCAGGTCATGATTTTCAATTAATTTAAAATAGATATGTTAATATTAGATATATATATCCATAAATTTAAGGTAATTTAGTGTTATAATTAAAAATTAATAAATGTGAAAGACAAACTATTTAGGATCTGAAGGAGATCAGGCAGTGTAGTGGAGTATATGTGTGGGATTATGACTACCAATTCTTTGATGTTATGAATAAAATTGATTTTTTCATAGAGGATAAGGATAAATTTTCTTGGTTCATAGGACTATACTCAAGAATCATATTTGCTATTATGTAGTCTTAGTTCACAAAAAAGGATGATGCTCAATCGGTTTCATTGAGAGTAGAATATATTAAATATTATGGGTATTCTCTAGTAGTTAGATCCAAATTAGAAGCTAAGATAGGGGCTTTCATGAAGAGGATAGATGAGATGCATAAAAGTGATAAACATAAATAAGGTTTATGGTGAATTTAGTGTGATTGAGAGGGATAATATAGGAATGATTATCTTAAGCTCAAGCCATAATTTTATGAACTCTATAGAGTAGTAGGTCACACAAATAAAAAATGTCATATGTTATGAAAATACATACAAAACTCTTAGAGTTTATACTATATTTTTTGTAATTTAAGCAATCATTACAAAAAGAGATATCAAGCTTTGTAATAATTAAATAAAGGTATTACTAATAATGCCTTTGCATTTTCATTACAACAATTACCCACTATGAAGAAATGATTCCTAGGCCTGGAGGTAGAAATGGTGAGTGTGACACAAAGTAGTCCTACATGGATACCTTCATCACCTCAATATCAATATCAACCCTAGGATCTTCCTGGTTAGACACCATCATCCCCATAATACAAATATTAATCTTCATGGAATAATATGAGACCACAACAATAGAAATAAAATTGGGCACCTACATCACTTCAACATCAAGACAATAGATACCATGTGTAGCAATAGAAATAAAGAGGATTTTTTGGATAGTAATCATAGGATTGGGGATATCAATAGAATAAAAAAATATATAGAGGAGGATACATAAGGGGATATTGAGGAGGCTATCAAGTGGTCACAATAATGATATTTGACAAGATCACTAAATCATCCAATGTTATTTTTATGGTGAATACAATCTTTTTACATGAAATGATCCTACTAACCCTTATATGCAAGTATATTATGTGTATTATAAGTGGAAGGGCAACATGAAATGAGAGTTTTTTTTGTATTAGAGAAGCAAAGAAAAGAAAAACTAGTGAATAATGTGAAAATTATTAATGAACCCCCTAAATATAATGCATTTATATAGGTATTTATTACAAAGTAATGATAGAGAAAGGACCACCTACATTAGAGATGTCACATGATCAGGGAATCAAAAAGGTAAAATGGGAAAAATATACTAACCCTACAAAGTATAAGTGCTTGGGGTATCAAGATGTATAGGTCTTCCAAGATATATAAAAATAGAGTGTGTTAGAAGGAGACATCACAACCATAGATGCACATACTTATGGACAAATTATGTGGATCATGAATAAGAAAGGTGTTGTGATAGCACTCATATAATTTTTACAATTTCAAAACATGTTTAGTAATTAATATATCTCATAGAATATTACAAATTTTTTAAATAATCTTATAGAATGTGAAAAGAGGGGATGACAATGTACTTAAAAAGTGGTCTAGTATGTTAAAACAAAGAAAAAATGAGATGTAGACTCATGAATGGACATTGAGATTGAAGGATATGAAATTTATAATGTAGTATTTGACTTCAAGAGTACTATTAATATGATCTTGAGATATAAATATGAATCCATTGGTAGGTCACACTTTAGCTACAATCATATCAGCCTTAGTCTCATAGACTATGGGTGGGTAGAACCAATTGGCCTCCTTGAATATGTAGAAATCAGAGTGGTCAAGCTAAGTCTGGATCATCGTTTTGAATCCATCTACATGAAAACATCTGATACCCATTACCCTACCTTATTTGATAATAAATGGGCTTACAATGGTGAAATCAATATTAATATAGTGCATAATGAACTAGAGGCTTATCAAGGATTTAAGATATTTATTATCCCTTTGAATAAGTTAGAGTAGAAGCCTTACATGATTCCAAAGGAACCAAGGTCACTATATATCTAAAAATATAATAGTTGGTTTAAATTAAACATAAATACATATAAAAATACACTAAAAGCTATAGAGTGTCAGTTTTTGAACCCACAACTAAGAAAACCACATATAACAAAGCAACCATTTTATAAGCCAATATTAAAAAACATCCAGTGCCATAGTTTACACTTGAAAATTTTACCTCTCCATTGATGTGATTTCCTCCTAAGTTAGAGGTGGATTTATTATATAATATAGTTTTAATAGTAATGGATTATACATAACCTAATCAAAAGGGTGTTTTACCTTGGGAAACAATGCCATCTATAAGTGGTGATTTAGACACCCATATGTTGAACTGGGCTAAGGGATATCATGAGATATAACCTCTACACATGTTTTTTACCATCGAGTGTCAATTACCTCAATACTATGTGACAAAGGATCTTAATAAATTCATTTTGAGGTTATAACACTATGTGTTAAAGGTGGATCAAAGAGTCAATGTATTCAACTATGTGCTAAAAAAAATTACTATAACTTGGTGGGAAATTCATAAATATATAGAGATACATTGGGAGGAAGCATGTGAATTTTTCACACATGATTGTAGTTACCAACTACTTTGAAATTATAATGACCATTATTTTAGGAAGGCAAATGTCCTAAGATAAGCATTAATCAATGTGTAGATATATGGTCCATGAAAAGAGTGGAGCCAAGGTATTGGGTACACATTTTTAGTCACACACTAGCCCCACTCCCAATTATCTGGTACATTCATCAAGAGTGCAAAAGAGAGACAAAACATTGGAAAAAATTGCAATAAGACTTTATTCAAACCTTTATGTTTGAGGATGATAACTCATTGGTACATAATGCATTGAAGAAGCTGAAAACCTTTCTATATTATGGGTGAGTAGAATTTTTAAGACCTATAATAGAGTCATCATCATAGTAGGAAGTAGCTCATGACTTGAATCTAGTGATTCATAATTAAAAGGATAGTTAACAAGAACAAACTCTTATTAATCCTTATAATATAATAATAGACGAGCTAATAAAATCTAGTGATAGTGATGGAGACCTACATTTATAAGGCTTATTTAAACCAGAACATGAAGCCAAATAAAAACCTATCCAAAGTGAAAAAAAATTGAAGAGGAAATATTATGCATTTTAAACATTCTAGAGTAGGAAGTGGATCAAACTCTTGGAGAGGATCTACCCAATGGATCAAACAAAGTGTATCAAGAACCACTAAAAAAGATTAAATAAAACATTAGAATATATTCAGTCCCTAAGCTTGAAACTTTGGGATACTAATGGGGGAAGGAATTTTTTTTAGAGGTATTATAGTTGCTTTGATACTATCAAGATGTCTTTCTAACCAAATTATCAAAAATAAAATGTGTAGATTCATCATTGGGGGAGATTTACATAGAGTTGAAAGAGTGCACTAGACCCATTAAAAAGCACCCACATAGACTAAACCCCAACATGAATATAAAAGTAAAGGCTGAAATGGATCACATGCAATAAATAGGAATCATCTAAATAGTTGAAAAGGTATATTTGTTGAGTCCCATAGTTGTGTAGCCAAATAAGTCCAGGTAGATTTAGATTTTTAGAGACTATCACACACTCAATGATGCCTACATCAATTATCCCTTTCCAATAATATTCATAGATGAACTCCTTGAGTCAGACATAGGTAATGAGATGTACTCATTCAAAGATGGATTTAGTAGATACACTCATATTTTGATCATAGAAGAGGACAAATCTTAAATAACCTTAGCAATAGGATGGGGGTCATTCACATTTAAGGTAATGCCATTTGGTCTGAATAATGTGGAAATAATTTTATCTAGGGTTGTATTAACTTCATTTAATGGATTAATTCATGATTTTATAGAAGTATGTTTATATGAATGGGATATTTTCCCATTGTTTAGAGAGTATCTTTCAAAATTGTAATTAATTCTAGAATGGTGTTGAGCTCTGCACATTGCTTTGAATTTAAATTAATGTTTTTTTCACACCTTTTGGTTTTATTATAGGCCATGTTATATGTACTGATGTCATCTTGTTTGACCAAGATAATATTTTAACTATATTGGGGATGCCATCCCTAACTATCTCTACAAAAGTGTCCACCTATTTGAGTCATATATTACTATAGAAAATTCATAAAAGTATATGTAGCCATATTTGCGATGATTGAAAAACTATCACACAAAAATAAAAATTTTGAGTGGACATCATAATTCCAAAAAACATTTATTGATCTCAAATAAATGTTCATAATAATACCTCTTTTAGTTTTTCTTGACTATAAGAAGCCATTCCATGTATATGTGGATGCTTCTAGTATTTAAGAAGAGGTTGTCTTATTGTAGTTAGGGGATAGTGGGTTGGATCATCCCATTCATTTTAACAGCATGAACCTATCAATAGAAGATAATATATATATGAATACATAAAATAGGCCTTAGCTATGGTGTTTTCATTGTAAAAGTTTCTACATTATCTATTGGACACAACATTTGAGCTTTTCACAAAACACCAAGAATTGTGATACTTGGTTAACAAGCCAATGTTGGGAGGATGGATCTATAGTTGTGTAATTTTGTTTTAAGAGTTTAAATTTAAAATTAATGTTAGTCTAGGTTGATAAAATGTGGGACCATATCATCTAAGTAAGCTACAAAATATAAAGCTATAAGAAATAGAGGATGAGTCCCTAGATGCACACTTGTTTAGGGATGTTGTAATCCCTTATAATATGGTAGACATTGAAACATTATTAGATAAATAAAATTTAATTATGAATGATATTTAAAGGGATAAAAATAAAATGGTCACATGAGCCATTCTATATAGTCTCATTAATGGTTTTATGTATAAATTGGGAAAGGATGATGTGTTACGTAGAGTAGCATTAGAGCATGAAAAACCACAACTTATATAAAAGGCACATCATGGAGTTTCAAGGGGTCACTTAAAGATAAAATCCATTGAAATAAAAATCCTATATATTGGTCTTTTATGGTCAAAATTATTTCAAGATGCACATAAGGTGGCTAAACATTGTGATGTTTATCAGATAATGGGAAAACCAAATCAATGGGATGAGATGTCATAGGTCTCAATGCTCATAGAGAAATAATTTTAACAATGGGAAATCAAATATGTAAGATTTGTAAGTCCCCAAAGCAAATGAAATGATGCATAGTACACTATCACTATAATAACTTACTTCACTAGATGGGTGGAATATATTGTGACACCAAGTTGTTGTGCCAATGATGATGTTGTATAAACATAATATTTTTAAATTTTTATTGATTACTGACACTTTATATCTTACAATAAACTATCAAGTCTCAACCTCTCTGAGTACTTGCCTTAAGGGGTGTACCAGGAAAGGGGTCGATAGACCATCAGTGCTTCATAATATTGTTGTCCCTTTTGCCACTTGCCATCTACACACTTATCTCCTAAAACCATTTACCCTAAGCTTATTATTCTTAGTCCTACCTATTCTAGTCCTTTCCTCCTTCCATTCCTTATTTTATTACCTTAAAATCCTATTTGATTATCAATTGTACTGGGTTGAACCTATTGACCTAGTATAATTTAGGGGTATTCTTTACTTTCTTAGTTTGTTATCCTTTCAGTCGACTTAACATAAACCTAGTAAATTGTCCCCAAAAACACATTGGTCAACTAGGTTGACCTTGTACAATAGATGTTATTGAAAGGATTCAATGCAAGATCCACCTATATATACAAGTTCATTTCCCACCATTTCATAAGATAAGAATTATTAGTGAATAATTATGAGTGAACATCTTATTATTGACCATTCTACTTGAGGAATAAAGATTAGGATTCCATACTTATTTTGGAGATACGAATCTTGTCTTGTGGAGAAGCCTTTTAGATGCTTAGATAGATTATGTAGCCTAAAGTTGATTAATCTCGATTATCCTTACATACCACAACAATATCTTGTGAAGCACCTTGGCCAAGGGAGAGATTGAGGCTCAATGGGTTCATCTTCCAAGGTATGTATTTCTAACTTTATTTCTCCTTTGTAAGAGTAGATAGATAATGCATTTATATTTTTCTCTCCATGTATTAGGATTATATATAAATTAACATGAGTATATGCATTCTAATACATGTTTAATTTAATTATTTGTTTTGTTATTTCTAACCCCCATTGTTCCACAAGCTTTGGTGTGCACTAGATTAGATTTTACTTTCTTTCTATTAGTATAAGTGAATGTTTTAAACCTTAGGACTCCATTAGGGTTGTTTTGAATTTATTATATACTATAGGTTTTAAAACCTTTCCTATCATGATATGTTGTGACAAGTGATCCCCTAATTGGGTCTAGTAGATCCTCATATTGGTCATGTTCTCACTTAACAAGTATATCCCAAATTAGAAGTGTAGGTATGATTTATATTTTCCAAGCCAGGGTTGATTTATAAACATGATGAATTTTTTATTACATGAATTATAGTGAACTTGATGTGAACTAACCCTTGTATGATTTATTCACTTTTTCCTTCATTTATTAAATTTATTTTTTATCATAATTTTTATCAAATATTTTGACATACTATATTGATTCTGTTGACCCATCTTTTTTATCTCTATGTGTAGGTTGTAGGAATAGATAATTGGATTGACCTAGTATAGGTTTCTAGCTACTAAAACACCCAATTCAACCTACTAGGTCAACCCAGTTGACCCCTTATAGTTTTAGCACTTTTTAAGCAAGTTCTTGTATAGCTTGATCAATTTTGTTGACCCAATTTTTAGGTTTCTTAGGCACACTTCAAGGTTCTTCATCAAAAATCTTCCTTCATTACATCTCTTATCCACCAAGGGTCCTTTCTACTTCTCTATTTTATTTATTTTTTATATTTCCTTTCATAGTTTTAAGTCTTCAAAACTACCCTTTCATAGTCAACTAGATCGACACCACTAACCTTATTATGTGTTCTGTGTGTTGTCTAAAATAGCTAGATCAATACTACCAACCCAGTTCATTTTTAGACTTTTATTTTGTAGTATAGGTTTGACCTTGTCAACCTTGTTCTATATTTTATGCGTATAGTGTCAACACTATACCTTGTATCAAACTTGGAATTAACATCATATCTATTAATAATTAACTTGCACCTTTATTTTCTTGTTGCTTTCATGCTTAGAATAGTTCACATAGTCTAATTAAGGTATTTTAATTTATCATTTAGTTTCACTATTTATATTTTATGCACACATGGCCAAATCATAAAAAATAAATAAGCACTTAAAAATTTTGTCTACCAAAGGCCAACCTACTTGGATTTCATCACCAAGGAGGAATCTGACTTGATGTTGTGGTCAAGTATAAATTAGTTAATGGTATATTTTGGATAAGCACTTGACACCCTTATCACTATAGTGTGTGAAGTGAGGGGGTAGGCCCCACCACCAAGATTGTATCATTTACACTATAGTTCCTTTCATCCCAAACTACTTGAAACCATCCTTAGATTTTTATCTATTACCTCACTTATAACCAACTTCCAATCACATATTAAAATCATTATTAGTAATCTAATTAACAATTAGGTTGACTAATTATCTATCTTTACTTTTCAAGTTATTTTCTTACTCTTTATTCAATTGTGTGTGCAGAATCTTGCATTATCTAGAGTTAGTACATGATTTTTCTTTGTGTATTTTAATTGGATTGGCCAGTGTTAATCCAATTGGATATCTATTTCCTTTTAGTACTTAATAATTTTCACTACTTGCAAAGTTAGATTGTTTCATGTTGTAATCTATTTTTAGGCATCTTAAATTTGCTATCTTCTATACTAGATCAACCTAGTTGACCCTATATAGTTTTACAATCCCTGTTTCTATAATGGATCAACCTTGTACAATTTTAGTCACCTCTTTTTACCTTTGATTTCTCATCTCTCTTATTTTCTCTTCATCATGGACTTTCTATTGGATAATGACATTGAGTTACAGTCAACAAACATGATGAAATTTAAAAATCCTAATAGGGTCTCCCATAGATAGATTAGGGTTCCTCTTTTAGATGCTAGTAATGTTAATATTACCACTCACATAATGAACTATGGGACCCCTCCTCATACCTCTTTGCAACATAATCCTATTTTCTCATTAGAAGAGAAACCTAAACTAGAGTATACTCATGAAATGCTTTTATTTATTTCTAAATTTACTCAACATAGAGGAAAGGATCCTTCTACAATTTACAACCTCATGATTAGTGGTAAAAACAAAGAGCCTCATTCACCTAATAATACATTCTCAATGATATTTAGAGGTACCAATTTATTTGGTTCTCAACCTCTTCCTTTAATTTTGACTCCTTTTTATGCCATGACATCTTCTTCTTTAACCTCTTTTACCTCCATGCCTAGTATCTCAACTAACATGGTGGGTTCTACATGTAGTGGAACTCTCATAATGTCCATAATCCTTAATCCTTCCACTATTTCATTATTTGGTACCCAAGACAATCGTTCTTCTAGTTCTTCTTCCTCCTAACCATTCACTATTCCATCTTTTGCTTCACAAGTAAATTTTGCCACTATTGCCTTAAATTCTCACAATTATTCTCAAACTCATGTCAACAATAATAGTGGTACCCAATCCACTAATACCAACATAAATAACAATTTTAGTGCTTCTAATGTTGATAAAACACACCAAATTTTGTTACAAGATCTCAACCAAATGAATACCTTTCAAGCTTATAACACAAATTAAATGATGAGGATGCAAAAATACCTCCTTAACCTTAAATCTCATCCACAACCAATGGCTTTGGGAACACATAACCAAAATTTCCTCCCCCCCTCCTCTTTGATATTTTCAAGGTAATGTCATTCTTCAACCTCTTTTGATTAATAAAACCATCAAGCATCTATAAAATAAACCTCTCACTACTCAAAATGGCCAACACTGATATAACAGGTATAACACCTATAATTTATTATAATGGGTCAATATATACTACCCTTCACCTTAAAACATTTGGAAATATTTATAAATATTGGGTCAAATTAAACACCTTTGCTACTACCAAGATCCTAGCCAAAACTCTCATGAGTGATGCCTTGGATTGGTACAATCAACTTAGAGATAGTTCCATTTCTAGTTTGGAAGACTTAGTGAATATTTTAGTTCAATAATTTCAAACTAATGATCTTCTTGAAAACACTTTGTCCCATTTCATTAATTACAAATAACACGAGAATGAAACTACCCAAGCCTTTGTTAAGATATGGAAGAATTTTTCAAACAAATGCAAACATAACATGGTGGATGGTAATATTTTTCATCTCTTTACAAATGACCTCTTTCCTAAATTACAATATTTATTCCACACACTCTCTCTCTATGTACCTTGGAGGAGGCTATTGACCAAGTTAAAAGACAATATTTCCTAATGCATCAATTTGAGCCACCCCAACCTTTTATAGGTCCTCATTTATTACTTAAGACTAAAAACCACAATATCACCAATGATGGTGTTATTAATTCTTATGACACCATTCACAATGTTCAAGTTGTCATTCCTAACCCTTCTTTGGAACTAGGTCCTTCTTAACAATATACTAATCCTCATTTATCTTCAACTAATAACATCAATGTTCATAAACCTTTATCCTCAGCTGAATTTCTTAAATGTCTACCTTGGCATCATCCACAAGATCTTGACCCTAATCATCTTATGAAATCTTGGTATGATCCTAATAAGTTTTGTTGGTTTCATACTAGTTGGGGTCATTCTCATGAGACTTATAGACAACTTCACAATTTAGCTATGAATTTTCTCCTTGGACCTAATTTTGATCATGATTCCATTATTTGTAAGCATCAACAAGCCTATGATATTGCTTTCAAGGATTTTAAATCAAATGACAAAACTCAATCCCTTAATCAATAAAATTATTATTTGTCTATCTATAAAGATCCTTTACCTAATCATCAATCTACCCAAGATAATCAAGACAAGCCCACCCCTTCCACCAATAATTTAGAAAGTCTTCTTGAACCAAATTTTGAATAAAATGTTGTTAACATGACTAATATGTGAAGTTTGGTGGCTTTCATTGATTCCCAAACTATCTACACTCCTTCCCATAATACATATCATGTTATCCAAGATTATTCTCTAACTCATTAAAATGAGTTGGGGAAAGAATATCTTATCACTTTTGACAATCCAATATTTTATTCCTCCTTGGATAACACATATCATTCTATTTATACCACTCTTACATCATCTTCCAATGCTAATGATAATCAAGCTTCTACTAACACTTCTTCTTCTCCTTCTCAAAATCAACTTAAACTAACTAGTTCATCATCTCAACATGATTTGAAACCTTATTCTAATTCTTCTTCTCATTCTTATCAACAAATAATCTAATGTACTTTGGCTCTTCCTTCTGAGGACCTCCTTAACCATTACTCACCTACATCTAATAATATTATTATGGGCTATGAAGAGTGGGATCCCATTGTGGAGCTCAAAATCTCCCATCCCAAATTCTATTTATTGAGATTATGAGGACTTATCCACATCATATAAACCATCTCATGTAACTTTTATTTGATATTAATGTCCCTCATCCTCCCCTAACAAGAAGGGAGGTATATTTATATAGTTCCAAAGATAGTAATTTACAATAATGTGAACAAATGTCTATCAAAGTTGATGAGACCATAGACACTTCTCTTTCTCTAAAATTTTCCATAACTTCTATGATTCTAGATGAGATTTTGTTTTGTGAAGATGAAATTCCTTTATTCATTAGTAGCCAAATAGGCAATATCAAATTCAAGTGTGCATTGATTGATGAGGGTTATGGTACCTATGTTACTTCTCTTGATTTCATTAAGGCTCTTAGATATTATGAATATAATCTCAAGTCTACACACAACACATGCCAAGGATACAATAAAAGGTAAATGCCTCTTATTAGTTGTGTGTGGCTTCCCATTACCATCTCACCTATCACCATTCATGTGAAGGCAATTATATTTAACTTCCCCATTTCTTATAACATCTTGCTTGGTAGGCCATGGACTCATTGCATGAGAGCTATTACTTCTTCCACCTGTAAATATGTTAAATTTCCTCACAATGGAGCCATTTACAAGATTCAAGGTGAGACTAAACTTTAAATTTTTTAATAAATACAATATTATGTTGTATTAAATATTATTACTCTTTAACCTTTGCCAAGTGTTCCATTTTATGAGTCCGAATGACTCAAATGTCCTATTAATTCAACCTGTGGTTACAATGGGTATCTTGAACTCATTGGTAAAATTCTTCCTAATATTTTAGATTTTGATGATGATGATGATGAGATAAATGAGATTAATTTAAATTTCAAAACTTCTAATCTATCATCTCATCTCATCTTATAGCATCCTACTTCTTTATATCTTTGTTCTTATAAACCTCCTTATGATGACATTCATATAGTCTTGATCAAGACAAGGCATTCTATTTACCATGATTCATCAGATGACAAGGTTATCCCTACTTGTGTCATTGATATTCACACCTTGGATTATGATGATGGATATTCCTTAGATGATACCTTGCTAGGCAATCTTTTCCAAGCTTGTGATGCTGAGATTGTCAATTACCATTTTTATTTACTTGAGTCTTTTCATGTATCTCATTATTTTCCTTCACTTATAGTTCATGATTTTTACATTTTACCCTTTATCATAATTTATAGATGGCATCGACACCTCTAGTTTATAAGGATCCATGTAGGATTATACTCATGGATAGTGCTATGACTGAGCCTTACCATTTTACTAGGTATCCTAACCCTTGTAACTAGTTTACCCCTAAGGTTAGTGTGACCTTGTTTAGACCCTCTATATATTTTTTTCCTCCCTAAGTAGATTATGATATAGTTGAGCCTCTTCCCACTCCTATTATAGTTTATCCTATTCTCATGTTTATTGTTGATGAGCCTAACCTTGCTTCTGATGCTATTGTTCCTTCCATGGAGCCTAGTTCCATTCCTTCATCATCATCACCTTTCCTTGGTGATGGTTTACTTCATTTACCTAAGATGGCTCTTATACCAACCAAATGGGAAAATGAGTGCTATTTATCTTCTTCCACTCCTATTTTACCTCCTTCTATGAGTGCTTCTAATAAAACCACTCACAAGCACATTTGTTGCTTCCATGGGATAGATAACCATTCTTCCACCCATTATCATAAGTTGTGGAAATATCTTGATACCTTGCATCCTTATTCCATATCATCAGACAAAGCTATACCTCCCCTAAAGGTACTTCCTAAATATTTACCTAAATATGGCGAGGTATATTTTCTATAGCATCTATGTGGCACCCATCATACTAATCATTTTCACATCTTATAACATCTCAAAGATCACCTTATAGCCATTCTCAGACCTTCTACCACTCTTCCCATAGGTCATTCCCATAAGAAGGTTTCTCCTTCTCCCATGGTTCCACATCTAGTGATTCTATCACCTCCTATGGTCCCTTTACCACTATTTTCACCTTCACTTATGATCCCTTCACCTATGGACCTTCCCTCACCCATGTATCCTTCTCCACCTATGAGTCCTTCACTTGTAGATCCTTCTCCACCAATGATTCCTTTTTCTTTCATAGATCCTATTTCCATGCATTATCCTAACTAGCCTTTGCCTAATTTTCCTTCTTAGCATGATCCTTGAGCATTCCTAATTTTTAAGTTGAGGAGATCATACGAGAATTATTTTCCCAATATTCATTGAAGACTGATTAACCTTAACAATAGTTTGATTACAACTTCATAGAGACCTATCTGATGAATCGGATAATGTGTGTAGATAGATTTACTAGTATTTATAAGCACATGAATGGTAATTTCACATTTATATTAGATTGGATGTGTGCTCCAATCTCATTTTTATCTATTATATCATTTGACATCATGTCACATTTGTGCTTGTCTTATATCCTAATTTCTTACGTGTTATACTATATCTTGCTTATCTTTTATATTTTACATATGATTATCTTTTCTTTATCATTGCTTTTCCTTCCTTTTCTCCTAGAGTTTTTCTCAAAAATATCTTCTTGTATCTTTATGATTGTTTTGATTTCTTATCCTCATTTTTCATAGATAATTTGTCATGGTGATTTGGCTATACTTACCCTATTCCCCTTAGTTATTATCTCCCTTAACCATGTGATCAGTTAGCAAACAATCTATTTCATTACTATCTCCTTTTACTACTCCACTTTAGATCTCCTTTTTCCCTCTTCATTTTTTTGCAAACTAAGCATATACACCATTGATACTTTACATAACATGCTAGTTCATTATAAAGCCTAAGTGTCCTAATAAGTCTTTGTCTTTGATTACTTAGCTTCATTTAGCCTTAGCCTATGGCTCATTCATGTGTATCACTATCTCTCTCATGTTTGGTAATTCCAAGTCTATTTAGAAGAGAAATCTTAAAAATCCTTCAAAATAAATTTAAAATACAAATCATTTAAACAAAAAGAAATGATATCAAAAGGCAAAATTATTCTTAAAAGTCTAATCTCACTAAAAGATGTGATTCAAATCACATCTCCTTCTTCTAGTCAAATCTCAAACTCCATAGTTGGCCTCATGGTAGAGCCAAGGTCCTTTGGGGTGTGGTAGGCCAATAGATTAGAAGAGGAGAATAAAAAAATCTTTTAGTGCTACCTACTTTCTCATGTAAATATGCAATCTTTGTAGTAGATTGATGGCTCTATAAGTGGTCTTGAAGAGTGGGAAACACATCATGGGAAGGTTTTTCCATTTTATTTTATTTTACCAATCTACCTTCATTAGTTGATCTTAGTATCTTTATTATTTTCCTACAAAACTTTATGTTTATAACGAGCAGGTTTCCTTCATACATAGACGACCACTAGTCACTTAGTGTCTTCTCATGTTCTTAGTATGCCTCTTGCCTCTTAAGGTCTTCTCATAATATGCCTAATTCTTGATTTTTACACTCCCTTTTTCACTCCTTATATCCCTTATATTTATTCTTGAGAAATTTTAGTTTTTCTACTAATCACTCCCCTTGGGATTTCATTTGTGAGTTGTTTTGTAAGACTATGGATAGGACTTAGCCATCCTCACAAATTATCATCCTTTACTTCCTATTACCCACATCCTTGATTACCTAATTTTCTTGTTTGTTCCACCCCAATGGTGTTCTCTTTGTTGAGTTGCATTGTAAGACCATGGATAGGACCTGACCCTCCTCCCAAAATTTTCCAATACCCAAGTCACCATCCAAATTACATGTGTAAAATTTGAGATAAGAGTTACATGTCATTTTACATGCTTCCCATATTGATTTAGTATGTTTTATGATTAATTAATTTTTATTTTTCCTTTTTATCTTCTTATTTTCTGAGTGTGTGTAAGATTTCAACCATTTCTTGAATTTTTCATACTTCCCAGCTTGAATTAGTGTGATTAATTTAAGACCAATCTTTTGTAATTTTATTTTTCTTTCATACTCCCCAGCATATTTAGTATGATTGATTGAATTAATTTCATTTGTTTTTATTACCATTTGTTCCATTTTACATACCTTCCATTTTATTACTTTGTTTTCCATACTTACCAACGTGATATTAGTATAATTTTACTTGTCTTAATTTGGTGCAAAAATATTTCACACTGGTTTAAAAACAAATTCCTTTTTTACCATCTTGTTTTGCCATTTTTTTGGTTCTTTATATTTAATCATTTTTTTTAATTACAAATTTCCCATTGTATTTATTGATTAAATTTTTCCAAGTCCTTTTACCTATTTATTTTTAACCATGCATGTGTTTTTCATACTACTAGAAAAGAAACCACATCTCATATATTTCAAAGCTAAATACATGTGCTAGAAAGAAATATCCTAAGCATCCACAATGTCAACCATGATAATAACATACACAACCAATAACAATATGCCAAAATGATACACCATATATATACATCTCATGAGTTTTGATACAACATGTGCAACTATATATAATGCTCTAGCTTTATGGCTAGATCCCATTCTATCTATCTCATGGCCTAGCCATGATACCTATTGAGGCCTTAGTCTGACACCTCTGAATGATACATTTTAAGGAAGCTATTAAAGATCACAATCCATCTACCTATATTTATAGGTGTGCTACCTGCATCTATGACTCTACCAGTTGGGTCCAGATCTTTGTCATCTATGCTACCATAGCTAGGTGCATATCTATCTCATATGCTAGGGCCTACCATGATTGTATCTCCCTGACACTCATCATTATTAGTGGCTTCATCCTCTCCCTTTATGCCCATATCTACCTTGTTGCCTTTCTAACTAATCTAAACTAGCTCACCTGAGATATGACAGATGGTACACTTAGATCCTCTAGTGTCATGTAGTCATATGGCTGTAGGGTCTCATCTAGGATTTCATGGAGTGATCCCCTCATTAGGGACCCCTATATATCCTCCTCATCATCACCTACACTTATAAAATCATATAAGATGGATATTAGATCACTATCATATCTCATAATATCTATCTAAAAAATATATAAACAATTAATTAACCAATTTTTTTTACCTATATGTGTCTCAACTACTATGGTCTAACCATTTATGCAACCACATAGCATAGTCTATTCATTTGTAAAACCTCCTATCACCTCCTCTATAGGCTACCTCCTCAACTCAAACCTAGATGTCATGGCTCATGTTAATCTTAGCCTACACCTGAGTGATCTATCTATCATCTCCTCTGGCTCACCTATGGGGTCATCTAGGATGGTAATAGGCTCCACTCTCTCCTCTACCTCATACCTCCATTGATGCCATCTCCTCTATGGATGCTACTCATCTCAATGTGGAGATGGTAATGGCATATCTGGTATCTCTACCTCCACATCCCTGTCCTCTTATTTAGCTCCTCATCATGTGTGACTAGTCCATGGTCACTCTCAATGTGGCCTCAATGTCAAACTCACTACTAGTGGTCCTAATCCTCTCCTCCACTATGACTCCCTCACATGCTAAGTCCACTACTCAAGTATTAATATTGGTGATGTTGGATGAGGTAGGCCACTTTACCCTATTACCCATGCCATCAAATGTGAATTTCTCCATTAAAAGTAGGGTATAATCATCTTTATCCTCTCTATCATTGGTGCAACTATGTCTCAGCTCACCCATGTAGCTACTATGTTCTCATATGGATACCACAAGATGTCTACACATATCACTGACTATAACACTAGTACATATGGCATATCCCATGATACCTAGTCCTCCCTCCATCTTTATACTTGAAGTAACCTATCATCGATCACATGGGGAAACTCAACTAGCTAGTACATAGGGAATCTCTCATATATCCAAGCTATCAACAATATGATCGACCCTATGGTCCTCTACCCTCTGACCAATATCTCATACATATCATGTATGAGCTAGACCTAGCTGATTGAGCCTAGGTCATATAACACTCACTCCTCTACTATCATCCTACTCAAGACTACTATGAATAGTGGTACCTTACCATATGACTTATGAAATAACATCGACATTATCATAAGGCATATCATAGCCTTCCAAATATCCATAATTTATGATGTATAAAAATCAAACATACTCATTCTCATGCCTAGTAATATTGTCTCTAAGCCTATAGTCTAATGGCTAAGGCTCTCTTCTCCTCTAGACTATCTGGTATCCCTTTAGTCACCTACACTCCTACTATAAGCATCCCCAAAATGACATGGAAATCCTCTAGCATGATATCCACATCTACTATATCCCCACCCAACTCCCATCTAAAGGTATTAGTCAATCATTCCTAACAACTAAGGAATATGACTAATAGGTTAGCACTAAGGGGGATCTTGTACATTTTTGCCATCCCATCTTTTCTTCCTTCCATTTTACCTTTTCTTGACTTAATATCCTTTTTGACTATTAGTTGTACTAGGTCGATTGGGTTGACCCAATATAGTTTAGGGGTATTCTTTAATTTCTTAGTTTGTTATCCTTTCAGCCAACCTAGTACAAACCTAGTAAATTATCCCTAAAAACACACTGGGTCGACTGGGTCGACCCTATACAACTAAGGCAAGATCCACTTATATATACAATGTCATTTCCCACCATTTCATAAAATAAGAATTATTAACAAAGAAGTGTAAGTAGACATCTATTTATTGACCATTCTACTTGAGGAATAAAGCTTAAGGTTCCATACTTTCTTTAGAGATATGGATATTGTCTTGTGGATAATTATTTTGGATGATTAGATAGGTTATGTATCCTAGATCTGATTTATCTTGGTTATCCTTACATACCACAAAAATTTCTTGTGAAGCACCTTGGCCAAGGGAGAGATTGAGGCTTGGTGGTTTCATCTTCAAAGGTAAGTATTACTAACTTTATTTATCCTTTGTAAGAGTAGATAGATAATGTATTTGTATTATTCTCTCCATGTATTAGGATTCCATATATATTAACATGAGTATATGTATTCTAATACATGTTTAATTTAGTTGTTTTTTTTTGCTTCTAACCTTGACTTTATACCACAAGATTTGGTGTGCACTAGATTAGATTTACTTTCTCTCTATTAGAATATAGTGAATATTTTAAACCTTAAGAATACATTAGGGTTTTTGTGTGATTGTGTTATACCATAGGCTTTAGAATCCTTCCTATCATGATGTGTTGTGACAAGTGATATAAGTGATCCCCTAATCGGGTCTAATGGATCCCTATATTGGTCATGCTCCCACTTAACAAGTGTATCCCTAATCAAAAGTGTAGGTATGATCTATCTTATCTAATATAGGATTAATTCATAGACATGATGAATTTAATATTTCATACATTCTATTAAACCTAACATGAATTTCCAAAAATGGTTTGAGATTCTTAGTTGCATACCTGTAGTGCACCTATTGTCACCTCTGGAGCCTCTCCCTATCTAGCATGTCATCTCCTCACCATCCTAGCTTGTTTTCTCTCTAGATCTCTCTTTCCTCCTTCACAAGTAAAAATAAAAAATTACTTGTATTTTCCCCTATTTTAGAAACACTTTCCAAAATTCAAATCTTTCAATTATTATCTTACAGATGCTTTATTTTGATTTTATCTTTTTTTAACTCATCCATTTTTCAAACCATAAAATGTGTTAGATTCATGATGATGTAGAGATTATTTTACACTATCATATGCCTATTTTCCAAAAAATCAATTTTTGGCTATTTTTTGCACTAACTTCTATGGGTTCATCTAGTGTTATCTACATTAGACACCTTCACATCTCTTATAGTCTACTTATTTATCTATGGCACTAAGGTAAGTTAAAAGTATGCATTTTTATATTTATTCCTTTCCTTTATCTTATTTACTACTTACTATGATTTACTTAGCATCAACATTGTGTGTTATCATGTTTTATCTCAAAGCACCATCCTTGGTTTCACTTACATGACACATGATGAGCTTCAAGTGGGGCATATCTATACACATAATATTCTCAAAATTTTATTGATTACTAACACTTCGTATCTTGAAGGAAATTTTTGAGTCTCAATCCTTCTAAGTGCATGCCTTAAGGAGTACCCCAAGAAATGGGTGGGTAGACCATCAATGCTTCATAAGATTGTTGTCCCTTTTTCTGCTTGCTATCTACACACCTATCTCCTAAAACCATTTACACTAAGCTTTTTCTTCTCAATCTTACCTATTCTAGTATTTTCTTCCTTCCATTCCTAATTTTATTGCCTTAAACTCCTTTTTGACTATTAGTTATACTGGTCAACTAGTTCAACCTAGTATAATTTAGGGGCATTCTTTACTTTCTTGGTTTATTAGCCTTTCGACTGACTTAACACAAACCTACAAATTATCCTTGAAAACACACTAGGTCGACTGGGTCAACCCTATATATCTTATATTCCCAAAAGGATTTAGGGAAAGACATGTATATATATACAAGGTCATTTTCCACCATTTCATAAGAGAAGAATCATTAGCAAATAATTAAGAGTGAACACTTGCTTATTGGCCATTCTACTTGAAGAATAAAGCTTAAGGTTCCATAATTTCTTTAGATATATGAATCTTGTCTTGTGGAGAAGTATTTTGGATGTTTATATAGGTTTTGTATCCTAGATCTGATTATCCTTACATACCATAATAATCTCTTGCAAAGCACCTTGGCTAAGGGAGAGATTGAGGCTCAAAGGGTTCATCTTCAAAGGTAAGTATTCCTAAATTTATTTCTCCTTTATAAGAGTAGATAGATAATGCATTTGTATTATTCTCTCCATGTATTAAGATTCTATATACATTTACATGAGTATGTATTTTAATACATGTTTAGTTTATTTATTTGTTTTATTTTTTCTAACCCCCACTTTATGCCACAAGCTTTGTTGTGCACTAGATTAGATTTTACTTTCTATTAGTATAAGTGAACATTTTAAACCTTAGGAATCCATTAGGGTTGTGTGATTATGTTAAACTATATGCTTTGAAAACCTTCCTATCATGATATGTTATGATAAGTGATCCCCTTTTCAAGTCTAGTAGATCTCTATACTGGTCATGCTCCTACTTAAAAAGTGTATCACCAATCAATAGTGTAGGTATGCTTTATCTTATCTAAGATGGGATTTATTTATAAACATTATGTATTTCCAATTACATACATATGTCAAATTCATATATGGGAATATCATTACAAGATTTGTATGCCCAATCAATTTGGTCAAAGACATAATAATTCACTTCATTAATAACAATATAAAGAATATTACTAAGGAATTTATTATCTTTCACCAAAATAGCATGACTTATCACCCACAAGAAAATGGAGAAGTAGAAGTGTTGAACAAAGTACTGGGTAAACTTCTAATGAAAATATGCAATGTGCAAAGGGATGATTGGGAGCATAGAATTCATTTAATTATTTGGGAATAAAAATAAATAAAAAATGTGCCATAGGCTTCACTCCATTTTAACTCATTTATAGTCTTGATTTAGTGATGCCTATGGAGTATAGTTTTCCTAGTATATGTATTGCAATGGTTACGAGGCTAGGTAACCAAGACTCTATGAAACAAAGGTGAATGGATTTAGTTAAATATAAGGAAAATAATAAAAGGAAATAGTGGATGTAATAGATCCACATGTTAATTTAGAAGGCATGGTATGATCCCATCTTGTGATCTAATCAATTTCATCAAAAACAAGTGGTATTACTATATTATAATAGGTTTAAGGCATTCCATAGAAAATTGTGCATGAAATGGAAGGGACCCCAAATTACTCATGAAGTATCACAATAGGGTATTATTATGTTACAATATCTATAAGGAACAATATTTTTTAGGAGGTGTTAATTGTTGTAGGTTTATGCCTTACTATCATTAGTCTTTATCATTCTTTGATGATAATGAGAAAGAGTGTTGAGTAGCACTATGTAGTTAGAAATTTTATTTAATTCTATTTTGTGTTTTTGTTTGTTTTGTTTAGGGATAGAGTGTTTTTATAGTGTGATATTTGGATTGAAACATAGTAAAATAGATTTAAAATAATTGACATCATAAAATATGATTGATTTATATAAATATCTTGAAATAAGTATATATGGAAATGATTAATTATGGTCACCAATAATTTTTCAAAGATGGCATTGAAAATATAGGTACAATGAAAAATGGACAACGGTCATTCAAAACCATCAATGACAAGACACTTGAATAGATTACATATTTCCTAAAGCATATAACATAAAAAAAGGATAGGTTGGGTCATAAAATAAATGGGATAGGTGAAAGGATGACAATTCATATCATCTACATGAAAAAAAATGAGTCAAATAACCTAGATGAAAAAGGGAAATTATCATATAAACTAGTATCTAATTGATATTAATTTTTTAGGTAAACTCATGCAAAATTAGTACAACTAATTTAAAATAGAAAAATAGAGGTATTTGGGTGCAAAAAGGTATATAATAAATGGAATTTAAAAAAAATACATTACAAACTTATTCCAATAAATGAACGATATGATCTACCTTTAAAACACCTTCTTACACATAGATTACATGATAGAACTAGACCAAAAAAATCAAGTATTCCATGTAGCCCAATAGAACAACAATGAAGAGAGCTCAGTTGTTGATCCCACTTTACTACACACAAAAAGAGGAAATGGGGATTGTCCTAGGCCTAAAACAAATTAAATATCAAGATTTGGATCCATTTGACTTCATTGATACATCATAAGACACTTTATTTTCACATGATCCAAAAGAAGTAGCACAAGGAGGATCTGTATCTCTTCAACATATACTATTAGGATTAAATACATAATGATTATTTAAAGTAACTAATTTTATAAAATTGGATGAAGTAATGCTCACCCTTTTTAGTAGGTATAACATAAAGGAGATATTTATTTATCATAGGATGTCATAATCTAGATCACTCATTAGACTATCACAATAGCAACATGCCTCCTAACTCATGGAAAATACCTCCTTCCTTACAAGTCCACTACTCTACCAATTAATTCTAACATCAGGGATAAATATATGTCAAGGGAAGGAATATGAATACCCATTTATTTGATAGAGAATGCTTTGATGTGCATCCTAATTGAATGGATTACCAAGTAGGTTTGGGAAAAAATAAAAAAAGATAATAAGAAGATCCTATAGAAGCACAAAAGAGGATGATAAGAGGGAAAAATTAATATAAAAATAAAAAGAGAAAATAATCAAAGTGAAAAGAAACTATGGAAGAAGAAAAACATAAGCAATAGGCAAATACATGAGAGGAGCAATGTAAATAGTAAGTTACAAAGAAACAACACAATTAATAAACTGAAGAATCAAAGGCTCAAAATAAAATATCTAAATAATTCAAGGCTAAAAAAACAATTAGAGGAAGTAGAGGCTCACAAGAAATAATTTAAAGAAGTGAAGGTGAATAAAAAGGAGCATGAGGAAACTATAAGAAAATAGTAAGAAGTACAAACTACATGGCACAATAAGGAGGAGACAAAGACATTAATGAATGCTTAAGAAGAGAAAAATGCCAAATAATATTATCACATTAGATAATAATAATCAAAGTGTGTATTAGAAGAGTAGGTATCTAGAGACAAAGCCAAGGCTAAAGTTGAAGCCAATGCCATGGTAGACATAAGTGCAAAAGCCAAAGTTGATGCAAAAGCCAAAGTGAAATATAAAGTTGAAGTTTAGGCTAAGTCTAAGGCATAATAAAAATCTCATGACAAGGTAGATTCTAATGTTAAGGCTAAATTTGAAGCTAAATCCAAAGGAGAAAAAGAGGCCAAAGCCAAGGAAGAATCAAAGTGCATAGAAAAATAGAAACTAGTGTTATAAGGAGATGCTTAAGAGGAGGCTTCATAACCAAAACCTCAAATCACTAGCAGGTGGTTATGGAATGTTCCCAAATCATCCATATGTCACACCAAATTTTGAAATTATATCCTATGGTGACTCTAACCACATCCATGGCCCTTACTACCACTACACTTGAAACATCTTTGGATGTTGCCTAGTTGTAATTGACCAAGTAGATTTAGGGTGCAACTGCATTCCTGGAGTCAATATAATATAAGGCTTTGGCATTGGAATAATAATTATTCCATAAATAATATGACAATTTAGAATTGAGCTACCAACTTATAATTACATGTCAGATGATTAATAACAACTGCCCCACATTGGTTACATAAGTTCTAAGTGACCAATTGATTTTAAAGAAAAGTAGCTCACAAATTTATTGATGAAATTCAAAAAGGAATATCTAGATATGAAATAACTATAAACATTATGATCCTAAGGGTAGAATATAAAATTATAAATAGAGGCAATCTACGAACAACTAGAGTAGTATGAATATGTTTTGGATATTGATGCATAGTAAGCCAAGTAAATAACATAAAGTATGATGAATTAGAGGTAAAACCTTAAAAATATATTGTCTTCCACTAAAATTAAGTTCAAAATAGTATACAAGGCTAAATTTGTCATGGATGATCAAATGACTACTTATGATGAAATTAGTATCACTCTCAAACAATTATCAGATTCAAGGGATTCTATCATGTAAAAACTTTGGACTCAACACAATGAGACTTTACACACTAAATTTTCTAGCCTCTAAGATCAGATTCATATAGATAAATTAGAAAATATGATATTAAACATCTAACTCAAGGTATCAAAATAAAAATCACTAATCACCATTACAAAATATGAAGATGTTTAAAACTTGATGGTGATTTAGATCCCACTATGCATATTGTTTACCATGGTGTAAGAAATGATAATAAAATGGAAGATGCTTAAGCAAGATCTCTCCTAGATTGATACCTCCATTCGCTAGCTTATATATGACCCTCAATTAATTCCATTGAAACATCTCTAATAGGTGTTATAGTAGAAAAAGTTAGCTATAATGTCGTAACTAGAAAACCAATAAAATTAACATCCTACACCATTATATTATTTACAACCAAGTGGTTCATCAATAGCACAAGTAAAACTAACACAATGGTAAACTACTACACAACCTCTTCAATCTAGACCATTATCCACTCAGTAGGTACTAAGCACTCTAATTTTGTAGTTTTCACAATTTTTACACAATTTTGTAGGATAACCTTAAGTATTAGGAGTGGGTCTAGGTTGGTTGAAAATCCATAAAGGGTGGCCACTTGGTTATGATAATTGATTGAAAACCTAAAATAGAGTTAGGTTAGTATACTACTTATTTTAAAACCCTAAAGGGTGCATAAGTAGTACACAAATGGTGAAAATTGATAAACATAACCTATAGAGATAATTGTGACTTTTATTTTTAGTTTATTCCCTCAGCTTTAGAAAAGAATATCTTGTTATGAATTTGACTTAGGATGAGACATAAATTTAATTCTGAGAAAGTGTTGGGTAAAGAATAGTGATTATTAAAATCACAAAATATAGTTGATGAACATGTATGTGAATTGAACTATTTTGTTTTTTGCATTTTGTATGTATTCAACCTATGTAAGCATAATATTAGATGATATAATACAAAGAGCCACTCATTTTGGGCATATAAAAAGGCTAAAATGTGAAGACATAACATTGAGTAAAACTCTATATTTAACACTCAATTGTAATTAGATATGTTTCTAATGTGATGGATATTGATATATACAATTAAAAAATGGTTTTCTCGAGTATATTTTATCTTTGTTATGTACATAGTAAGTAATTTATTTGACTTAATATATTAATTATATAAGTATATGCTAAATATTAAGATTCTAATAAACTTGTATTCATTTTTACATTAATTTTTTTGAGTTGATTAATTAATATATTAGTCTAAACATGATATCTACTATGTCCTTTTGTTATTTCTATGCAAGTTATCCCTAAATTACCATATACTAAAGGGTTTTTGGGAAACTCTTCTAACACAAACTCAAAACTTGGCACATTTCCTTAAGGGTCAAAAATGTCAAGTTAGGGTCATGATTGTCAAATGGAATTGACCCCTACATAATTTTTGTGACCCTTTACTTTTATAAATCATATTTCTAAATTAAACCCTCCATTACATCATATTCAATTATTTTAGGATATGGCTCATTCTTCTCCTTCAAATGGTAGTCTCCCACCTAAAATATTTTTAAATCTATAATGATTTTTCTTATCCATCCTCCAACCCTACCAATTATGGCTCCACTCCCATTAAACCTCTATTAGAAAGTCTGAACCTGATAATGATGGATTTCTCTACCTAAACTAACCAAACATTGAAACACTTTTGTTTTATCTATCAGACCCCAATAGTTATTTTCTTTACTTGCACATCCCTGAATCTGGTCCCCCTCTTATTTACCATATGTCCATTAACATTTTGTGCACAAATAAAAATTTGGAGACACATCCATTGGTGGATGATAAGGGTCAAAATTTAGTAAATAAGATAGGGGAAGGGAACTATAGAACCTTAAAAGAAGTGGTTAGACTTTAAGACCCTTCCTCATAGAATCTAAAGGGAAGGTTGAATCCTCTCACCCTAGTGACATTGAAAGCCTCAATTTCCTTAGACAAGGAAGATCTAAAATTAGTGTTGTTTAATAGGAATTATTTTTTAGGTAGAGGAGTCTTTTTCTAGTTTAACAACCTTTGGCAAAATATCCTAGCTCTAAATGTTTGGTTTTAAAAATAGTGGAAGCCTCTAATTAAAGGTAAAATTAAACTATACACCTATGTAAAAGGTTTTATCATAGTTGTTTTTCATCTCATTTTAGATAAAGACCTAATTCTTTCTAAATAGAGGAATTGGGGTAGACATCAACTACTCATGACACCCTATTTTCCATGCTTCAACCCTCTCACTAAATCTTTATTAACTAGACCCACTTGGATAGTCTACCTCATCTCCCCCTACATTCTAGGTTGAACCCTCTTTTAAGGCCATATAAAACTCTCTAGGAAAATTCCAATATAGTAACCCTACCACATATCTATTTTCCCACACCACCTTTTCTATAATATTGATTTTTTTGATACTTATATTAATGTACCAGCCTCTATTAAATTTATTGTTGAGGGTGTAGTATAGACTCAACCACTAGACTATGAAGTCATACCTTTTATGTGTATTAGGTGCTATAACATAGGGAACTTGAGTCAAGAGTCTATCAAATTCAAAAAAATAAAATATATTTCAACTTGGTGGAATAATTCTTCCTCTGATCTTTGATAAAATTTGGTATTAAATATCATGATTCCTCAAACTTAGACTAGGAAACTATAAAGGATGAGAATACTTAGACTCCAAGAATTGAACACCTAGTTTCTTTACAAGGAAGTCTTATAGAGGTTGGAGCTTCAAAAGATGAACATGAGCCTCTTACATAAAATTTGGACCTTACTGGAACCCTTCACATAGATAGTGATCCTAAGGTTAAACCTCTCACTTTAGGTGAGAGGGTGTCATAATTAGGTTTGGAAAACACTGTTCACTCAAAGAAAGTTATTTTATAGAATGAAATACCAAGGGTAGAATAATTGGTTATTTATTAAGCCGAATACAAATCCCAACCCTTAAAATAAATATAAATATATTTACCAATAGAATCAAAATATACAGAAGATAAGGGGGTGGATAAAAGTATAAAGGAATAAAAACAAAAGTCCAATCATCCAGCATGACCTCTATTTATGGGGGGTGGGCTACATAAAAGTCTCCTAGAAGGCATGATGTGATATGCATGAGCATTAGTTTCATGAAATATGGTTGTGATTTCTAACATGTGTATCTTATGCTTTGTTGAGATGCATGTAGTATGTTTCAACCCACGTGTTCCTCCTAGGAAGAATGTTATTTTATGATTGTTGTGTAAATTTTTTGTAAAAATAGAGGATTTGTAAAAGGTTATTTGTTTCTAATTGGGTTTTCATTTTAGTATGTTTTTTGGGGGAAGGCTTGGCTAAGATGCCTATTGGTTTTCTTTTTTCATGTGTTGCCTGGTGAAGATCCTCATTCTAGCTTAATTGTTATATCCTTTATATTTTGTTACATGTCCTTTTCAAACCTATAACATATCAAATAAAAATGATTTTAGGATTCTAGTTGTGTCATTTTTATTTTTTATTTATATAAAATAACATTCATTACACTCATTTTTCAAATTGTATATTTCAATCAAAGGATATTTTACATAATCATGCACTAAGAAAAAGTTCCCTATTCATTCCAATTTTGATTTTTATCAATAATATTAGTCCTCAATAGATCCTTTATCCATCCCTATTCAAAGCATGATCAAGTATTAGAACTTATTATAGATGCATTCATATAGTCAAAGGATTAAAACTACACAAATAACTATAGGTTACATTGGGATTTATATCCCTCATTAGAATATTTCATATGTAGGCAACATTCAGTCATCATGGGGGTGAATGGGATTAACTCAACCTAACTAGACTCATCTTTTTCATATTTATAGGTTATTTAAATCATTGAATGCCCTACTAGGGTTGAAACCTTTAAGAAGCCATCTATAGGTCTTATGCACATGCTTGAAGGTAAAATTTGAGAAAATAAACATAAATCAAGTTACAACATAGTATAGTGCCTTAATTTCTATATTTTCTATAAAATGTCAAAAAATTTAGGTTTTGTCAAGATTGTCAAATGTCCTAGCTTATATTAGATTGTTTTGACCTTAATATTATAATAGTTATATCTTATAGGTTTTTGTGGAGAATTTTGCTAATTTCTTATTTTATTTTTGTATCAATCAACATTATCAATTAGACAAACATAAAAAGATAAGTTTTTCATTTTTTTATATTTAGACTTATTTGTAATCATTTCATTTCATCTATTTATAGTAATTTCCTTCAATGTTCTATTTAAAAGTACATTTTTAGTACTCTATTTTATTCTATCTATTTATTATAATTAGGATTAATTCACCACGATTAAATCTAAATTTCGTTAAAACATTTAGTGAACCCATCTATTAATTGAGAATTGTCTAAATATTTCATGTGATTTCTCTTCTCCCATGAATATTTAATATGAGTTATATACATTAATTACTCTAAGTTGATATTTAAAATTAGTTTTTCAACAAATATTTCATTATAGGTGAGGATAAAGACATTGGCAAAAAGATGATGGAAGGCACTCAGAATTTCAAATTTATCTTTGAGTGCAAAAACTAGGTTGAACATGGAAAAAAATGAAGGTAAGGATGGATGTCATGTAGGTTACATGGAAATATTCTCCATCCCCTCAGTCTATTTTTTTCAAAACAGACAGGAGGAAAGTTACAGGTGTTGATTTTATGGCTCAACTACATGTGGATAGGGATCCATTACATAAAATGAAAATTTCAAGACATTCTACCCCCATTGTATTATGTGGACCTTGTTATGGGAATGAAACTATAAGGTCATAATATTTATATTTTTACTTGGTTTTTCCAACTAAAAATGATGTGATCTGGGCCCATGTCCCTAACACATTATTTGAATTAGTAGATAGGAAACTGGAAAACTTACTTATGGCTAAAGTGAATGGTTTCAAACCTAATATAGATTCCCTAAATAAGTGGTCCAACCATCGTTGGAAACCTAAATGAAAACTTGAGGTGGTCACCTTACCTAGATGCTTCTTCTTTATCAAATTCACCAACCAAGAGGATTGATTTAGAGTCTTGATTGAGGGGCCCTAGTTCATGGGTAAATGAAATGTGTGTCAAGTGATAAAAGGTTGGTAAAAATATTAATCACATAATGATAGAATACATACCCATGTGTATATTACTTTGAAAAATTCACCTTGAGTAATAGGAACAAAAGATTATCCTTGGTATCACAAGGTCACTAGGTCATCCAATTAAGATTGACCTAGTCATAATGATTAGGAGAAGGATGTTTACATCTAAATTCTATGTATTACTTCTTACAGACAAAATTCTCCTTCATACCATCATTCTTAAATCAAAATATGAGGTTTGGTCTCAAAAAAATGATTATGAAATTTCTAATTTAAAATGTTCTATTTACAATACTATTAGTCATTATAATAAGGACTTTACCAAAATCCCCCACCACCCTTGATTCATTTGCTAAGGATGACAAGGAAACTGGGTCCCTCTATGACTCCAAATAAAATGGCCATCGGTCTGGAAGCCACCCCAACATCTAACCTCCATCATCCCTTGGCCACTTATACTCCCTCTCTACCCTATATCTGCAACCCTCTTTAGGATTCCATGCCCAGGTGGTTCTTTTTCAAAACTCTACTCCTAATCCTAGTATGAAGCCTTTTCTAGTTTTTTAATCTAAATTTAAGAGTACAACACTAGGAAAGGAACTTATACATGAAGAGGTGCCTTCCTTGCATTATTTAATGGTAACAAAATATTAGGGAGATGTTTATCTAACTTCCCAAAGGTTTATACAACCTAGTGTGATAATAGAATCACTCCTCAATATTAATCTTATTTTAGCATTAATTTTCACCCTTGGAGAGGGTTAGTCTAGATCTATCTAAGTGTTGACCATTTTTTTCCCAATAGGCCAAAAATAGGTCCCCCTCTACCCTTACTGTGCTAGGCCATTTTCATTTTCTAATTTTGCATGAATCTATTCATTTCTATGGACTCTAAAAAATTTATATGAACTCTGCAGGTCCATATCTATGGACTCTGCAAGTTTTGGATTTCTACGGACTCTGTAGGTTAGTCCTTTGGCACATGGATAATTAGTTCCAAAGAGAGTGTTAGGTTTTGCAAGGCTTTTTTGGGCTCTTGTCTAAAGAAAATCACAAGAAAAGTTGGCATCTTTAAACCATTAAATTGGTTCAATGCCTTAGTTCAATGCTCGGTTCAATCGATTCCAGTTCATCGCTTGGTTCATCGGCACTTGGTTCAACCTTGGTTCAATCGCTTTTTTCATCACCTAGTTCAATCCCTTCATTCAATCGGCCTTAGTTCATTGAACCAGTTCAATGACAATTTCATCAACAAAGTTTAAGGCCTTGGTTTAGTGGTTAAAGTTCAACGCATTGGTTTAACGCTTGGTTTAATCGGTTCAAGTGCAATCGGTGGGTTCATTGGCACACAGCTTTGAATCATTGAACCAATTTTGGTTTAATGGGTTGGTTCAATAGCTTGGTTCAAGGTGTACCCTACAGTCGGAGGGCAGTTGAAAGTCTAAAAGCCCTTGTGGAGGGCAATCCCAGTTTAAAGAGGCCACCAATTCAAAGTCAAAGAGCCCGTAGAAAGGTTGAAGTAGCCAATTCCTGTGGACTTTTTGTCTACAAAAAAGGCCTGAAATAGAAAACCCATGGGGAAAAACTAGCAAAAGAGACCCAATGACTTTTGCCAAGGATGATGATGTCCCAAAAGCTGTCAAATTTAAGCAGACAAACTAGCCGTTAGGTGACTCCACGTGAATGTCAATTTTAACATAGTGAAGAAGCCATTATTTTTGAATTACCTTAGTGCCAAATCATGGAAAGAGCCCCAAGGAGCACAGTGACCTGTGCAAAGATAACTCAAGGGCTAAAAGAGCCAAAAAGAGACAAGGTAGGGAAAAGACAAAAGTGCCAAGTGTAGGAGTAGGCAAATAGTCTAAGTGGTGAAGGGAGGCATCGATTCAAGAAATTACTCCATCAGGTGAAATAGTGTCTATGAATTGACCATTAGAAGGCACAAATGGCCAATCATGTGACCCATTTTCTTCATTTCACATTTATGAGTAGACAAATCACGTAAGTGCATTCAAGGAGAAATATTGATTAATGGGGAAATGGCGTGACCTGTGTCAAAAAATACCTAAAGTCAAAGCCAGGGCTGACACAACATTGATGTTTAAGTGGCCTGCTCTTCCTGATGCTCATAAGGCACATGGGTCACTTGTAAAAAGGGCACCAAAAGGCCTCCTTTCTTCTTCTATATATTGGAGACTTGTCATTTGAGAATGGATCTTCCACATTTATAAGGTGTAGCCCTGGTAAAATTTCACCTGAATCAATAAATGCATTTTTTACCTCTATCTTGGTTAGATATCTCTATGTATGTCTGAGTGTTAGTTTGTGTTTAGTCATTATTTCTTGATGCTTTCACAGGTTTAACACCAACATATTTGGTGTCTATAAGGTGCCATTTCTATAGCTGATAAGGAGAGTTGTATTTGGAAGTGCAAAAATAGAATAAATTACCTTACAGTGTGCCTTTCACAGCACCTTTGGTGAATCTCTATTTTCTGTATTTTCCATTAAATCCTCCCTGTCAAACTCTTACAGCCTGGTCCTTCTGTTAGTTTGAAGTGTATGTATGTGTTTGTCTAATTTTAAGTGTGAGGGTGAGAAGGTCAGATTTATTTTGGTGCATCACCTCCTTTAGAGTAGTTTGTTTTCCTACAATCTTTCTCCCTTTTCATCCCCCCATTATATATATATATCTATATATATATATATATATATATATGTTAGTACTTACTGGGACAAATCAAATGCATGAAAGGGAGATAGCCCTTACCTATAAACTCTCCCCTCCAACTTCACCGGTCCCATAGGTGAGAGGGGAGTTTCCATAGTTGCGTGAGGAAGGCAGGAGCTCGGCCTCCTGCCAAGGGTGCAATCTTCTATGTCAACACTAAGCTAAAAAATGGGAATAACCCTAAGATGTGGGTGTCATATTTTGGGGTTGAACCTCTAGGTTATAGGCTAACTCCCTAAGTGTACTAGTTAAGTTCTTAGTAAGCTAATTCTATGACTTGGGAAAGGGTTTACAAGATGGAAAGGAAGAAATAAAACATAAATAAATGTAATAAGCATACAATGATAGTCCAACTACACTAAAAAACACACAATTAAAACAAAAACACCTACCACTTGCACAATTGTAATACTAACTGAGTTTGCATAAGTAATTCTTCAAAAAGCTTGTATAAATGGGCCAAAATATGAAGGAATGGACTCATTCAAATCATACATCAAACCTATGACTGATAAACATTTCTAAAAATATACAAAATCAAATCTATCATACACAAAGGTGAAGGGAGAGGACAAAATTCAAGGGGAGAACTCCCACCACATGATCCTCATCAAACAAACCATAATACACATATAGATGCAAGCAGAGCAGAAGGTAATCAATATTATTCATTTCAATAGGATATCTCATTACAAAATTTGGCATATTTTCCCCTTTTAAAATCATGAATCATTCCTCTCAACAAGTAAATGAGAGGTTTTAAATAGGAAAAAAGAGAAAGATAGGGGTAAAAGGGTTCCAAAAAGACTTGAATCTACTTGTAAGTGTTTACACTACTCACCCCAACATAAGAGGATATATCAGGCTCCTCTTATCATGATTTAGCTCCTCAAATTAGATTTCACTTGAACTTTTTACTTAAAAAAGCCTTGAAAAGGCTTAAGTTTGCACATTAGAGCATTTTATGTTCTAATTTCAACTTGACTTAATGATGTCATTCTCTGATCACATTGACAAAAGTATTCAATCCTATATAAGACCTATGTAATGATCCATCTTCCCCATAAGACTTATCCAACTCCTCTCAAATCTCCATTCTTGCATCTCATGCCATACTTGACCATTAGAATCTTCTAGAAGCCAACCTTGACCATTAGCATCCTCTAGAAGCCACCCTTCACCACTAGTGCTTAGTGAACATAACATCTTTTACTTGGGAGACCATATATTTAAATTATTATAATTTCATGTTGACATGGATCCATTTTGCTCCTTTGGACACCATTATCCCTAAAAATATTTCCTTTTACTTACACTCCACCATTAGAGACCCCTTGAGAGCTTATACCACCATGAGAGTATTTACCCTTAAGCTTGCCAATGCCCCTAGAATCCTGATTATGACCTTACAAGGTATTTTACATGCCATATTATTATTTATTTACCATTTATGGTCTTTAAATAGACCTAGTTCTTCATGACTCTATTAATGGAGGTCAACTATGTTGAGACTCTTCAAAACTTACAATTTTAGCCATTTTGGGCATCAAGACATCCCAAACATGCTAAATTTCTTTGAAATTATGTCCAAAATATTATTATGGGAGTTTTTTAATGTTTAATGATGTTTATAGGACCATTATAGGGTGATTTTTGAGGTTTCAAGATGTTTTGGGCAAAATCGGTCTTTTCATAAGGCTAAAACCTACAAATAGATTTGATGATGGTTATTTAATTTTAAGGGTGAAATAAGGAAAATGATATAGTTTTATGTATTAAAATAATTCAAAAAATTACCCTAAAAATTTCAGGTCCTAACTCTTTCCCACATGTGAGAAACGTTCAAAACAATTTGGATTCTTTGGTGGCAAAAAGGTAATTTGAAGGTTTGAGAGTGGGCAAGCTTCTTAATGATTTTTAAAAACACTATGGGTATTAATGGATGGATAAATTAATTTAATTAGAATATAAAAACCTCCCTCAACCTTACATAACTTCTTATTCCCCCATTCAATCTCTATGAAACGTGCCAAGCAAGTGAAATTTGACCTTTGAGCTCCAAGATTGTACTTGGTCAAGAGAGTGAAAAAGAGGCCAAAACCAAAATTCGAACTCAAATGGATTTTAAGAGATCCTTGGATGATTTTAAAAATTAATTCATGTTATAAATGGATGAAAAATGTTTTGGAACACCTGAAAAATATCAAAACTTGATTAGTCACTTGTTAATCCATCTCTAGCCTTCTCAAAGCATGCATTGGCTTTGGGGTCTCTCTACATGTTTGAGGTCTTCCATGTAATTTTTTAATGATAAATAATATTTTTTTTGGTGTATAACCTTAATTTTGGACCATATTTATGCTCATTTTCTATCAAATTCTCACTATACTTGGGAAGATTTTGGCATTTCTAGGTATGTGGAATCTCATGGTTTTCTTGGCTAGTTTAAGCCCTTTAAGAGTCTCCTAGGCTATTTTAACTCTAATATCATCCTTATTAGTTTATAATTAAAAATCCTGAGTATTTTTCATCCCAATGATGTCCCATTCTCACTTTAAGACCTGGTTTGAAGTAAAAACTCCATTAATAGAGATATGAGAACTTGAATTTTCTTTTTGATAACCCTCTGCTACCATTTTTTAGACCATACTAAAATTATTATGAGGTTTATTAATTATTTTAAGTCATACATTTTTTTTTTAAAATTATCATTTACTCAAAACATCCATTTTCTTCTTGAAGCTCCATACTAGCTCTCTCATGCTTACGAGAAACAAAAAAACCATGAAGCAAGAAAATGCCATATCTTGAGATATATAGGGTCTTAAGACCTCAATTATTTTTAATTTGGAAATTTAATAACTCATAAAACTTTTAAAATCATTTTTTTCATAATTAAATCAAATAAAACCTCTAAAAATACTAATTTAGGCCTGATGCACACCCTAGCTCCATGTTCTCCTCAATGGACAAACATAGGACTGTGTAAAAATAAAGGGTACTTCCACTCTTATTTTGGCCAAAAAAATATTATATTTGGGTATATAAACTCATTATTAAAATTTTTACTAAATTTAATAACTTTATTTTTACTTCTAGATACCCTAAAATGCATTTTTTTGCTCTCGAGCACACCCATAAATTGTGAACTGTGAGACATAGGGAGAAAGAAAAAGGTGTATCTTGAGACTTGTGAGATATGAATACCTAATTAATTTTTTGTAACATATAAGTAACCATATAACTTCTAAAATAAAAATATTTTACCATTCAACCCTTTAAGATCCTCAAAAATGCCTTTTTGATTGTCTACATTTGCATGCCAAAACCCTAAATTTGGCCAACTTGCACTTTTCCACTTTTTACCTTTAAAATTTGATGAAAAAGGTTTATAAAGGTCCAATATGACCCATAAGATATAAAATAACATTTTTTTATCAAAAATCTCAAAAAATGTAAAAATTCTCTCAAAACGAAGCTTTGAGGGTTTAATACATGTTTAACACTGATTTTGGATTTGATGACAGTTCTTGAGTTATAGGGGTGAAATAAGGAAAATATGAGAGGCTTATGAATATAAACCATTCCATAAAACATTATAAAAATTTTAATTCCTAAATATCAATGAAAGTAATACTATCACCCCCCTCTCTTCTATCACTCTAGGCCTCTCTTAGCTCTCTAGGCCTAGAAATCTAAAAAAAGCTTTTTGGTCCTTTACATGTATGAAAAATATTGGGACACATTTAATTAACATTATGGAATAAAATATTATGTTACATGACAAATTTTATACCTTTAAACCTTCTTCTCATACGTAAACCTTGAAGTAGCTATGCCACTAAGCTTGATAAAATGCATGGTTTAGGGTTTCAAAACATAAAATTTATTCCTTGAGGACTTAGTGGAGTATCTAATGTCATTATCTCATGATTTTAAGCATGATTCACCATCCACATAACTATTTATTTTCCCATTATTTTCAATTTGACATGATACAAATGTTTTATTAAGCTTCTCAAGCCTTCTTGGCCTTTAAGCTTGCCAATGAGTGTTATTGCACCCTAAATCCAACTTGATGACCTCATTATGATGGTTTAGGAGGGTATATTCCATAAGATCCCAATTTTTAAGTTAGGGGTGTTGAAATTTAGTCTAAGGAGGACAAAAATGGTTAACAATCTTTGTGACTCTATAGAATTAGCTAGCCTACTAACCAAAAGACTTGTGCCTCATATATCCATTCGGCAAGGGAGTATCTCAACCTATACAACAAACTGATTTGACTCTAATTTACACTGATTCCATCCTAGGAAACACCTATAAAAATTTACAACTTGATGCCTCTTAAGTACACAATAAAATAAACCAACTTTATAAATGAAATATGCCAAAGGCACTTAGAGAAAGAAAACACACCAACTACTATAGACAACTAACCTGAATATTTACCCACCTCTTGGATCAAAAGGAAAGGTTCTTAGATCACTCCCTTCATGAAGAGTAACATGATGAAAGACACTATACTTGTGAAACACTATTCTTTCTAAATCATTCCTCTCATGAGGATTAACTACTACAAACATTTCCCCAATGTAGAAGTACTCTTGAGATGACTCAAAACTGACCCCATGATGATCTTCAATGTGAACAATGTCTTGGGAGAAAGTCTCAATCTAATTTTGGAGAGTGAATTCTATTTATCCACTTGGTGTCTCTTCAAAGCTAAGAGATAATACCAACATATTTATGACTGCAACCTTGGCCTTCAAAAGATCATTAGGCTCATACTTTGTATTGATAGCCATTTGATCAATTTATTGTCTTGGGAGTGAAGGTTAGGTGTCCAAGTTTAAACAAAAGGAATCTAGATCATCCCAAAAAGTAGCTTCCTCTTGGTCACTTGTTATAATGACAACCTTAACACCATTCTTGCTTTTCTCACCTTGAAATAAGCCATGTGGAAGCTCACCAACCCATCTCAGGTTTAAAATGTCATATTCTTGTGGTTCTAGATCTAACCACTCTTCTTCATTCTTAAAGACATCAATATTGCATTCAATGGAAAATTCATGTTGAGACTGGTCAACCTCTATAACCTAAATTTAAAGTTCATTTTCATGCTCTTGATAAGTTTTAAGCTGGTTTATAACCTCTACCTAGTCCATGAAGTCATGGTACAACTATTGTCATACTTAATTTTGATCCTCTTCCTCATCTTAATCAACACTAGCATCAGTTGTGATTTCAAAATCCAAAGGATGGCAACTTGACTTGTCTTCTTCACCCACCTCACTTAGGATGTCATCTTTCTCTTTAAGTGAGGCTAAAATATATTGATAAAATTATTCATAGCCACTACTTGTAAATTGATCAACTTTACCTTCCATAGATAATGGGAGTTTACTTGACTAAGTGAAAATTAGCTCATCTTGCCTATCAGCTCCAAATGTTTTTTTTTTTTTTTTTGATTTGATGAAGTGGAATACCTATCAATATTTCTTACTCATACACACTTACCTCATCTTTTTGAGACTCACTTGAGACTACAAGTTTTTCCTCTATCCTTTGTAAAATAGGTTCTTTCTCCAAGAGAGAGATGGTGGGAGGGTGAAGAAGTTCACCTTGCTTGCAACTTAAGAGAGTGTCCTTATAACTAGGTACCTTAATTTATCTCTTTGGTGGCTCTTGAGGTAGGGATAAAGAGTCTTATAAATCTTATAGGGAAATCTCATTGAGATGAGCTAACACCTCTTTGTTATTATCTTCAACCACTAACTCCTCTTGAACTGGTTCTTAGACCACCATAACTAACACCTCTTCCTTATTTTCTATGACTTTATTAATTGATTTCTATGATGGAAATGTGTAGGGTACTACCACCTTCTATTATTCTTGAATGGGTATAGGATAGGCTGGTTTTACAAGAGAGGACATGATATAGTCCAGGTTTAAGGTATAGGGGGTATCTAGGTTGAGATGGTGTCAAAATATTGAGTGGGAATGGGCATAGGGGTAGGAAAGGGAAAATTTATTGATTTGGGTTTGACATACTCATCCTCCTAATGAATCAACATATACTCTATCAAGAGTATCCTTTCCTTTACTTGGTTCTTCTCAAAGTCTAGATAATATCCCTCCTTAATGGCTAACCACACACTCCAAAACTCTTGCAAGAATTCCCTTATCTTATTCATGGTATGGATGGGGAACTCTTTGCCAAGGGATACCTCTGCATTCACCTTCATGATAAATCTCCCATGGTCTATAATTATTTGATTGACTCTTGACAAATATGAGCTTTGACAAGGTTGACTACGGGGTTGATTTGATGCTCTTGGAGGCTGGGTTTTAGGCTCTTGTATAGGAGAAGGCATAGACAATTGATTTTCTTATGCTTGCTTAAATCATAACAAGGATGTAATAGGATAAACATGGTCTTGACAATGGGTATTATATGACTGATTTCGTTTCTAAAGGGACCAATTTTGGTCATGTGTAGTGGTGGGAGGGAGTAAAGAGCTATGGTAGGGCTAATAGGTTTCTTGAGGGCCACTTGGGGTGAACACATAAACATTATTAGCTTGATAAGTGTGATTTTGAATTAGAGAATGAGAATAATGATCAAGATATGTTTGATTATACATACCAAATTCTGAAATTAAGCACTTAGGATACCTAACCATCTGATGTTCATGGTGGAGTTGCCATTGGTGTTTGCAAACATGCCTCCAAATGCTGATTGCATTGAAAGACAACACCAATAATCTTTCAGTGAGATGTATAACATAGTAGTAATCCCACTATACATGCCAAAAACTATTTTATAATTAACTTACACCCTTGGAGAGGGTTCTTTAGGCTCTCTCCAACTAAACTACAAAATGGGAACAACCCCAAGTTGTGGGTGTCATATTGTGGGGTTGAACCTCTAGGTTATGGGCCAGATCTATAGGTGTAATAATTAAGCTCTTATTAAGATAATTATATGACTTGGTAAAGGGTTTATAATGGGGAAAGAAATAACTAATAACATAAATAAAGGTGATACACCATATAATGGTACTTTAACTTCACTAAAACACACATAACTAAAACCAAAAGGCCTACCACTCACACAACCCTAACATTAGATGAGTTTTCATAAGTAATTATTTAAAAATCTTGTATAAATGGGCCAAAATATGAAGGAATGGACTCATACACATCATACATCAGACCTATGACTAATAAACATGAATCAAGACCTTCAAAATCAAAGATATCATATACAAAGTGAATGGAGATGACAAAAACTAAGGGGAGAACTCCCACCACATTATCCTCATAAAAAAACCCATAATACACAAAAAGATATAAGCATAGTATAAGGAAATAGATATTATTAACTTAAATAGGATATCTAATTACAAAATTTGGAATATATCCCCTTTCCAAAGCATGAAGCATGCCTCTCAACAAGCAAATAAGAGGTTTTAAATAGGAAAAAAGAGAAGGAGAGGATTAAAAGGGTTCTAAAAAGACTTGAATCCACTTGAAAATGTTCAAACTACTCATCCAAATTTAGGATTAGATATGGGGATAATATTTACATGATTTGAATCCTAAAATTAGCTTTCACTTGCACCTTTTGCTTCAAAAAGGCTTGAAAAGGCTTAAGTTTTCACATTACAACACTTTATGTTCTAATTTCAACTTGACTTAATGATGTCATTCTCTCATCACATGAAAAAAAGTCTTAAATCCTCTATAAGATCTATCTAATGATCCATTTTCCCCAAAATACTTCTCCAACTCCTCTCAACTCTCCCCAGTTACATCCCATGCTATACATGACCATTAACATCTTCTAGAAGCCACCCTTGACCATTAACATCTTTTAGAAGCCACCCTTGACCACTAGTGGTCAGTGAAGATAACATAGTTTGATTAGGATACCATAAAGTGAAATGAGTAAAATTTCATGTTGAAATGGATCCATTTTCCTCCTTTAGACACCACTATACCTTCAAACATTTTTTTTACCTACACTCCACCATTAGAGACCCCTTAAGAGCCTAGGCCACCATGAGAGTCTTCACCCTTACGCTTGTCAATTCCCATAGAATATTTACTATGAACTTAAAAGGTATTTTACATGCCATATGATGCTTTATTAACCATTTAAGTTCTTTAAATAGACCGTTTCTTCATGACTCTATTAATAGAGGTCAACTATGTTGGAAACCTTCCAAAGTTATAACTTTAGCCATTTTGGGCCTCAAGACATCCCAAACGTGCCAATTTTATTTTAAAAATGTGAAAAAATGGTGATTATTGGGAGTTTATTAATGTTTTATGATGTTTATATGACAATTTAATTGAAATTTAGGAGGTTTCATGAGGTTTTGGGCAAAACTGGTCTTTTGAGAGGGATAGGCAAGCTAAAATGTGTAACTACCTTCGATGTTGGTTATTATATTTTAAGGGTGAAATAAGGAAACTAAGATAGGTTTATGGATTAAACTAAATCCAAAAAATGTCATCCAAATTTTAGGTCCTAAATCTTACCCACATGTTAGAAACATTCAAAGTAATTTGGATTCTTGGGTGGCAAAAAGGCTATTTGAAGTTTTGAGAGTGGGCAAGCTTCTTAATGATTATTCATAAAAATACGGGTCTTAATGGATAGATAAATGAATTTAATTGGAATATAAAAACTTAAATAAATATTTATTCCCCCATTTAACCTATATGACATGTGTCAAGAAAGTGATTAAGTATAGAAATAGCACACACTAAATAAAACTTCCGCAAACACCAATTTAGGCCTGATGCACACCTTAGCTCCATGTTCTCCTCAACGGACATGTATAGGAATGTATACAAATAGAAGTTACTTACACTCTTATTTTAGATTAAAAAAAATATTATATATATGTATATAAAATAATTATGAACACTTTTACCAAATTTCATAACTTGATTGTACCTCTAGATGCCCCAAAACCCATTTGTGTATTCCCAAGCACACTCATAAATTATGAAGTGCAAGACATAGGGAGAAAGAAAAAGGTGTATCTTAAGATTTGAGGTATAAATACCTAATTAATTTTTTATTTGAAAATATAAGTATAATATAGCTTATAACATCATTATATTTTACCATTCAACCCTTTAAGATCCTTAAAAATGCCTTTTACAACTATCTACATTTGCATGCCAAAACCCTAAATTCGTCTAACTTGCACTTTTCCACTTTTTGCCTCTAAAATTTTAAATAAGGTGTATAAAGGTCAAATATTTAAAATAATATATCAAAAAACATTTTTTTGTCTCAAAAAATTCAAATTTTCTCTTAAAACTAAGCTTTGAGGGTTTAATGTTGATTTTGGTTTTGATGACGATTCTTGAGTTATAGGGGTGAACTAAGTAATATGATAAAGGTTTATGGAGATAGAAAATTACCCAAAATATAATAAATTTTTTAGGTCCTAATTATCAATGAAATTACTTTCATCATGCCCCTGTTTTCTAGCACTCTATGCCTCTCTTAGCTCTCTAGGCCTAAAAAACTAAAAAATGGCTTTTTTATAATTTACATGAATGAAAATTCTTGGAACACATTTAATTAACCTTTGGGAAGATACTATTATTTTCCATACAATATTTTAGACCTTGAAAACTTGTGATCATATTCAAACCTTGAATTAGGTATGGTACTAAGTTTGAGAAAATACATGGTTTAGGGGGTCAAAACATAAACTTTCTTCCTTGAGGGCTCAGTGGAGTCTCTAATGTCATTATCTAATGATCTTAAGCATTATTTTAGATCCACATAAATATTTTTATACCCATTGGTATTTTACTTGACACAAATGTTTTTCTAGGCTTGTCAAGCCTTCTTGGCCTATAGGCTTTTCAATGAGTGTTATTTCACCCTATTTTGGGAGAAAAAATTAGATAGTAAAGATGAAAAGGATATTCTTTAGATATACATGAATTATGTATTTAGTTGTTGGTTATATGTATATTTTTTCCTATCTTCCATAACTTATAATAGGATATAACATTAATATACTCCTTTTTATGTCAAAGTATGAGAAGAATGTGAATAGTCAGAGACTGTAAATGATTATATATATGTATGTTTTTATGAAGAAGAGAGGTTTGCCTTTGTTGAGATCAATATAGACTATTTGGATATGGTTACCTATTGTATTTCTTATTCTTTTCCTTATGTGTGCTATCATGTTTAATGTTTGTCTTATTTATAACTAATTTACTCTTAATGCTCTATAAACATTAATGAATCATTGGTTGCTCCTAATTATATCTAACACATATTAATTCATCTCTATTATGCTTCTATTTTCCCACCTTGAATATGAATTCTTTGTTTATCCTGTGTACTTAATTAAAACTTAGCTATCCTCATCTTTAGAATGTATTCATGCTTCAAAAACCTCTACTAATAATGGTGTGGTGAGTGTGAAAACACTCCTTTTGAAGGAAACTATTAAAATAATTAATGGTTAAGTGGTATTAGTTATGAACCCTTAATACATTAAATTATATTGGTTAAATGATAATATATTTTATTATTTATCATGAGTTTATCCTCATGTAAATAAATAATAAAATATATTAAATGGTCTTTATAGAGGTTGGATCCATTAATGTGGTGGTTGGAAAAAGTCATTTATAATGGGCAGATTACCTTGCCTATATAATAAAGAGTTTATATTGTAAGAGGTAATAAAAAAAGAAGTTAGAGGAAGAAATATTGTATTGGGTACTTGTTACTTTCTCATAATATGAATAATATTTATGGGTTTTTTAACCTCTTTAAAGGTTTTCTCACATATATCTATGTTATGGTGTGTTAATTATTTCATGGTGAATGTCTTTGTTATTAGTGTCACATCTAGATTTGGTGTTTGTATGCAATCGTATTGTTTGTTCTATCATGGTATCAGAGCTAGTTTATGTGTGATCAAGTGGAAAGATCATAGATCAAAGTTTTTAAGCTTTTGTTCAATCTTAGATTCAATCATTTTTCAAGCCATGGTATGATCATGAAAAATTTCAAGCTTCTCTTTCTGTAGGAAGTAAGTTATTCTACATTTTCCTCTCTTAAAAGCTTAAAAATCTTAGATCTATGATTTTTTTTATATTTTAAGCCTATTTTCATGTCATAGATCTAACTAAGAATCTTAAAATTGGATAAAAATACTTTTTGAAGCATTAATTTTTTGTAAGATTTTCTTTTTTTTTGGATTAATAATCTGTATGAAGGTGGTTGAAGCTCTTTAGTTCTAGATCTAGCACTTATAGAGAGTTGCAAACATTAAGAGAGCCAACACGCGAGTGAATTAGTACTTGGAAATTATTTTATGGCCTTTGTATGGCCTTTTACAAAAAAATGTATAGTAAATCTCTATTCTGGTCACTCCATTGGCTTAGTTTGACCATTTCCAAGCATTTTTGAGCTTTATTTCACTTGATTTGGACTCTTGTAGATCATTTCAAAATTTTCTTTCTCCTCCCAAATGTCATTTTTTATCATTTATGAGATAAAAATCAGTGAAATATCAGATTTTGGGTAGTAAATATTAGTTTTGTTTTTTCCATTTGCTTAGTTTGACTATTTCCAAGGAATTTTGATATTTACTTTGTCTGATTTAGTCTCCTACAGCTTTTTTAAAAAAATTTATCTCTTCCTAAGCATCATACTTTAGCTTGTATGGCCATGGAATAAGAAAAAAATATAAATCATGTATTATTAGTAATTTTTTTATATTTAAACGTTGATTTCATGTTTTCTATAATATTTAAGCCTGTTGGAGCCATTTTCAGATCTTGAAGAACATAAAAAAGAAATCATATTTTTTTAACTTTTACTTGGGTGTCATAGTATGCCATAATAGTATTAAGAGTATTAAAATATAATTTTATAGTAAAAAAATCATAAATATAGATCTACTAGTAGCTTTGGATGGTAATTTGCAAGTGTTTTCAAGCTTTGGATCACTAAAAATGGATGTCTCGAGCTCTTGCAATCCTTCCCTACTCTCCACCTGTGTCATGCTTTTGTACAAAACATGATATAGCAAGGAATTAATGGGTATGTTAAAATTTTAATTAAATTATTTTGAAAATAATTTTTTTATTTAATTGGCTTTATTCCACTCAAGCAATGGACCCCACTTAAATTTTTTTTAAAATCTTTTTTTTTCCAAATTTTAAATAAATGCTTGCATTTTATTATAAAAGTATTTAATTATGGTTTATTTATTTTTAAAAATAAAAATAAAAATTAGATCATAAAAAATATTAAACATAAGACATAATTTAGTGCTTAGTGGGTGAGTTGTAATAAGCCAATTTTCCATGTAAGCACATGGTGGGCCCATGTGTGTTGACTTGCATTTTCAAAAAAAAATTAAAAAAACTATTTAATTATTTTTTATTTATATAATCATGAGATATTTATTTTACATGAATTTAATATTTTTATTTAAAAAAAAATCAAAATTAATTAAATCATATAGCTTGCATGTGAAGTCTTGTATTAGACAAAGGAAAATTTACTAGTATTTTTTGGAAAATATTTATAGATCCAAGGTCCTTAAATTAAATATAAATCCTTATATATATATATATATATATTTGATAAAAATTAATTAATTATTTTAAAAATAACTAGTTAAAAACTCTGGTTATTAGTCATACAAAATCTCACGTGTGAAGCTTACAATGCTTTTGACACTTTTGACACCCTTGACTTGTCATATTTTTTGTTAAAGATGGTCATGTGACCAGTCAATATTTAAGTTTTTGCACATTTTAGACACATTCAAATGGTATTTTATTTGATTTTAAACCTCTTATTATTTATTTTATAACAATTTATTCAAATAGTGTAATTTGTGACATTATTTATGATCATTGTGACACTTGCAACTTTCACCCTTGTTGCAATTATTTGTGTTTTTGAATTGTTTTAAAATCAAATAAAGTGGCTAGTATTATTTACACACTAGAATATGTGTATTTATTATAAAATTAGGTATAAAGTACATTAAAAAAATTTCTTTCTAAAACCTTTTTTTTAATTTAGTATAAAATGTAAACTTGTATTGTCAACTTTAAAAAGAAGGAAAAATATTCATGACTCAAATTATAATATGAAATTATTCATAATAATATATGTAATTTTTGGTTAAATTATTATCAAATTATTAGTGAATTTATTGTATGTGCATCACATAACCTACTTGTTAAAAATTAACATGTTTGATTACAAGATTACATATATTTCTATTAAAGGTTGTGTTAAAGCTTGATCCAAAAACTATGTGTAATAAAGCTAACCCCTATTTATAAATATATTATTAGTATTTTTATTTATATAACTATTATTAGGATATATATTTCATAAGGTGTGGGTGTTGCTTCCAGATTCATGTAGGATCTATACTTGGATCATTGAAAATTAGCAAAACAAATACTTCAGTATATAAAATAAACTGTAAACTTTGGTTTATATTATTTTTTCTTTCATTATACTAATTTATCTTGTTATTGTGATGCTAACCATACTATGATGAGTCTACTTATAGTTATATGTTTATGTTTGGTGTAGCTGTTATCACTTGGAGCACTTCAGATGGAAGTTGCTAACGAAGCTTTGTGGCTATGAAGGATGATATAAGAACATCATGTGGAAGTTCCTCATTATAATATCCTTCTTGGTAATAATCAAAATTTTATAACTTTGGTGAAAAATCCAATGTAACACCAAAAAATTAAAGTCTATAAAATTTCATTCAATGCTAGACTTATTAAAATTACCATTAAGGGGGGGGGGGGTGTGCATGACAATGTCACTTCTTAACAGTCATGTGGGTCATGAATTTCCTTCTATTTATCTATACTTATTATTGTAAAAATTTTTAATATATCACTTTATGTGATTTTAGTAAACTTCATATGGAATTCTATATTATACCCAACACATAGTAGCATGAAGGTCTTTATGTTATAAAAGACTCCAATATATTTGGTTGATTATTTATGAGTAATTATGGGATGTATTCTCACTGTGGGATGTAGTCTCAAAATAATGATAGCCTAAACTCACTTTAAGTGGTTTAAGATAACATAGTGTAATTCCTTTAAAGGTGACTATGAGGACATAGTGAAAAACTTTTAGGTGTCTATGGATGTATAGTGTAATTTATTTAAAAGTGACTATGTAATTATAGTTACATAGTGTAATACATTTAGGTATCTATATTTGTATAGTGTAATTACTTTAAAGGTGATTATGTGATTACGGTTATATAGTGTAATACCTTTGGGTGTCTATAGTTAAATAGTGTAATACCTTTGGGTGACTATGTTTACATAGCATAATTCCCTTAAAAGTGACTATGGAATGATGAAGGATGTGTCCTTCAATTATTACCTCTTAAAACTCATCTTGTATGGTTCATGGAGTGTAAGTTCATCATGTTGTTATCTCCTAAAAATCACCATATATCCCCACTTAACATTAAGGGGGAGTATTGGAACAATTAATGGTTAAATGATTTTATTTATGTACCCTTAATACATTAAATTACATTCATTAAATAATAATATATTTTATTATTTATCATGAATTTATCCTCCTATAAATAAATAATAAAATATATTAAATGACCTTTAGAGAGGTTAGACCCATTAATGTGGTGGTTATGAAAAGTCATTTATAATGGGCAGATTACCTTGCCTATATAATAAAGAGTTTATATTGTAAGATGCAATGAAAAAAGAAGAAGTGAGAGGAAAAATACTATATTAGGTACTTGTTAGTTTCTCTTAATATGAATAGTATTTGTGGGTTTTTTTTACCTCTTTGAATGTTTTTCCATGTATATCTATGTTATGATGTGTTTATTGTTTCATGGTGAATGTATTTGCTATTGGTCTCACATCTAGATCTAGTGTTCGTATGTAATCATATTGCTTGTTCTATTAGAAATTATGCTAATATTGTTACCGGGGTAGAGAGACATTAAGACATGGTTAGACCAAAAAATATGGAATTTCGTATAAGAATATAAATGGACTAGTCTTACCACAAGTGAAATTACTCAAGATCACATCTATGGAGAGATATATAAAATTTTATGGTGAAAATTACCTAAATTGATAGCTAATTAGTTGACGAGATTGTAATATTAGTGATTTAATCCTAGAATGAAATAAGCAAACACTTGGAATGAAGAAAAGATGGACTAATTGTAAAAACTAGAAACTAACTAGATGAGAGTAATAGACTATTGGGTTTCTAGCACCATAGATGGATACATCACCAAGTTTGAAATACAAGGATATATAGCTTTTGAAGCTATGTAGGACCTATTTTTATGAATAATAAGAGGAAATTTTTTGTAGCAACTACCTCTCCTTGTGAATATGTTGGTTGTAGATAAGGCCATGGTGCATACTCCAACCAATATGGAGTAGTCACTTCGATCATATGGAGGTGTGTGCACATGATGGTTAATGATGGATAGATGAGCAAGGATTGACCTTCAAACCATAATATAAACATGAGGGAAGAAGAGTTAGAACAAAATTCTAGATTTAGAATGTGAACTATGATAATAAAATAGATGGAATAAATAGAAGAATACCTAGGTAGTTGCAAGTAGAGGTAAGAGTAGTAGTAAATTAAATGACGAATGAGTAAGAATATGTGATGAGTGAGATGATAGACAAGGATGAAGGATGAATAAAGAGGATGATAAATTATATTAGATAGAGTGAAGTAATGAAGAATGATATGAAGAAGAGATATTTGAAGAAGGCAAGAATAGTTTAGAAGTAGAGTAGATAGATTTAGTATAGAACTATAAGAAAGGGTATTGTTAGAAGAAGAAAAATTACATAAATAAATAAAACACAATAATAGGTTAATCACATGTTCAAGTGTATCAAAATAAAATGTTTTAGGAAAGAACCATTCATTAGAAGAGCACAGTTCCTACAGCCAAATATTTTATATTCTAGTAGAAGTTTTCATCTAGGTAGATAGGAAGATAATAGTTGGGACATACCATTTTTAAAGCAAGTGTATCATTAGGGTACCAAAATTCAAACAAGATCAATTAGAGGGGTTTTGAAGGCTATAGGGATTGTTGAAACCAAAAAAATATAAGAAGGAAGTACAGAAGAATAAAGTGTGCATGTTAACTCTTTTAGTGCACAAAGTAGTAAACAAGCAAGATCACCCAAAACATAGCCTCTTGTATTAACAATTACGTAGAAGATTCCATAGAAACTAATTTACATAATGGGTAATCAAGGAAGATTCATAAAATTAGTAATCTATGATGGGTCTATAGACCCTAAATAATATTTACTAACATATGAGATGAGATGGAAAACTAAGGGCATCTCAAATTATACTATAAAAAGTGTGAGTTGTTATGGGCAATTGCTAGAAGAGAACCTGAGTTTGTATACCAAAGATAAGTTTAGTGAGAAATTATACAAGATGTTAAGGACTAGCTTGTCACATTATTCAAGATAAATAAATGCATGAGTCAGACTATATAGGACCTCAAGAAGATAAGGCAAAAGTTTAGAGAATTGATCTGTGACTATGACCACAGATTCTATGATGTGATGAATAAGGTAGAATTTGACTTAATAGACAAAGATAAAACTGCATGGTTCATCAAAGGAATGCATTCTAGAATTAGTTTTTCCACTACACAAACTTAATATGCTACAAAATTAGATGCTAGAGCTACTACCCTATGCATAGAAAAAATTAAAGACTATGGAGAATCTTCTATTACTAATTCCAAGATTGAAAATAAGCTACATGATTTTATGAAGAGAATAGATAAATTCCATGAGGCAGATAAACCTAAATTGAATCTCTAGTGTATGGAGTGGGGAAAGGAAGGACATCATAGGATTGATTATCTTAAGATCAAGATAGAATTTTTTGAATCTATCAAGTATTGGGGCATGCAACAATGCGATTCCATATTCTGTAATAATATGTCAAGATTCCATATAATTTGTATTAAAAATTATATAAGTCAAATAATCATGATGAAAATAACTATATAGATTTATAGGAGCTTAAGGAAGGCATCACCAAAAATTTATTTACCATCATTCCATAATAATTATCCTAAATGAAGCAAGTGATCCTAGGCTCAGAGGTTGACAAAGGTTGTGTGACCCAATAGGTCTATAATGGATTCCTAGTTTTCCATAGTATTATCCTCAAGGTCTGGTTGGATGGACCCCTACTTCACTAAGTTAGACACCTTCATCCCCTTAGTACTAGTATACAATACCCTAGAGCTCAGCCATGACGTATTAGAAAAAAACAATATGGACCCCACCAATTATGCAATAACAATTTGAAATTGGAGATAATAACTAGTAGCACTAGCATTAGAACACTAAGTAGCAACAAGGAAGGTATCAAGGTGGATATTAGTCCAACAGAGGAGGAGATAGAGGTGGATATAAAGGAGGTTATTGAGGTGTTAGAAGGAATAACTATTAATGGCCTCCTCTATAATACTACTTGTGTAGAGAATACAATCATGTAAAATGAAATTACCCTATGAATCCTCAAATATAGTCTTACTATGCATAGTATATAATATCTTACCAACATGACACAAAAGATTGTCTTATCTTGGAGAAGGAAATAAAAGACAAGGCCATTTAGAATATGAATATGGTGAGTACTCAGCTTAAGGAGAATACATTTTTGAATTCTTTTACATGACAATAGCATGAAGAAAAAGGTTTTCCTCCAATTGAAATGCCTCAAGATCAAGGAATCTAAAAATCAAAATAGGATAAATACCCATACCTAACTACACAAAGGGGCTCATGTATGAAGTTACATAGATTTTTAAAAACATCCAACATCAAGATACCAATGAAGGAGATGTTGTAGCAATAAATGCATAAATATATGGATAGATCATGCACATTTTGCATCAGAATGGAGTTATCACCATGCTAACAAATATTTTGAAAATTTTAAGCACACTGCATAATGAAAACATCACAAACTTGATACATAATATACTGGAGTGTGCACATCATAGATTATAGAAGATAAAAAATATAGTCTAGTACATCAAAATAAAGAAGTCTTGGGATGTTGATGTATGCATTGACGTTAAAGTTATGGACTATGAAATTTTGAATGTTGTATTTGATTTTGGTAGCACAATCAACATGATTCCTATCTCTACATAAGAAGCTATTGGATGGCTAGTTCTGAGTTACAACCAATCACTCTGATATTAGCTTATTATGTAAGGGTTGAGATTATTGGTCAAATATAAGATGTTGAGATTAAAGTTTTAGAACTGATACTATGAGGTGACTTTGAAGTCATTGACATGAAGAACACAACACATTATCCTACACTAATAGGTAAGAAATGGGCATATGGTGGTTAGATGACTATCAACATGGTGAAAAATAAATTAGAGGTGCAACAAGGAGATAAGGTTATTTTTATTCCTCTGAATAGATTGTACAAACCTTACATGATTCTAGTTGAACCAGATTCTCCATACATTTCACAAAAAAACTAGCTAGATGAAAGTGAACTTTGAAGAAAATCCAAAATCTCTATGCACAACTAAGTACAAATTATTGTATGAACATACTAAAACTTAGGTACAATCATTGCACTCTCAATAATTTAAAACATTAGAAGAATGGAGGCCCAAACCCATAGTCATTCATCCATTAACAAATTAGTTTTTTATAGAATATTATGCATCTATATCTACAAAATCCCCTGCTTAAACAAAAATTGACTTCCTCTATCAATCTAATGACCATATGTAGGACTATATAAAGTTGACCAAAGAAGGAACTTTGCCTTGGGAAGTATTTTTTTCTATTAGTGGAGACTCATACATATACTTGATTAATTGGTCCCTAGGTGATCATGAACTTCATTCGATGAGAATGATCTTTGTGCATGAGTGACAAATTAGTATGTACTATGAAACTAAGGATATAAATGACTTTATTATACATTTATAATTTCATATACCTACCATCATCTAGTGAGTCAGTGCTCTAAATTATGTTTTTAAGGGAGTTACTGCAACATGGTGGGTAACTCATCAAAATGACCAGCTCGAGTGGGATGATGCTTATGAGATCATGATCAATAGCTTCTAGCTACAAAAGTTTATCCAAACTAATTGGCCTTTCTTCCAAGAAGGTGAGTGTCCTAAAATTCACATTCATAAATGTTTTTAATTATGGACTGAGGAACATGTGGCACCAAAGTAATAGGTTCATATTTTCCATTATATAATTGCTCCATTACCATCATCATGGTACATGTATCAAGAACATATGAGGGAGACAAAAAATTAGGCATAGGTCCAAAGTGATTTCATTTAGACATTTGTTTGTAAATGTGAAAACCCTCTAGTTCAAGATGTACTCTAAAAAATAAAATAATTCTTATGCCATGGGTGCATAAAAGACTAAGCACAATGACTGAATCCACTATGCATAAGAATGCAACTTATGATCTGAATTTAGCATTACAATGATATAAAGTTACCAGGAAATAATAATAATCTCTTACATAGCCTTGCCATTGACTAAAAGATAAAGAATGTGACATTGATGATTCTAATTCTGATGATGATCTACATTTAATTGATTTATTTTTAGTTGAACAACCAATAGAACCCTTAAAGGAGCTCAGTGCAAAACCTACTAAAGAAGACACAATGTAAAGCATACAAATTCTAGAATAGGAATGACAATGCAGGATACATGAATCTATTGATGAAGAAAAGTGCAAGATTTACTAGCATCCCATCAAAAAACATGTAGCAAACATCATAATTGAGGAGGTTCCAAAATTGGTAAATATAGGTGATTATTAGACAAAAGATAAAATTTATAAAGCTATGAAACTTATAATTGATTATCAAGATGTTTTTCCCACTAAATTCTTATAGGTCTAAGGAGTTGATCTATCTCTAGGTGAGAGGCACATTTAACTTAATGAGTGCACATGGCCTACAAAGAAATGACTATATAAGATAAATCCACACATGAAGCTTTAATTGAAGGTTGAACTTGATAGAATGCAAGACACAAGAATAATATATCTAGTAGAAAAGGAAGATTATGTAAGCCTCATGGTAGTGAAACCTAATAAATTAGGGGAAATCTAAGTATGTGTGGATTATCACATTCTGAATGATGCTTGTATAAATGATCCATTCCCAATTCTATTCATACATGAATTTTTTGGAGTTTGTTTTAGGACACGAAATCTAGTCTTTCATAGATGGTTTTAGTGGACATCATCAAATACCCATCATAGAAGAAGATAGAGCCAAAATGACTTTTCCCATAGAATGGGGATATTTTGTGTATAAGGTCATGCCTTTTGACCTTAAGAATGTACCTATGGTGTTCTCTCATGCAGTGGTGACTACATTCAAGGACTTCATTCATGACTTTTTGAAAGTCTATCTTGATGATTGGGTAATCTTTTCCTTTTTTAAAGAAAATTTGTTTAAGTTATGCCTAATGTTAGAATGATGCCAAGCTCTACACATTGCATTGAATTTAAATAAATGTTTATTATTTATACCCTTTAGTTTTTTGATAGGACATGTAATATGCAATGAAGGAATTTTGGTAGATCAAAAAAAAAAAAGTAATCCTAAGTATACCTCTACCCATCAGCTCCATTGAAGTATTATCTTTTCTAGGCCATATAAGCTACTATCTCAAGTTTATCAAAGGTTATGCAGATATTTCATCTCCATTATAATCCTTACTATGCAAAAATGTGAAGTTTGTCTAGACTTTGGAGTGCCAATCAACCTTCATTAAGATGAAATAGAGATTGGTTACTACACCCATCCTCATCTTTCTAGACTAAAAGAAGCCTATTCATGTACATGATTCTTTGGGTATCATAGTTGGTACTATGCTTGCATAACCTAGCGATGGTGGACTTGACCATCCTATTCATTTTTATAATCATAAACTATCTAACATAGAGAAAAACTACACAACCATTGAATGAGAAGCACCAACTATCATGTTCACACTACAAAAAGTTTGATGCTATCTACTTGCAACACCATTTAAAGTCTTCATTAATAATCAAGCCCTACAATACCTTATCAATAATCTGAATATAGGAGGATGCATCTCTTGATGGTTTATGTTATTTAGGGAGTTCCAATCCACATTAATATAAAGCTAGAAAGGGAAAACATGGGAGCAGATCACCTCAACCACATTATTAATGGAAAAGAACCAAAAGAGTTACAAAAAGACTCTCTTGATGCTCACCTCTTTTGCATTTCTATGATTCCTAAAAATTTCAAAGCAATTGCAAATTTCCTCGAACAAGGAGTCTTCCCTATGCATTATTAGGAATATGATAAGAATCAATTTATTACTAGAGCTTTACCATACACCATCATTAATGGGATTCTATATCACTTGGGAAAGGATGAAGTTATGTGCAAGGTTGTTATAGAACATGAATGACCTCAAATCTTGTTGGAGGCACATCAAAGAGTCATAGGAGGACATTTTATTAGAGAATATATGGCTAGAAACCTATTATAGAGCAAGTTATGGTGCCACAATATCTTTTAAGATGCACATAGAGTAGCGTAACACTATGATGTCTACCAATGCATGGGTGAATTGCTAAAAAAAGATGAAATGCATTTATAAATTTTATTATCTATAAAACCTTTTGAACAATGGGGCATTGAATTTTTCATATATATCAATCCATTGATCAAATGAAATAGATTAAGGTATATCATCACTATGACTAACTATTTTACTAAGTGGGTTGATGTTGCTGTAATACCTAGTTGTGGTTCAAAGGATGCAATAAAGTTTCTCTATGAGAACATTATTACAAGGTTTAGATGTCCCATAAAGATCATTAGAAATTGAGGAATATACTTTCTAAATAACACCATCAAGGCTCTAACTAAGGAATTTATGTTTTCTCACCATAAAATCATTACATACCATCCATAAGCCAATGGTCAAGCTGAAGCTTCCAACAAAGTGATGGGTAAAATGATAAAAAAGGTCTGTGTCATCAAGAAGGATGATTGAGAAGATCTCATTCCTATGATTTTGTGGGCATATTTCAAGCACTACAAGAGAGCCATATATTTTATGCCTTTTTATTTAGTGTATGGGCATGAAGTAGTTATTCCCATGGAATACAATCTATGCATTGCCATGGTCATGCGACTAGGGGATCATGGTTATCTAAGAAATAGACTTCTTGAACTAAATAGGATGGATGAGTATGGATGCAAAGTAGTGTGGATACAAGAAGTTCATAAGTAGAGATAGAAATCATGGTATGATAAGAATTTATGATATAAAGAATTTCATAAAGATCAACCCATCTTATTATATGACATTAATTTCAAAGCATTCCCAAGCAAGTTACAAATTTTATGGAAAGGTCCCTATATTATAAATGAACTAATGCAACAACGAACCATGGTTTTAATAAATCTTTAGGGAACCATTTTACTAATGTTGGTAAATGGATATATCCTTAAAACATACCACCAATATTTAATTGATCTCATTCTTCTAAGTGAGTGGGAGCTAAGTAGCACCAAAGAGATTAGGATTTCCCAATTTTGCATGTTTTTTGTGTATTTATTTTTGATTTGTGTGTTTTTATAGAGATATCTTCACTACTATTCAAATACCAAGATATCAATAATATAATGTGCTATCTATGTGTAAGAGGATCCACGTGTGCCATCAAATATTTAAAAGAGGAGTGAACAAAAGAAATTAATTCTAGGAAAGGTATGGAAATGTCCCATCAACAAGATATCCACTATATACTTGTCATCCACCAAAAGTAAATGCTACATCCAAGGGTCAATTGATGTAGTATTTAATAAATTAGTGGCCCATCAACATCATCTTCTTGTACCCCTATACAAATATCAAAGAGCATAACAATGTAACTCCACACATGTGCTAATGACTAACTACCTCAATTGATAGATCATATAAAAATTTGACACATCCACCATTGCATTAATGATGAGTAGACATCTAAACAAAACATTCATGTAGAATCTAAGAGGCACCAAATATATAAAGACTAAGTTTAGAGATCCAAGTTGACATTTCATCCTTCAACATATTTTTCATGATTTGTAATTTTAAAGAGCCAAGATAGTTTTCTTGCATAGAGAGTAGATTGCATTCTAATTATACCACTTTAAGTATATATGGATACTTTATAGCTCATTATGGGTCTAATAGAGGCTAAAAAAGAAGCAATAGGTGTAAACATGGAACTCAATCAAAATAATTTTAATGACCCCAAACCATTCAAAGACCTCTGGCAAGCAAAATAGAAGTTATTTTCTCTAGACCCTATTGATGTTGTGCAACCACTTGCTCTCACAACTCCCCATAAATATCACATCATAGATGTTGAGTGCCTGGTATGAATGCCTACCTTTGGTGACCTAGGGGAGATCATACAAGGATTACTAAAGTAATATAATAATATAAACATCTATCTTGTCCTAAACATCACCATCATAATCAACATAGAAGCTATAGCCTAAGCTTTGGGCATGCTTGCATGAGGAGACTCCTTGTTTCCATACAAGATAAAAATGCCCCTAATTTTTAAAGAAGTGTGATATTTGTATATTCAAATAAATATATGGATTCTAATTTATTAAATCTTATATGACCCAGAGTACATCCTTATAGAGTGCATTACAAGAATATTTTGGTAGATAACCAAGTATGTGAAATAAATACCAACAGGGGTTGTGGACATCACCCATCAGATGATCCATAGAAATGAGTAATTCAACTAGACAAAGTACTTCATCTAGGAATTATTCAATAATATTGATAAGTGTCTTATGTCTCCAAGGAAAACATTTCAATACCAGTTTCTCATCTTCCTACTCTACTTCACATAATGGAAGTCCCTAGAGGGAAAAGTGCACCCTGGCACAGATTATTGGATGATGCAACAATTTCAAGATATCATATAGAAATAGGAGCCATAGAACATGAGGGAAAATTCAAATCATGGTGGGAGGAATGTTTGGAGATAATTTTAACACATCCCTAAGTGTTAGTAGATGTCATGTAATATCTAGGTCAATATGCAACTATCACCTTACTCCCAAAAGGTGTGTTTATCAACATTCATGAACTATCATGGTTATCCTTTATATTGATCCCCTTATTTTTTGTAATAGACATGGAAAAATATGAAGTTATTATAAAAATTATTTTACATCCAGGTGTACGACTCCAATGTAGGCCCATACCACCTAGCATAACCATCCCTACAATGTGGTAACTAGAGGAAGATACTAGCTCATAGAATTAGAAGGGAAAGTTCATGATTTTTATAGAATAGAATTTAATATTCCCTCTTTTAATCACAAGATATGTAGCATAATAACATGGATGGATGATCTAAAGGTACCTCAGATCATGAGCTCATGTGAACTTCTCCATATGGGAATAGATGAGCATGAAGTCTACCAGGTCATGATGGTAGATATGACTAGGGATTTTTATGAGGAGGAGGAGAAGTAATTTTTATTTTGGAAGGACTTTCACATGGTTCAAGTGTGGAAGTATGTTCCCCAAAAACTATGGGTGGACCTTCCATCTTTCCCACCTTCCATTATTATTTATACCATCCAAGAAGAAGCAGAGCAATTACAGAGGAGGATCCACTTCTTCTAGACACAACCTATTCCTATATTTGTAGTTGAAGACATATTTACAACCATTATATAGAGCCCAATTGAATCACTTGTTCATATACCTAAAATAATGTGGGAGGCTAGGGTATCCCCTACACTTAAATAACACACTTTTTCATAACTATATGCTACATAAGAAGCATAATGTGCCCCTACCTCTACTGTACCACCACAAAAATGCAAAACGGTCACACTTGGGTGGAAAAAGGCATAATTTAATAGCTTGAAAGTATGACCAAGTTATTCACCACCATCACCACATGCCTAATAGGTTAAAGAGCACACCCATGAGCAACCCATAGAAGAAGAATAATAGGCCTCAAGAGAAGATGCAACTCACATAACAAAATGATGAGTGAGAAAGGAGGAGAAGAAGAGATAGAAAGAAAAATCATAGTAATAATAAGACACTCTACAAGCCAAAGAAGTTGAGGATACATAAAAGGCCAAGGATGTAGAGGCTGATAGAAAAACAATCATAGATTTGTCCAAGAAGTCTTAGGAAGTGTTTGACGCAACAAAAAAGGCATAAGAGGAACCAGTGACAAATGAAAAGGAAGTTGAGCTCATTTCCAAAATGGAGGTAGAGGAATAAGAGAAAATAAAATATGACATATCAACCCAATCATAGTAGGCCAGGGAAGTTACAAGGAAAAATAAGGAAGAAGAAGATGAAGCCCTTTATCAATAATAGGTACATGCACATACAAAAAAAAAGCACAAGCACAAGCATAGGCCTAGGAAGCATAAGAGAAAGCCAAGGCTATGACCTTATAAAATTGGAATAAGAAAGATGAAGAAAAAGAATGGGAAAATAAATTAAAGGTTTATGAGGAATAGACAAAGCTACATGCTATGCAACAAGAGCTGAAGAAGAAAAAGGAGGAGGCGGAAGCAAAATGGAAATAGGTTAAAGATGTTGTATAACAACTCAAGATGGTAGAAAAGGCCACAACACAACATCAAATAGATCTAGAGTAACCTAAAGTACAATCATCATAGCCAACATAACTAGAAACATCAGTTGTAACTCTAACTGGTCCATACTTACCTGAGTTACCATTGGGAGGTGTCTAGCTCTAGAATATCCCAATAATTGGTGCTTAGTACACTAATTTCTCACTCCCACTTACCACCATGCCATGAATATACCCTAAAACATATATAATCACATTATCCACACTCCCAATCAATAAGGAGGCTTCCTTGGATATCTCCAAGCTTACATTGAAGAAATAATTAGAGGGTGCCACAACTTTTTAGGAATCCATTACAAATAAGGCCACTTCCTTGGAGCTGGAGATGAGTTAATCCTAGGTGGAGAACATGGATTTAAGGTCTTACCTTCATGAAGCTATGAATATGATTCAAGACACCTTACTATAATTAGTCACTCAAGCAATCAAGGACCAAGTTATGTCTAACTAGTGCAAACTCAAGACTTTGGTCTTTGAGTTAACAAAGGACTAGTACACAACCCAAGAACTCTGCACAGTCAGTATATTGGGCCATAAGATGAAGATTTATGAAACCAAATTGATAACCCTCCTAGAAGAGTACCATAACATATTAAACATTGTATCAATCTAAGCATAATAGGTCACATGAAGTTTGCTAGAATAGACATAGTACCTCGATGACTCTCTCACCAGTTTTAGCACATATTTCACTATAGTTGAAATTGCCAAGACAAAAATGGGTAAACACACCACATTCATAGATGAAAATGATATAATATTATATACATTATTTAATATTTGAGATAATGTGCATGATAAACTACTCAACTGGTAGAGTGAGCTTATACATAGTTTATTTAAAGGTCTCCAAGCCCAATACCATGCAGACAAGCTAGAGCAATTGAGTGGAAAAATCTAGATGAGGGTAAACAATACTAAAGTATCCATGAGAATCACTAATGACTCAGACTTGAAATAACTCATTGGTTATCACACACCAATACACATGGCCCAAGATGTGATGATCAATTGGCATAAATATAATACTAACCTATTTCCCTTCTACAGTGAGGTTGTCCAAATCCTCAATGTCCTAGACTAAAAGTCACCATATGAACTCTAACAAGTCATTATATAATACAAGGCTATATAGTCTATAGCTAAGAATCCTACTGGTTATTCATCATCATAGAAATTCCATCTCTTTCAAGCTAATTACTATGCAAGGCACAAATTTTGAAAATTTTGTAAAAGAATTTTGTATTAGGGATGACTAGTATGATAAGTAGGGATAAGATGGTTGAAAACCCATAAGTGGAAACCACCTAGTTATGTACATTAAATTGGTACATTACTTAGTTTTAAACTTAAAAGGGTGATTAAGTAGTATGCAAGAGGTGAAAACTAGAAATGGTGCCTTGAGCAGTTATTGTGAATCTTACTAGTCTACCCATTCCTTCAACTTCTGTCCTATGTGAAAATTTAGATGATCCTATGACATTGTATTAGGATGGGATAACATTTTAAGTTTAGGAAAGTGTTGGGAAAATAAATTGGATAGTAAATTTTCACATGATATATTTTGGATATTCATGTGTTATGTATTCAGTTGTTGGCTATATGTATATTTTGTCCTATCCTCCAAAACTTATAATAGGATAGAAGATGAATAGACTCCTCTTTTAGCACCAAAGTATGAGAAGAATGTGAATAGTCAAAGATTGTAAATGACTATATATATGATTTTATGAAGAAGAGAGTTTGACCTTTGTTTAGATCAATATAGATTATTTGGTTATGGTTACCTATTATATTTATTATTGTGTTCCTTGCATGTGTTATCATGTTTAATGTTTGGCTTATTTATAACTAGTTTACTCTAAATTCTCTTTAAACATTAATGAAACACTATTTATTCCTAATTATATATAATACACATTAATTCATCTCTATTATGCTTCTATTTTCCCACCTTAAATATGAATTCTTTGCATTATCATGTGCATTTGAGTAAAACTTAGCTATCCTCATTCTTAGCATGTTTTGATGCTTCAAGAACCTCTGCTAACACCCTAAGTCCAAATTGATGACCCCATTATAATGGTTTAGGATGGTATATGCCTTTAGAGTCAAAATTTTAAGTTAGGGGTGTTGAACTTTGGTTTAAGGATGCCAAAAATGGTCAATAAATCCTTTATTTTTTGAATCCCCACATGTTTCAATCACACTAGTAGCTGCTTCTTGAAACATTACTCTTGGCCCACCAAAAAATTGCTCTCTAAATAATCTTTATGGTGTGAAGGGTATCATAAAATAAGGTCTTTGGTTCCTCAAACATTCATCTAGAGGATCACCATTTACATGATTTATTAGCAACACAACACTTGGGGGATGATTATTAACTCAAAGGATCTCCATTTTCTATCCTCATAAGTTGCACTCATTTATAATTGCTTCTCAATAGAAGCCCTATATTTTCAAAAGGTCCAAGTGAAAGCACCTTTGAAATATAGTGAAGTAACTTTGGCTCACATGTAATACAAGGAATAAAATCCCAAAAATAATTAATTCCCCCTTAAATAATAAAAAGGGGAGTTCTCAACACCAACTTAAGAGGAGGAAGCCAATTGGATGTAGGCTAAGTTTAAAAGAGGTGGGAATGAATCATAAATTAGGGACTGACCAAAATAGCTTGGAAGGACCCCAACGTATGTAATCTAGAAGAAGGAAACAACCAATGAAATTTATAAGGGTAGACAAAAAACCCTTAAGAGCCCCTTTACAAAACAAAAATGATGAATTTCATCTCCTAAAATGTTAGGGGGTTAGATAATCCAAGGAAATAGAAATTGGTTATTAACATGATAAAAAAGAATGACCCAATGTTATTAGTCTTACAAGAAACTAAAATTTTAGAAGACATATTTGAGAAGTGAAGTAATGAAATATTGAAATGATCTAATTTTCTCAGTATGAGTTTAAAAGGAGCTTATAAAGTTATCACTACCTTATGAAATTCCCAAGACTTGGAAGGGGAAGCTCTTATAAAGAAAAACCATCATCTAGACATCCTCTTCAAAAAAAAATCTATTGTGGAATGGATAATATATAAAATTTATGCCCCCATCTCTAGGTCATCCAGGGGAAAGCTTTGGGAGGATTTGGTGGCTTTTAGGAAACTTAGTTATCACTAGAAATGGCTAGTGGTGGGGGAATTTAACTCCCCACTATCACCTTCGGAAAATAAAAGGGGCATCAAAGAATACTTGGATAATATAAAATATATTAGTGAATTCATATATGAATCAAGCCTCATGGATGTGGATCTTAAGTGCAATCCCTTTATATGGACAAAAAGGAGGTTATATGCATATCTTATTTAGGTTAGACTTGATATATGCCTAGTTTTCATGAATTAGTACCTCCACTACTCTAGTTTTCTTTCCTCCCTACCTAGTATTAGTTCATCTCATAAACATATTATTTTTTAAGGTGATATGGTCCCCAAACATAAAAATTTCCCTTAAAATTTTGAAAACATGTGGTTCTATCACCCCAATCTCTAGGATTTCCTAAAGACTTGGTGCCAGGAAAGTTTTTCCTGAACAGATGTGTTCATCCTAGTCAAGAAACTTAACCATGTTACTATCAAACTAAAAACATGGAATAAAAAGGTATTTGGAAAAATTTTCACTCAAAATAAGAAAATTGAAGATCTTAAAAATGTTGAAGAATAGGTATCGCTTTATGGATCCAATGAACAATCATGTTTCATGGAGAAGGATCTTCTCAACTCTTACTATAACTTTGAAGCTAAAGAAGAATAATTTTGGAAATAAAAGTCCAAATGTTTACGGTTGAAGGAGGGAGAGAGAAACATTAAATTATTCCACCAATAATCCTCTAAAAATATAAATAAGAACTTGATCTCTAAAATATTTTAGGATAATGGAAGAAGATGCATGGAACTTTAGGATATTGATGAGCGAATCATCCTATATTTTATATATTTGCTAAAATAAAATGGATCCCTAGAGCTCAATTTAGAGGAAAATATTCTCTAAAATATCCCAAGCCTCATCTCCCTTGTAGATAATGTGACCATCCTAAATCCCCCTTTAGCATAAGACAAAGATTATGGTGTTCTCTATGGATGAAGGTAAGGCTCTAGGTCTAGATGAATTTCTTCCTCTTTACTTTCAAAAATTTTAGGACATCATCCATGTAGAAGTGGAAGCCATAGTATCTGAATTCTTCAGAGATGGTGTTGTGCTAAAATAAATGCACACTATTTTTCTTGTCATTATTCCCAAAAATCATGGACCAAACCAACTCAAGGACTTCATGCCAATAAGCTTATGCTCAACATCTTACAACATCTAGGCCTTAAATCTAGTCAAAAGGATCTAATCCATCCTAAAAAGGATTATCAATGAACACCAATGGGATTTAATTTCTAGGTGATAAATCATGGATGGCATAATCACCATCCTTGAGGATATCCACTCAACCCAAATGTCAAACAAATTAGTAATGTTCATCAAACTAGACATGAATAAAACATACGCTAGAGTATCTTTGATATTTTGGATAAAATTCTTGAAAACATTGGCTTCAACCCCCATTTTATAACCATCATATGAAGTTATATATCTATCCCTAAATATTTGGTTCTTATCAATGAAGTTCCAAAAGGTGTTAGGTTGTGGAGCTAAAAGCTTCACCAGGATGCAAACAGGAGAAGTTACGGAGGTTACAGAGGTTGTGGAGAGTTACTGAATGCATTGCAGGGAAATTGGCATCGGTCTGATCAACCAATGTCAGTCATATGGTAGTGAGGAAGCAACCGGCATCAGTTACCAGTTGGCCAACATCGGTCAGGGAGGTGCCAACATCGACAGCCTGTGCGTGAACATGCAGTCTACATGTTGATTCCGGAGAGTCTATTCTTGGACTGTCAGTTTGCATGTTGAAGGCTAGTCTTAGTCTTGAGTTGGGTGTCTAATTATTGTAATTAAGATAGTCTAATTATTGTAAGCATGAGATCTATATATGGACTCATGGGCTGTATTGTAAATTTGTAGCTAGAGAGTAAGAGAGCAAATATGCTCCTTCTGAGAGAGGTGAGCAATGGTGTGTTCCTCCTAGTGCCACAGTACCAAGGTGGGTGCTGGTTTGGAGAATCAGAATGGTTCTTCATATATGTATGATCTTGGTCAGCAGGTGAGCATGGCTTCTATTGGAGATCTACATTGGTGAGTAAGGTCTAGTGATTTGCAGGTAGCAGCAGAGAGTAAGAGATTTACTTGGAGTACGGTTGTGTACTTAGTGTACTGGCAGCATTGTTACTGATTGGTTGGAGAGGTGAACATCAATTCTATATTGGAGTTGATTGTTGGGACTGAGAGAGAGAGGGAAGAAGGTCTTGAGGTGTGGTGAGCCTTTGAGGTGGAAGAAGAAGTGGCATCTTCTTTATTGTATTTTCTTCTGAGTGATTATTAATACAATTGTGTATTGTCTCTCATATTCCTGTGTTGTTTCATATTTCTAGTTACTTATTATTCTGGTTAAATTCTGTGTTTAGTTGCTAATACAAGAAGTAATCATATGTGCTCTATTGGTGGAGCAAGATCCTGACAAGTTGGTATCAGAGCTTTTGGTTGGGTTGACTAACAGGTGGTTCAGATCTGGTAGTGTTTTTTATTACAGGTCACTCGCAGGGGTTTCAGATTGAGTGGGAGTATAGCAATGGTAGAAGAAAGTAAGCTATGAATGGAGGAACTGAATAGCACGAATGGTCTGATTGATGGAAAGAAAGAGTAGGGAAAAGGAGATTGTTGGTCGGTAGGAGATCAACATGTAGAAGCATATGTTGCAGGTAATGTTGCACAGGATGTTCTGGATAAAGTAGAATCTTTGTTTACAAATTCTTTTGCCTCTTTCCATGCAGCCTGAAATAGAGCATCTTTTCATGGGTATGTCTTTAGAGACTTTGGAGAGATTTATTTAGGGGTTGGAGAGCCTTGTCAAATGATTGACGAAGGGGAAGTGAAGCTGAAATTGCAGATAGATAACACACAGGTGGTGAAGGAAGTCATGCAGGTACCAGTCTTGGAGATGAGTCTAATTTCTTCAAGAAAGTTGGGTGATGGGAGATGCACTGTAACTCTCATAGCGGATACACTTGAATTAGATGGTGGTAAGAAAGTAGGTATCCTTTATCTATCTACTTATATTACTGATTGACCTTTTGTTATAGAGATGTGGCTTTGTAGGCTTGGTCACATATGTAGGAGGGGAATGCATGTTCTGAAGCAGAAGATAGATGTTTTTGATAAGTTAAAGAACTGGAAAGCCTTGGTGTTCATGGAGGAGATGACGGATAGAGATCAGGTGAGGGAACTAAATTATTTTGAGTAGGGCTGTGTTGATTTGAATAGGATTTTGATCCATGGAGAGCTCGCGGGTAAAACGTTATCACTCACAAGTGAACATAGGTACCGGCATCAGTCATACAGTAACCAATGTCAGTAGTAGGAAGATTGACATCAGTCATGAAGGAACCAACATCGACAGAATGGATATCGGTGTCAGCCAGGGAAACGACATCGGTAGTCAAGGTCAGTGCAGGGAGCTGACATCGGTTGGTTGCAGACTGGGAAATGGCTGAGATCGGTCACTGGAATGGATATTGGGCAGACAACGAGTTGTCAATAAGTCTTAAATGACCATATGGAGGTTAGAAAGGGTAAGTGAACCTCATATTCATTGATCACCTTCTTTATATTTCTTATTGATGGTCAAGAACTAGGAAGACGTGAAGAAGCAATGCAGGTAGAATCTAGATATAGTGGGAGCTTGGCATGGATGAGGAGTGTGAGTCCTTGGAGAAGAACCAAATAGGTATTTGTTGGTGGAGTTGTCAGCTGGAAGAAAGAACTGAGAGAGGAATGGATTCCCAAGTTAAAGAAGAGAGTGGATGGATACGTGAGATGGAAGGCCAAGGTATATGGTTTTGAGGAAGCTGTAGGTATAGAGCTGACAAGTGGTACCAGTTAGATGACAAAGCAGAGATTTTGTCAATGTCAGTATAAATATTGTGTTTATCTTACTAGGTGGATGATGGTCACAACATTATCTTGTTACTGTATGTGGAGGATGAGCTTGGAGTAGGTTCGTACATACAGGGTTTTACTGAGCTAAAGGTAAGGTTAGTTCAGAGGTGTGTCATGAAGAATTTGGAGCAGAAAAATTCTTTGGCATAAGAGACATGGAGATTTTATCTCCAGTGGGAGCTGATGTGAAGACGGTGTTGGTGGGGTTTGATATGCAAGATGAAGAATCGATAAACACACCAAGGGCTGGACAGTTCAAGCTTAGCTTGGAACAGGGTTTGAAATCACATGAGGTCTAGTGTAGGCCTGAGTTTTCCCAAGCAGTGGGGGTTGTCAGAAAGTATGGAGCTAACTCAGGGAAGGAGTACTGGAAGGCAGTTCAGTGGATTCTCAGGTATCTGAGAGAGATTAGCAGTAGGGATTCTCATTATGCAGGGTCAAGGTCTTCACTACATGGGTTGTAGGTTCGGATATGGTAGGTTACTTGAATGACAGGTGTAGCATCATAGATTGTGTGGTGGTTGGTCTTCAGGATTGATCTTGAAGAGGGATACAAGCTAGGGAATAATTTAGATGGTGTATAGGGACAAGTATAGGTGCAGTTGTTTATCTCCAAGTGGGAGATTGTTAGGTTGTGGAGCTAAAAGCTTCACCAAGATGTAAATAGGAGAAGTTACGGAGGTTACACAGAGTTGTTGAATGCATTGCAGGGAAATCGGCATCGATCTAATCAACCGGCGTTGGTCATATGGTAGTGAGGAAGCAATCGACGTCGGTTACCAATCAGCCGACATCGGTTAGGGAGGTGCTGGTGTCAGTAGCCTATGCATGAACATGCAGTCTGCATGTTGATTCTAGAGAGTTTATTCTTGGACTATCAATTTGTATGTTGAAGGCTAGTCTTAGTCTTGAGTTGCGTGTCTAATTATTGTAATTAAGATAGTCTAATTATTGTAAGCATGAGATCTATATATGGAATCATGGGCTATATTGTAAATTTGTATCTAGAGAGTAAGAGAGAAAATATGCTCCTTCTGAGAGAGGTGAGCAATGGTGTGTTCCTCCTAGTGCCACATTACCAAGGTGGGTGCTGGTTTGGAGAATCAGAAGGGTTCTTCGTATATGTATGATCTTAGTCAGCAGGTGAGCATGGATTCTATTGGAGATCTACATTGGTGAGTAAGGTCTAGTGATTTGCAGGTAGCAACAAAGAGCAAGAGATCTACTTGGAGTACGGTTGTGTACTTGGTGTACTGGTAGCATTGTTACTGACTGGTTGGAGAGGTGAACATCAATTCTATATTGGAGTTGATTGTTGGGACCGAGAGAGAGAGAGAGGGAAGAAGGTCTTGAGGTGTGGTGAGCCTTTGAGGTGGAAGAAGAAGTGGCATCTTCTTTATTGTATTTTCTTTTGAGTGATTATTAATACAATTGTGTATTGTCTCTCATATTCCTGTGTTGTTTCATATTTCTAGTTACTTATTATTCTGGTTAAATTCCGTTGTCAGTTGCTAATACAAGAAGTAATCATATGTGCTCTATTGGTGGAGCAAGATCCTGACAAAAGGATTATTCATGGCTAATAAAGGCTTCAAACAAGGAAACCCCATTTCATCGTATCTTTTTTATCATCCTTATCAAGTCACTAGGAAGATATATTTTAGTGGACAAAACCCAAGGTCTTATCAATGACATCAGAGTTGTTTAAGGCATCCTTCTAGTCTCCCATGAGTAATTCACTAATGAAACTTTCTTAATTGGAGAATCCTTAGTTGATGAAGCAAGAAAACTCAAAAGGATCCTTGTGGATCTTATGAAAATGTGTTTAACCAGAGCATCAATTTCCCCAAAATCTCAATATTCTTCATTAAAAATCTCTAGGGTCTTCAAAATAAGCTATATAATATCATTGGTTGTCATTAGGTAAGCTTTCCTATACTCATTTGGGAATACCCCTTTTTTCCATAAAAGTGAAATATGAATATTGGAACCCATTGGTGGACCAAATTCAAAATAATATAACAATCTAGAAAGGCCATCTCTTAACTCAAGTTGGCAATATTCAATTACTCAAACTCACCATATAAAGTATCCCAATATATTTCATGTCTCTCTTCAAAATCTTAAGCAAAATAGTAGATAAAATTGAATATATTTAGTGTAACTTTCTATAGAAAAGGACAAAAGAAAGGTTCATATTCCCCCTAGTTAATTGGGACAAAGAGCTTTGTCTCTCAAAATCTAATAGAGGATTAGGTCTCCATAAAATAAAAAACATGAATAAATTTCTCCTTACCAAAATTGGTTAGAAAATTATGAAATAAGATAAATAGTGGACACATATTATTAAGGCCAAATATATGGAAGGTAATAATAAAGACAATTTTATATGGGAAGAAGGCCTTGCAGATGGATTGGCCTTCTAGAAGGTCATCACCAACAACAAGAGGATATTATAGAAAGGTCATAGGTGGCATATTGGAAATGGGGAATCTATGGATTTTAGGTATGACACATGATTATCCCAAATCCCATTTTGCCATCAACATATATGGAATAATCTTTCTCTAATATTTATAACTGATTAGGACACAAAAGTGAGATTATTAGTCAGTCTAGAATGGAACCTTTTAGTGGAAACCTTTGCACCTAGATACCAAAAATAGTGAGGATTCCTAAGCCATAACCACTTTTAGTTTGAAACTCTAACATATCCATATCCCCATCTCCCTAAGGAAGATTATTTAATTTGGCTAGTAAAAGATAGTGGGTCTTATTCGATGAAGTTAGGATACCTGGTTGATCTTGATCTAGAGGAAAATTAAGATCTATGGTTCCCTCTTTAGATTAAACATCTCATCTTGAAATTTAACATCTTTTTTTGGCTACTGGAGAAGAACAATATCCTTACTAATAATAATTTGGTCAATCATGGAATGACTGTCCCCAACCACTATTTACTTTATCTCTCATCTAATGAGTCCTTTTTCCACCTTTTTCTATATTTTTCCTTCATGATTTCTATGTGGAATATCCTACTCTAGTAATTCCTTATTTCCTTGGTCTACCCCAACTCTATTCAAGATCTCTTTTTGGAATGGAAACCTCTATGGTCTCTCCCTTCCCTTTCATTTTTGTGTTCTCTTTCCCTATCAAATATTTTTAGGTCATATGGAAGGTAAGGAATGATTGAATCTTCCCTAATTGTAGATCTTCCATTGGGTCCATTTTTAGATGCTTGTGTAATTATTTCTCAAATAATTAGAAATCATTCACCCCTAAGGATAAGGTTAGGGTCTCCCCTACTCAATATTCCATCCCAAATTTGTGGAAGTTGTGGAAGTCCCAAAGTCATTAGAATCTTTACATTCTACCAAGTGGTCTTATCCCCCACTTGGATTGCTTAATCTCAACTTTAATGGAAACTCTAAAGGTAATACTAGTCTTATATGGGGGATGTGTGCTTAGGGGTCATGCTAGTTCTGTTATTGTTTCATGTGTAAGTTCTTTAGGTCACCAAACTAATCACATTGTTGAGGCCATGGATACCTTTTGGGGTATTCAGCTTGCCTTTCAACTTTGAATCCCCAAACTAATCATCAAGGGATACTCTTTCAACATCATGAATTCCACTGATGGAAAATTAACCCCCTCATACACTATTAAAACAATCATTGATGACCCTTAGGGTCTTTTCCCCTCCTTTGAGGAGTTATCTATCATCCACATCTACTAAGAGGGTAACTCAGCCATCAATTGCCTTGTTATATTTAAAGTGGGGTCTAATAGTTTGGTCATATGGGAGTATCTTAATCTAGTTATATCTTAGATTTTAAACACTTTTAATAATGATTGTAATCACATGTTGTAGTGATATGGCTAGATGAGCCCTTGTGGTAGCATTGATGGCAAGTGTGCAAATTTTACTTCCTTGACGAAATAATGATTTTCATGTCATATAATACAATCACTCCATTGGTAATAATTTTTTTGCTAAATTATCTAGAAACCAAAATTTTGGTAATGTGATATTAGGTATTAACCTTTATAGCTAGCAAAGGTCTATCAAGGTGATTATGGGGGGTGACAAAGATTGTCTCAAATTGATTTTATGTTCAAAGGCTTATGGTAACAAAAAGGTGTGGAGAAATATATATAAGGTGTCCTAACTTCCTACATGTAGCATAAAACTAGCCATGATGAATAAATATCAAGGTACTTTATGCTTTCTTGGAGAAAGTGCACATTAAGAATAAGGGGAGTGATAATTATCATGTTTGAGAAGAACATTGGAGAGGTGATGGGTATGCCTTGAGAAAGGATAAAGGCATTTAAGGATAATATTCAGAAGTTTAAACTCATGCAAAAATTCTTTAGAATAGATGAGGTCATGAATATTGATAAGAAAGGTTATTCGAGGAAAAAACTTCCCAAGTGCTAGCCAAAGATTTTCCTCCAAGTTATGAAGTACATAACTTTGGAAGGTAAGTTTACATTGATATTCTCACACCATTTCCTATTACTCAACCATTTCTATAGATATAGAAATAAATTACCTTATTATCTACTTAATATCTTAAAAACACTACCCTATCCTATCATGTTAGTATAAAGAGTGATATTATCCATCATGCCTTGATTTTCCTATTGTTTCAAAAGGTTGAACCCCTATGTGGTAAAATTATCCCCTTGACTAAAGACCTTGTTGAAAAAGACTCTGACCCCTCATAAAAAGAGGAAGGATCCCCCACCCACCAGTCCTTCTCCCCCCAACTAGTCTGGACAAGACCCCCCTCAAATGACTATTATCCCCATCCATTCACTATGAAATAAAAACCCAAATCCTTTTATACCTTGAGGAATGAAGAAACTAGCCTCAACGGTATTACAAATCTCCCTTTAGATAATTGTGTTGTGAAACATAGTAGGGAATTAGGTATCTTCTTGGACAAGATGTAAAATGTGAGGATTGTTATGTTAGACCTCATCAAATATTGAAAACTCTTGAAAGTTGAAATTATGGCACTTAAAATGGATTTGGACATGATTCTGATGATGGAGGCCACTATGTAAGATAAAAGTGTTGAACTAGTGGAAGTCTCAGAAGACATTTAGAACCTCTAGTCTACCCATAAACCTAAAGGGATCCCCATTTCCTCCCAGAAGAAGATCATACAAAGCTCTGTTGAAGGCCCTTCCAAATGCATGTAGGGCATAATTTATAAGGAACTACTAAAGGAACCAAGCAAAGATTCAAAACATGAGGTTACTCATGTCAAGTTTAGCTCTAACGAGATTTCTCCTTCTACTTAATATGGTTTTTTATGTGTTTGTTAAAACCTATAGTTAGTTTTTGTTTTCATTACTAGGATAAAGACTTTATTTACACTATGGCTATTTTAGGGTTGTTTTTTGATCTTGGATCTAAAATTTTAACATTGAAGTTTTTGGATACCTGTAAAACCAGCGTTATTTACCATATCAAATTAAAAAAATGAGAATTATCTAAACCCTAGGTTTCCAATATTATTTTTAAGATTCTTAAATTTTGTCTTAGGATTTCATATGTGATTTCGATCACCCCTTACCTTATAATATTTCAAAAATAAATCTCTTGTTTATTTGGTTTTTAGCATTCCATTTTTGCTTAAAATATACTCTTGATGTTATTTTTCTATGTCATCTAAACAACCTACCTATCTAAAATGGATGATATTTATACTTTTGCTAATTTTGATTATATAATTGTCTAAAATTATACATAATATCCATAAATTTAATATTTTTTAAAAGTAAAGTATAATATGGAAACAAGAGAAATCGTATATTCAATATATTATAAGGCCTCCTCTTAACCATCAAGATGGTGATAGTTACTTTCAATATAATTGGGTCCATGTTATCACTATCCCAAGATGTAAGTTAAACCACCATATAGTACCAAATTAAGGTAACCAATGTGTCCTTACTCATCCCCTTTCACTTCCGACATCTCCTATTGATGGTTTTTGTATGCATATACAATAAAAAATACCTAAAGTTTGTATATGTGAGTCAATTGAGTATCAAATCATCACTATTATAAAGTCAATAGATGAATTACAACAAAACAAAAAAAAAACATTATTTTTATTAAAATATCACATCATTGGAAAATAATAAGACATATACCAATAATCCAAAGTATGCTAGTGTTAATCATGCATATATATCTTCATATAGCTATATTGAGCCTCAAAATCAATATATATTTAAAATTTTTGATTTAAAAACTATACAAAAGGCTAATAAGATTTCAAGTGAATTTATAAGATAAATGATTCAAAAAAAGTTTATTATGTTACCTTATATTCATGTTATAATAATATAAAAGTAATATTGTGTACATAATATAATGCACGGGAATCATATAGATATTTGTTTGGCTTTGAAGGATAAAATATAAAAGATAATTGATAGTGTTGATCTTTTTTAACCCTAAATTAAATTTTTGTGTGTAAGGGTACATTATGGTTAAGAATATATAAATGAATAATAAAAAGGGTGATAAATATATCTATAGTGGTCCAATTAATTTGAAAACTCAGATAAATAATATTCTAAATTTAAATGTTAAGATATGCTAAAAATAAAAAGTATAACTAATTGATATTGAAATGAATTAGAAACAATATTACCTATATGTTTTACTATGTGCATGCATATACAATATGGAATAGGATGGAAATGGAATGGATATGAATTCTATATCAATCATAATATTCTATAAATTTGCATTCTATGGCCTTGTATATTTGTGTTAGCCCTGCATAGTTGCATTGACACTAGTGTTTTAGTTGGACATAGGTGTCCTATATGGAATAGTGAATGGATGTAGATGTGACCAATTAGAATTTTATAGTTTTTATATCACATTTACTATATTGTGTTCATATCTTGGGCACAGGTTGTCACTCTCTATCAAATGATCAAATCCTAGCTTCCTCACCCTTGGAGTGACTATGGAAAAAATGGGTTAGTTTGCACATGGTGTCGAGCTTCCCCAAGGGCCCCTTTAGCAATATGAACTTCCTACATAGACAATAATTAAAATAAGTACTCAAATTTATGTAGTTTCCCCTTATTTGTTGGCTTGTGTGTACATAATGATTCAATGTGTGATAAGCAAGTACATAGAGTGACCTAACTTGTAACTTGGCAAATATGACTCGTGGAATGCTCCTTTAACACTTAAGACCTATTTATGGTCTACCCCTAAGATTGATATTTAAACAATAAATGATATGGAAGCCTTGATCCCTTGAATGATTTTTTTAATTTTGCTTGTGAGTTGTTAGGTTTAGGCTACATGAAGAATGAATTAGGATTGATCATTCATATACACCAGTCATTTTTTTAAATTTATTGAATTAGATAACTTAGGCCAACCATAAGGATACATTTAATTTTAAAAATTTGTGACCTTATGGAAATAGATACCTAGTTTTTAACATGACACTAGCATCAATGTAGGCATATAGTTGGGACACAAGTGTCAAGTAAGATAGAAAATAAGCACATGTCCAAAACTTATAGAGGATAATAATTAATTTTATAAAATTTTGAGAGCAGAGAATCCTTGGTCATCAGGATAACATGTGGTTAGAATAAGATATAAACAATAGGCACAAATGATATCATATGTGAGCCTTTTGATAGTGGGAAGTGTTAGTAATTTGGCAAATGATCATGACCTACAGCCATAGTATCCTCTCACATTCTTCAACTTATAGGCATAACTCAAGGTATTTATTGGTTAGGAGATGGCTGTGGTTTGAGATGAATTATTATTTTTTAATTAAATTAAAATTTCATATTATAAATAAATTTTAAAACCAATTGATTATTTTCATGCTTATAATGTGACAGTACAAGCCTATTTTATGGACTAAGCATAAGTGAGGCCTAAAATCTTGCATAAAGGAGTCAAATGGATACAAGGAAACATGTTGAGAGACCTCATTTTATCTAAATGGTATTTATTCAGCTAAATAATGTGGAATGACTATTAAAAATTCTTGAGATTGATCAAAATACATCTCTAAAAGTGGAAACTCAGTCATTTTGAGGCCTAATGCTTGTTAAAGGGTTAAAGCATGCTTGAAAATAGGGGTAGAGGCTATTTCCAAGCTCCTAAAAGAACTATTGTGAAAAATAAAGGTGTTTTTTGACATAAATGACATATAAATACATGAAATTAACCTTAAAATCACCAAAAATTAGTTTAAAATGCATATAGTCCATGCACAGAGGTCAAAATTGAGAGAAAATTAAAGATTTTAGGTGTTACAGGTGGAGTTAGGACTTGAAATTTTGCACATAGTTTCATCATGAGTTGTAAAATAATTAAAAAAAAAATTTAATGTCCATTTAATAAGTGTACATATTCTATTTTTTGTATTATACCTTAGCTTATTCATTTAGTGTCATCATTTGGAGCATTCTTCATTCCAGAGTGCTAAAGAAGCTTCTAGTTCCAAGTCAAAGATTGATAAGAATGGTAAGATGTTATTAAAGCATAATAAGAATTAAAGAGAGTATAAAAACTCCAATTTTTATGTAAACCTTGCTCACATAGTATTTTACAGGTAAATAGGCACTTGGGCTAACGAGGCATTTTTTGACTTTTTATGGAAAAGTGACTTAAAATTGTTTTGATAGAATATTACAGGTACCATAATGATTTTTTTATTATTTTTGAAGATTGGAAGGAGATATTTTCATCATAGTGAATTTTTTCACTTTTTACAGTTCTAGGCACCCTTTTAAGCCACCTATTCAGATGCTCATTTTTTTCACCACATGTGTAGTTTGGCCAAATGATATTATTATGTTTTGAGGAACCATATATAATTATAATTAATGAAAAATTTATATAATTTTAGGGGTTTTTCTTTATGAACAATTGCTAAGAGCATAGGCATTCCATAATGCAATCAATTCCCCATAAGCAAATTTCATTCACATGATAAATTTTCCTATCTTTCACATGGGAACCCAATATTTTCAAGGATGTCAGAGGGGTAAATTTTATTCATATAAATTTAATATTTTTTATATTTTGAGTTTTGTAGCTCATGAATCATTAGTTTGAAGTTTCAGCTTTAAAACCCTCATAAAGGCCTAAAAAACTAGTTTTGAGAAAAGTAGATTTTCTTACAATAAAATCATCATGGACAAACTTGAAAAGTTTTAAAAAATAAATCAAACTCATAGAGGATTCCATTAATGTAAATTTTATGTATAGAACTATACATATGAGGGAAAAAATCACATTTTTTGTGGAAAAAATCATGCAAGGTAAAGTACAGGTTAGATCAATGGAATATAATCAATGGAGATCGAAGAATAAGAATTTTTATTAATCATAAAATATTCATATGATCATAAAAAATCCTATAATAACTTTTATAATTTCATTCAAAATGGCCAATCTACTAGAAAATGAGGCAAAATAGGCCTAGTCAACCTTGTTGACTAAATGGCGAGGGGTTTAACATCAAATTCACATATTTGATGATGAAGAAAGATAAAATTATGTTATTTTTTTGTTTCAAGTTTAATTGTGATTTTTTTAGGTTTCATGGAGTCCAAGTGCATAGATAGGCTAGTAGGTCTTCTGGCCTAATATGCCTAGTTGATCAAGTAACCAAGTTTGAGTTTGGTGTTGGATGGTTGTTCAAAGATTTCATTTTTGAGTTAAACACCACTTTAATAATATTTCATGAGGATTTTATTTTTATATCACTCTTAATGGATCCATTTTCATGTAAGTGGAGGCCATTTAGAGTTGATTAGTCTTGAGTTTTAGTTGACTTATTGTCAAGTGCCATATTTATTCTTGTTTATCTTGTTAATTGAAGGATTTCAACACTTCAAAATTATTTAAAGATTCATTTATCCACCTATGGATTGGAATATCATCATCTCATGTAGTATGGAGTTAATTTGAGTTGACTTGTCAAAACTTGCCACATACACTCTTGGTTTCCATGTAAAGGATGACTTTCTCTTATTTAAACTCAACTTTTAAACATATCAAGTAGAGTTTACCTTTGAATATTGTCATATATTTCCATAAAAATAATTTTGACTTGTAAAACTTGAACTCACCATCCTTTCTATGCCAAATTTTAAGGCAAATCATGCAAATTTATGGATTTTAAGGATTTTTGAATTGTTTGAATATTGTAAAGGGATTTATATCTTGAGTTAATCAACCAAGACTAATCCTTATCTCCTTAGAACATGAAATAGACTATAATTAGGGTTTAAGACATATATATTGGCTTAATTAAGTAATTATTTAATAATTCTAGGAGTAGAAGAAGAAATTGTAATCTGGACCATACATCAATAAAGAATATTTTGTTTTGCATATGAGTTTTGATAGATAATAGTGTGTATTTGATTGTGTATCAACATTTAAGAGAGATTATATATCCTTTTGGAATGTCCCTTCCTCACCTATTATTTTCTATCTCACCTTCTAAAAATCATTTAAAGAGGTAAAATAAATTTTGTGATCCAAAATATTTTCAACCCTTCATCTAAAATATTTATGATTAACATAAAATAAGAATTTTATTGATTCATATGTGTGCATCAGTTTCAATAATTTTCAGAGAATATAATCAATTTAGGTGCATCACCCCTTTAATTAGGATTTCCTTTAATTTTACCTTCCCATTTTCATCCCAAAAATCATAATAGTCAGACTTAATAGATAAATCTTAAGGGAACCAACCCTCTTTGGAGGTTCTTCTCATCATAGAGTCACCCACACTCTGAGAAGTTCCAATTGTATCAGATGGAGTGAGGGTGTGTTTTCCACATATTCAAGTAGGTACACTCCAAATTGATAATAATAAGGTATATAAACTAAAGGGTATAACCATGATAAGTACTTGCTGAGTATACAAGACTAAGATTATATATAATTTAGATTTAGTGTCCACATTTTCCCCCATTTAATCTAGTAATAAAATTGCTTGTTGAAAGGAAAAATAATTAGTACCTAGGTGTGTATAACACACATTAACTTTGTGTGGGCCTAACTTGAGTGATTTATTGGTGATTAACCTAAAACTAAGATTATATTATAGTATATAATTAGTGAGTATAATTTAAAATTTAAATAATTTTAAATTATTGAAAGTAGAGAGAACAAGGTTAGGATTACACATGTGTATCAATGTAACCATCTTCCATTTTGTCAACTTTATTTGAAAACTTGTTTCATTATGAATCATTTAAAATTCACACACACACACACACACACACACACACACACACACACACACACACACACACACACACACACACACACACATATTGGAGGACAAATTTACCCTAACCTTGGAGAAAAGGTGAGTTTCCACATGGAAGTTTAGATTAGCTCAACTATGTAACCCAATCATGCTTATATTATGGTGAGTGTGAGTGATCCAAGTTAAATCATACTATGAATCTAGTGAGGTTGATGATTTGATCACTTCATCTTATAAACTTAGAAAGATCAAGTGATGTAATATCCTCAACCTTGCCAAAATGTGAATTAAATAATATAGTAGATTGGATCTCTAATAGTTTATAAAAATCCACCTTGGTATATGTTAAAGCCTATAGAAGTGTTTGAAATATGAAAGCATTATTTTTTATTTTGTGATTTAAGGTTCCCTTTGCATGGCATATACACCCAATATATGTCTCAAGCTAAAAATTAGGTATACCAATATTACCAATATATAAAATTCTTCCACAAATATGTATGTAAATAATATAAATTTGAACTTGGATAATTTTTAAATTATTTAACTATGGAATACAATGTTGCATGGCATGCCCCCAATAAATCAATAGAATTTGAGAACTAGTATAAGTGTGGAGAATAGTTTTCATAATATGCTCCCACTGTAATATGAAAATGATGATTATTGAATCAGTGTAGAAGTGATGCATTTTTGGCATGCCCCGAGTGAAATATAAAACTATGATGGTGTGAAATCCATGCCTCTATGGCATGCCCCTACTGATATGACCCCATTTTGAGGTGAGTGTAAGTATAAAATGGTAGTTACCTTACCTCCAAAGGATAATATACCTATATAATATATGTATATATCATATGTCATATAAGAGTAACATGTATAGGTAGATATAACAATGAGAGAAATAGTATGTGATCATGTCAAATCCTAAGGTTCATAATGTGAATCATGAAAATGTATAGATAGTAACAATATAAGATCAACAAGAAATCAAGCACACACAAGAACACTCAAAATCAAGATAAAAATCAATGGTCTAAGGAGAGCTCACACAAGGGGAATGTTTAAATGTCACATAATCAAAGATAAATTACATAGTCAAATGTCCACAAGGTAAGAAATGACATATTCAAATGTCATAATAGGAAAACATTAACATAGGGATCATAATCAATGGATCATATCTAAATGATAAAAAAAGTAATATAAAACACTCAAAGTATAGAAATCAAAGTATGAAATTTAAGTAACCAATAAAACATATGATAATTGTCCTTGGATATATATGTTATCAAAAAAATTTAAGTACACATCATATCAACTACAATTCAAAACATATAATCATGGATAAAGGCATGTGTAAGTATATAATCTCAAACATGATAATGGAAAATCATCATAGTATGATATAACTTGGAAGTATTATGATCAATGTAGAGGATGACCCCAATGTCCATATGACATAAGTAGAGGGAAGGCCTAACATCCAAAAATACATAGAACATGTGCCTGGATATGCATATACCATACTTAAAATATGCATGAAACATGTGTATATAGAAATAAATGATATGATATATAAAAACATGGAACTGATAAGATAGATGCCAAAGAGCTAATAACAAATGTAAAAGCTTTTTTATTTTATATTTTTTGGTATTTTGGGAATATTTGAAACCAATTTAGTCTAATAACTCTTAAAATTCAAAGAGTTAAGGTGTTCCACAGTGGTATTATTTGCCAAAAATATTTATAGTTATTTAATGCTAATTATTATATATTTTTTTGGTAAATATCTACTAAAAATTGTGGCTATCTACTTGTCATCATATCTATCATGTGGGATGAAAATTTCATTTTTATCATGATGGAAAGTAAGTTATTGACATGTGGTATTGATAATTGCTTACATATCAGTCAACTAATGTTTTCCAATTTATAGAGTCAAATTTGGTTGTTGATCCATTACCCATAAATCAAGGTCTACTAAATTTGGTCTACAATAAATGGGTATTATAATTTACCAAAGAGATATTGGAAAATCTAGAATGTATAGTAATTTATATATTATATCCCATATGTTGTAGTGTGGTAATACTGCAAGTAATGTTCTAAGTGTTTACATTTACTTTGATATGTTGGTAATAGACCCCATTAATATTTTACATAATGGTTAAGGTTTCATGCCTTGGTCATTTATAAGGAAGTCTATCTTTTGAATAATTTAAATTATTAGGTCTTTTCATTTGTCAGACATAATTTGTATGTGTCCTTCACTCTTAAATTTTTAAATTTAGTTTTTCAATGCATCGTAATGATTTATATGATGGAAAATGATATGATGATAGTTAAAATATTGTAATAATTCTTTATGAAAATGTATACTACTTGATATGTGCATATTAGGAGGTAAATATATCATCCTATATTCAAGTAACATATAAAGTATTGTATCTAGAGTATTTTAATTAGTTGTTATCTATAAAGTTTATTGTGGAATAATATAAGAGACCTCCAATTTATTTACATGATGTATCTACATTTGACACTTATAAGGTTGAATAAAAATGTGTACACAAGAGGGATGCATGGAATAACAAGCATTGACATGATCATCTTCTATTTTTTATTTTCCCTTATCTTTATTTGGTTCTATATCTTTCATTGGTGAATTTAGATTATATGTACCAATACCTGTATGTTAAATAGGTTATGTGAAAGATGCTCGAGTGGATAAAATTTAGTTTCTTAAATGTCTCATATCTTATGTCATGGGATATATTATCATCATTGTCATAGTAATTTGAAATATGGCCATGTTATTTCTTAGTATTGAAAAATAAATGAAGCTCAAATGTTTGTTTTTCTTTTGGTTTTGGTATTAGTGGTTCCTTTATAAATGGTTCTTTCTCTTGATATGCATCCATGTGCACCTCAATGTTTAGTGATTTATTTTCATTTGGAGATAAAAGAACTATTTTACTTGATCCACTCATTTTAAAAGTGTGTATATTCTTGATAAGATTACATTATTTATGTGGCACTATCATATGGATGCCCTCTAGATCATAATGTATAATTTTGAAAAATTTAGAAATTTCATCAATGGAAATCATTGTCAATAAGGTCCATCATTTATGAATTATAAACATCAATTTAGTGTAGATGGGATGACCTCCATTATATGTATCCATGTTCTACCCAAAATCAAATTATAATGTAATGATTGAGACATTAGTTGAAAAGAATTTGGAATGGTTTTTGGCTCCAATTTCACATCCAATGTGAGTTTTCCATTAGAGGGATATGTGACCTATCAAATCCCTTGATACACATAAATGATTTTTTAAGAAGACTTGAACTAATACACATGGTGGTTAGTAAATTTTTACTAAAAAAGTTTAATCTTGATCCATTATCAATGAGCACCCTTTTGATTCCCTCATTATGCATATTCACTTATATGCATTAATTTAAATATTGGTCAATAATATCCTTGGATGGTAAATATTTTGGATCAAATGTAATGAGTTTTGCAATATTTTGATATTTTTCATAATATTTGTAAAGTAAGTTGGTTCAATATCACTTGGAACTTTGGTATCACACAATGATTCATATAGGATATCCTTATAGATAGTGGATTGATTTATAAGTTTGAGGATTGAGATATTGGCATGCATGTTACTCAATTGGTCAAAAAGTTCATATATCTTAGATTTGATCACTATTTTTGGCTTAGGAAGCATTTATTTTATATTAACATGTGGTGGATTAGTTTGGACACATTTACCTGTTTGACTAGTGACATCATGGATCGCATAATCAAATATAATTTGTTAGTGAATAATGGGTGTGGGATGGTGGCTATCACTTGAATAAGATCTAGGTGGAACAATTTATTGAGAGCATGAAAATTATTGTCTAGATACCTTAAATATAATACTAAAAAAAGGAATTATAAAGGAAGATTAATTTTTAATTTCATTTTAAAACCCTCTCATTATATTCATGAATTTTTATATTTTATTGAATAATAGGTTTGACTAAGAAATTATAACAACAAACTGTAGATATAATAAAAATTTAGATCCCAAAATGGGCTATAGATGTATCCACATTACACAAATTTTTAACAAATTAAAATATAATTTTTAACTTGTGAAATATTGTTAAATCATAAATAGAAAATAAAAAATAGAGAATCATAAAACCCTAGATCAATATCAACAGTTTTATGCACCAAATGTCAGGTTCACCAAATGTTTAACCCTAAATTGAATTTTTGTTTTAAAAGTTATATTAGGGATAAGAATATATAAATGAATAGGCACAAGGGTGATAAATATCTATAGTAGGCCAATTAATTTTCAATCTTAGGTAAATAATATTCTAAATTTAAATGTTGAGATATGTTAAAAATAGAAAGTACATATAATGATTAATATTTCAATGAATTAGAAACATGAGTACTTATTAGGTTTACTATTTACATGAAAATTTGACATGGAATAGGTTGGAAATAAAATGTATCTAGATTATAGATCAATTTTTAGATTTTATAAATTTGCATTCTATGGCCTTAGATGCTTGTGTTAGACCTAGATAGTTGTATCGACATTGGTGTTTATGTTAGACATAGGTGTCCTTTATGGAATAATGAATGGATATAGATGTGACCACTTGTAACCTTATAGGTTTTATATCTATTTTTATATGGTGGTTTTATATTTATTTCACATGATGTCATTCTTTTTAAAATGATAAAACCCTAGCTTCCTCACCCTTGGAGTAACTGTAGGAAAGATAGGTTATTGGGCACATGGTTTCAAGATACCTAAATGAACCCTATATAAATTGGTTCTTATTACATATCCAATAATTTTAAAAGTTCCTTATAATTATGTAGTTTTCCACTACATGTTGCCTTATGGTGCATAAAGATGCAATGTGTGATAAAAAAGTACATAGAGTGACCTAACTTTTTACGTGACCTAACTTTTTACTAATAAACTATGGATCATGGAATGCTCCTTAAAAAATTTAGACCTTTATATGGTTTATCCCTATGATTGATATCTAATTAATAAATTATATGGAATCTTGCTCACTTGAATGCTTGATTTAATTATTTTGGTAAGTTTCCTTATGAGTTGCTAGGTCTATGTTAGGTGAGGAATGAATTATGATTGATCATAAATATATAACAATCCTTCTTGAAAATATATCACACTAAATTAATTAGGTTGAACATAAGGATACATTTAATTTGAAAATTTTATGACTTTATGTCACTATAAATTTAGTTTTTCATAGGATACTAGTGTTGATGTAGGTGTTTAGCTAAGATGCAAGTGTATGGTAAGTTAAAAACAAGCACACATATAAAACTTACAAAGGATGATAATAATAAATTTTATATAATTTTGAGAATTATATAAGGCATAGTAATTATAATAATATATGGTCAGACTAAGAGATAAAAAATATGCATAAGAGGTAGTGGATGTGAGCCTTTTGATAGGGGAGGTTTAGGATCTAAAGGGTACAACCATGAAAAGTAATTGTAAAGTAAAAATACTAAGGTATTATGTAATTATATTTTAGTGTCTACATTAATATATACATCAATAAATAAACCCACTAACATTTTTATTTCATATCCTAAGGAACAAATGTAAGTAGAGCAAGTGAAAAAATCAAAACTAGTGCAAAATGAACAAAAAAAATAATCATAGATATAAAAGGACAATTTATAGAAATAAAATATTAAAATAAAAAAAATAGAGAAAAATAATTTTCATGATGAAAACATAGAGCAATCAAGATTACAAATATATCAATATGAAAAAGTAATATTACAAAAATAATTGTTTTAAAATAAAATGTTGTAAAGGAAGCAGTTGGAAAACTAAAAGTTATTAAAAGAAAATATTCTTAAAGAATAATTTCAAAATAAAAAATTGAACAAGAAAAAGTTACAAAAGTTATAACAAGAGAAATTAAAAAAGGATAAATTATTACAAATGAGGTTTTAAAAAAAAGTTCAAATGAAACATAAAACATTTTAAGAAAAGATTCCCAAGACAAGGTTCAAAATTACTAAGGTTACAAATGAGGTTTAAAATCACTTGACTAATAATCATTCATCATGTGTGTGTGTGTGTGTGTGTGTGTGTGTGGGTGCTTGCGTGCATGTGCGCGTGTGCATGTGCCTGTGCGTGCGTGCGTGCGTGCGTGCGTGCGTGCGCGCGCGTGTGTGTGTGTGTGTGTGTGTGTGTGTGTGTGTGTGTGTGTGTGTGTGTGTGTGTGTGTGTGTGTGTGTGTGTGTGTGTGTGTGTGTGTGTGTGTGTGTGTGTGTGTGTGTGTGTGTGTGTGTGTGTGTGTGTGTGTGTGTGTGTGTGTGTGTGTGTGTGTTCATTGACCCATAATAAATGTCAAGACATGTACTAATGTTGATATTTCATCCTTTTTGAAGCAAATATTTGTAGTATGACACTTATTCAATATATTGGGTATGATAATAAAAACCTGGGAAATATTATGGGGGATCAATGTCACATTAGATCCATTGAGCTATCAGTTACACTTAAATTAAAAACATGTTCTAAAACATTTCATGTTGACCCTATATTAAATGAATGCAATTCAAAACTAGGAATATCATGGATGAGAGTCATGGGGTAACATTGGGTAAAGATCATGATTATGCCATATTTAGACATGAAAGTGTAATGATTAAAATTTCAATAAAAGATTAATATTTAGATGAAAAATTAAAAAAGGAAAATATATCTTCAACTAATATGTAACTAAAGACATATAATAATATAACATTAGAGGCACATGATACAATACATATGGCAAAGCAAAAATTAAAATGCTTAATATCACAATATGGGGTATTTGGTTTTACATATAAAGATTAAAAGAATATAAGTGTGTCACACCATAATTTCAATATGAATAAGGTGATTATTATGATGATGATGATGATGATTATGAAAAATATGATTGGAATAACATGATTTTTATGTAATATGAGTATGGAAACATAATTTTAGGTTATAGAATAAATGATAAATTTTCTAATTCTAATACATGCACATATAGCACATTTCATTCAAATAAATTCCTCACACTAATGAGATAATTAGTTATATTGTTACAATTTCAAATATTTTACAAAAATTCAAAAACATTTTAAAAAACTAAAAAACCAAAAAATATGATTGTACCTAATTTCTTGAATATTTCATCATATTCTACTTTTATATTTATATTTTATCTTTTGATCAATTATTCTAAGTCCTTTGATATTTTTGACTCATTAGACTTTTGGATCTTGTTTTTCACTTCACAGATCTGAATAATTAAAAGTAATACTCAATTTGGACAAAATTTTCATGTATTTTTCTATTTTTACAATCTACACTATCAAAACAACTTTTTTTTACAAAATTTCAAAAACATCAAATACATGTGAGAAATGTATAAAATTCATAAACTAAGTTTGACATTCCTATCCTTCTAAAAATTTCACTTATAAATCTAAAATAGAGCACACATAGCCTTAATTCTTCCAATTTTTAGAAATTTTAATCAATTTCCATATCAAAATCAATGGTTAATCATGGAAAATGTTTCTTTTTTTGTGTTGTATTTCTTATACATTGAAGCTAAAAAGTTCTATAATTGATGAAATGAGGATGTAGAATTTTTCTGCATACTTTGCAAGTCTCCTTTAGATTTTCAAAATCACAACTCACATATAATGCGGGAGTATTGTTCATACATGACCATGCCATCATTTATAGAGCACCCTATATTTACTAATGTCATAGATTATTTATATCCTTCTCCTTTATTATATTTTTTAAACTTTATTTTGTAATAGTTTCTACTATTTTCAATTTATAAATCCATAAAATACAAAAAATCAAATATACAAATATAAAAAACAAATAAAATATGCTAAATATTAAAATTAGGACTTGAACATGATTATGCATCTAGTTTACATAATTTTCATATGTTATTTATCTCATGAGTAGTAAATAGAATATTATTATTATATAATACATTAATTTTAATAGTATTCATGAGTGTCATGAATGACATATAAAATTCATAAGGATTATATGAATGAAATCTAGAATGCAACTAATCTAAGAAATCATTTACAAACTAAATATAGTCTAAATTCAACTCAACTTTAGGATATAATGAAAAATAAAAGGAAACAAAAGCAAAAACATAAAAAATAAAACTATCTTGGGCCTCCTCCATTGTGATTCAAAGTGACTTGCTCTTCAAATGTGGTTTATAAACCCTTATCCAGTGTAAAAGGGAATTAGGTAGCATTTGGGTATGCAAAGAAACTTTTGATATTTTGGATTTTCTTGATAATTCTATAACACTTCATTGGTGTAAGTGAGGATGATGAAAGTGATGAATTGTATGTAAATTTATAAGCATACGAGAGTTTTATTGAATGGTGGAGGATTATTTAAATATTTATAATTATTCAACTAATCAATGGTAGATAATTAGTCCTCATTGATGAGGATGATGACCAATTATATAGGTTGAGAGGAAAGGGAGTTAGTTGAGTGAGTCATCAAGAATGGGTCAAGGAGGTTAGAATGTTCTAAGTTGACTCAAATGATGGTTGAGGAAGTTTAGGAGGGTGGTTAGATGAGTCAACACATGGTTGAGATAAACATGGAGGATGTCTAGGTGAGGTGTACAATCTAGATTATTAATTATTTTTTGATTAAAAAGATGTGCATAATTAATTCATTAATAATTTAATCAAATATTCAAAATTTGGATGGAAATTATGTTAATTTGAATTTAAAATAGGGAAGGGTAAGTGTTTTAAATTTAATTTTGGCACTAAATGGTGAAATTTATGTGTTTACATTTCACCCTCTTTGAAACGGTATTATGAACTAATATTGTTTCGAATAATAGTAGACAAAGTAGAGCATCTATGATTGTGGAGAAAATGTTTCCCAGATAAATGAAAATGATCATGATGATTCCCCCTTGAGTGTTCATGTGGGAATCATATGAATACTCAAAATGAGTCAAGTAAATATGATAAAGTGATTATAGTTATTATCATCAATAAATTGAAGTACTAGAGTCGATAAAGAACTTGTAATATTTAAAATGTGTAAAATGATTTTCCCCTAGTGGATATTTACTAAAGAGTGAGTTGAAAAAATAATATTCCATGTTTATAAACTACATTATTAAATGGTTTTAAGACTCATGGGTCACATAAGGATATGTGAGAATGATATATCTTGATGATTGTTAGCTACAGGTCATAAAATGAAAAATATACATTGTCAGATGTGTGATAAATGAAGATTGATAGCTATGAGAACTGATAATTATGTTTAGCACTGTGATTAAATCATGGTAGAAAATGTGGATGAAATGGATTGGATGGATGATAGTGGATGAACTAACCCTAGATACCCCATGTATCTAAGTATTATCCACATAATCCATTGTGGATAAAGTCTAAATGGTGATATCAAGTTAGATGTAGTTGTCCCAATGTGGAAAGTGATGTAAAGTGATGGTGTAATGTAAGATTGACCCATAGAAGGTATTAAATCACTTAAATTAATGAAATAACATTGTGATTGGATGTGGTGATGGATTAGTTTTTCCCCAAGTAATGATATATGAAAGGAGTGTAAAATATCCAAAAATAAGTTTCATGCTTTGAGGTTCCCTATGATTTAAGATTCATAGGAGTGGATGTGGGAATGATATATCATGTTGATAAAGCTATGAAATTGGATTGGATTGGCTAATTCATTTATTATTTGATAGGCTAATTGATTAATGGATTGAATGATTAGAAAAAGGATGGATAGTTTGATGTTGTTGGTCCTAATTGATAGGTGCATGAGATTGAATGGAAAGAGTAAGAAATGATTTTGAAGGATTTGATGTGTAAGCATAAACACAAAATTTAATTCACTATATGGAGTAATGATGATGGGTCACATGATTGGATAGCATGGATTTAATTTATGGATGGAATGTAGAGGGGATTATGGGATGTATGGGGCAACATTTTTAATTTTATGTAGTTAAATGCTTAGAAAAGGAAAGAAAAATGAATTCATTATTCTCATAATGGAAAATTTAGTAAGGATTATGGAAAAAAATTTAAACACAGTGGGGAATTTGGTGAGAAATTGATTTTTTAATTCTCATAGTGGTGAATTTAGCATGGATAATGACATATTCATTGAAGACAATCACAAATTTATTACCAAATGGAGTGACCAACTTTCATAGGACATAATTTATGAATCCTAACTCTGTTTGAGATATTTTTGTCACCAGAATAAAGGTATCACAAAGGATAATGAAACTAAGAACATAATGTATTTTGGTTTGGGATAGTTTATTGAAAAAGTGGAAAATTTATTGTAAATGTTAGGGTGGATAAGAATATTGTTTATTGACGTGATTATGGATGTTTTTGATAAGTTTAATAGGAAAAAGGGCATTTAATCCTATACAAAATAGACCCTAGAGAAAAAATGCCTCAAATGAGCCATAAACAATACAATACTAGCACTTGAACAATAGATAAAAACAAAAAAACACTAAATCAAGAAAGACAACAAGACCATTAAGGACTATCAATAGTCCGATAATTGGCCAAAAAATTGATCATATCCTTGTAATCACTGAGGCTTTCCACCCCTGCATCCTTGACCTTGTCATCAAAGTCTTTAACAACAACAAACACTGAAGCCATGTAGTGAAGAGCCTTATTAGAAAATTCTACCATCACCCACCATTTATTCTACATCTCATCCATCTTAGCATTGAAATCCATAATTTTATTAGTAGTCTTAACACACAATGAGTAGTTTCCATTCCTTTTCTTACCATAGGATTCAACAATAACCTCTTTTATCTCCTTCAAGATAGATTTGTTTAGTTCAAAAAAATGGCTTGCTCCTTCCTCCTCATGAATAGATTTAGTAGGTGTCTCATCTTATCCCTCCCTCATGGAATCCTCAAAAGACTCAGAGTCATTAGAAATATCAATTCCCTTTGGGTGAATAGATAGGATTCTAATAATATGGATGGATCTATGAACTCTTGTTCTACCAGGCTTCTTAGCACCACCCCCATGATCACTCCCCTCCCATTTGGGACAAGGGTCCAAATAATTGACTAGATATTCAACCCAACTAGAGTCCTCCTTTTTGGTTATGGATTTGTTAGACACATTACCATCATCCTCCCTAACCTTCCATTCCATTTTAGTGGGCATCACCATATCCACCTCAGTCTTCTAGATAGGGGTCACAAGTTTTCCACTAGATTTCTTCAGAGATTTAGGTTTGGAATTAGAGGTTGGGGTCCCAACAGGAATATTGCATTCCTCAATCCTGAGGCTAGGCTTTAGCTTTTTAGATGAGATTTTGGGATTTCCAATGGATTTCTTATCTTTGCCTTTGATAACAAGAGACATAGTAGATGGGTTATCCTCCAAAAAATATACTTTAATAGGTTTTGGTGGGCATAAGGCCAAATGAAAGTGGTAAAACCTTATAATAAGGCCTTGGTGAATGGGAATGAGAGGGGAGTTTTTAGCATGATATTCCTCGGCATGATTAATAGTTTTCCAAAGAGGAAAATAGGAAGAAGGGAAAAATGGTATCCATTCTATTCCTAAAATGATTGAGCAAGGAAAATTGGTAATTATAAAATACCTCAAATCTACCCTTGAGTGTGAAGTATTTCATAATCATGAGGCAAATTTACACCCATGGATTCAACAACTTCTCCATTTCAAATCCCCCATGAAGCTTCACAATAAATTCTCCTTCTCTAGAGAAAATTGTTATATTTTCTAGGTCTAACACCCTACTATGTCTATAATGATTTATACCTTTTATTGGGAGCCCGATGGCTTTCCCAATCACTTCTTTCAAGACTTTAAAACCAATTATCCCTAGATGGACCTGTCTAGTATCTTCCTCCCAAGACTCCAAAAATTGGCAAGATAGATTATCATCATGTCCATTCATAACCTCAAATAAAGAAGCCACATTTCCCTCTTGTATAATGTTCTAGACCATAGGATCTTGGTGGAATTCCTTAGAGGATGTTAGCTTAATCTTAATAATGTTTCCACCCATTTTTAAACCCTAAAAATCATGCAACCAAAGAAAAATATTAAAGGGAACAAATGATCATTTATAAATATACCTTATAGTATTAATAGGCCACTTAAAATAATTCCATTCGATCCCAAGCCACAAAAATCTATAAATGATAGAGTAATAATTTTGGAGATTGGTATTGCATTTTCCACCCTAATTATCATCCTCAAAGAAGACCCACACTCACCACCTTAAGAAAAAATGATGATCACATGAGATGGGGATTATGGGGAAATGATTATTCTTGTTCTATCCATTCCTTTGATCATCATGCCCAACCATCACGTGCCATTTCATCCTTCTCTTTGGCCAACCTATCCACTTATTATCTTAATCAATAGTCTTTTTCCTTCTCAACATTCTTTCAAGCTAGGCTATCATTTGATCTATTTGTCTACCAATGTCTTATCTACTCAGCTTTATAATAATCCCTTCATTTATGCAGGCCTTTATCATGTCCCTCCCATACCTTGTTAACATCTTAATGAGTCTCCTAGTTAGCTCCCCTCTTTTCCTATTCTTAGTCCCACTCTAATTAAAATCCTATTCCCATCATACTGAGTTTGAAATCCAAAAATTATAGAATCCTCAACAAACATATTACCTTGCCATAATAAGTAACTACCTCTACTAATATGGAGAGTGATAATGACAAGGAACCCATGACATCTAATTTGTGCATGTGTTTCCATCCTTATTAATAAGATTTTGAATATCAAGAGGTAACCTGGACACAAGCCTTCAACACCACCAACCATTGTTTGTATTTCCCAAATTTTCCATAGCATCTATAATAAAATTACTTTCCTTATATATATGAGAAATATTTTAATCCTCCAAATTATTGAGAAACAATTGGATATCACTAATAATATCCATCAAAGTCTAACTTTTACTCATAGATCCTAAGGTAACATTCACTATAAGCTATGAATCTCCTTCCAAATTAAGATGTAGTATATTCAAGGAGATAGCAAGTTTAATACCCCACAACATGGCTAAATATTTAGCCTCATTATTACTTCTAATACCAAATCCCCTAGTATAAGTAACTGCAAACATTACCAAATTTGATCTACTTATGCCTCCTCCACTGGCCACCCCTAGATTCCCTTTTACTGCCCCATCAAATTTGAGCTTAAACCAATATTTTTGAGGTATATTCCATTTAATTATAGTCATAGATATATTTTTGGAATTATCAACTTGACAAATATTTATATTAATAGTCCATTGTTTCAATAGTCTCTGATATTTCTCTCTAAGTGGGTTTTCAACAAATTTAAATTTACAAGAATATATATTCTTTGCTAGAAATTTGGAGAAAGTCTAGAACACCTCTAAAGGGGTTATATACTTCTCCTAGAAAATTCTATTATTTATCTCTTTCCACAAATTCCAGGTTAGGTGAGGAGTTTATACCCATAATTCTTTAATAATCAGAGCAGTAGGTCAAAAAGGGGGTCTCCAATCTCTAACAAGGGTCATTACCCTATCACTAAAACCCCATCTCAAATTCAATCTCTACATAATAAGACTCCAAATATCCCAAGTAAATTTACATTATAGAAGGAGGTGGATAATAGTTTCTTCTTCTTCAATACAAAGAATACACCTGTTCAGAATTTGAAAACATCTCTTCTTTAAATTATCAAGAGTTAGGATATTATTATGAACTAGTGCCCACCAAAAGAAGTTGATTTTAGGTAAAATTTTAGGCAACCAAAATTTTCCCCACATCCTATCTTCTTTAAGTTCTAACAATAGTCCATATGTACTTTCACACTAAACAAGGTTTTGTCATCCTTATCCCAAGTCATCTAGTATTTTTTAGGAAAGAGGGATAGTCTATAGTCAGTCAAATCCTTTTCTATCTAAAGATCCATCTCTTTATCATCATCATGATCAATTTTAAAATCCATGATACTCTTCCATTTCCTAATACCCTCATTCCTACTAATATAATTGATCACTTTATCACTAAAGAATCTGTAAGCTCTATCCATTAATCTACCATAATCCATATCTTTGAGGGGTAGGCCCTTCAACCATATATCCTCCTAGAAGTTGACATTACTACCATCCCGAATCTTGTATTTGATACCTCTACAAAGAAGGCCCTAAGTTTTGAGAGTTCCATTCTAGATGATAAAACCTTTAAGAAGTACCATATCAGTTAGTAGCTTGTAACTTGTATCCCCAGTGAGATAATTAGCATTCATGATATCACCCTAATCCTTATTACCTTGAATCGGGTTCCACCCTATCTTTTTCATGAGAGCCTTATTCATGAGATGAATCCTTCTCAAGCCCAAAGCCCCTAGTATTTGGTAGTAAAAACCTTCTCCCAACCAACTAACACAATTCTCCTCTTTTCCTCCACTCTAGACCATTTTTTTTTTTTGAATTTGCTCAATCTTCTTAGCTACATATCTCAATATTTTGAAAAGGCTTAGGAATTAATTAGGTATACCTTATAGGGATGCTTTGAGGCATTGAAATTTTTTTGCTTGACTCAATAAATCTCCCTTCCAGTGAGCCAAATTTCTATGCATTCTCTCAATAATCATATTCAAATAGTTAGATGGGACTTTAGTGATCGTGAGAAGAAGGCCAAGATAGGTAGCAATAAATATCACACTAGAGCATCCAAAAGATCTAGTAAATTTTTTCTACAAATCCCTTTGTGTGTTTAGAAAATAGATGTTGCTTTTATCAAAGTTAATACTCTACCCAGAGGCTTCTTCATAAAAATTGAGTAGTCTTATCCATCTGCTAGCCTCAATCACTAAAGAAATACTAAATAAAATAGTATCATCTATAAACTATTAGATGATCGACAATTGGATAGTAAAATTAGGCTTAATACCCCTAAGACATCCCTATGATAACAAGTTACAGGCATTTCTACCTAGCACCTCTACCATAAAAATGAATAGATAAGGGGAAATAGGGTGTCACTATCTGAGGCCTCTCCCTAAGGGGAAAAAACATTTAGGGGAACTATTGACCAACATAGAGAATGTAAATGTGGAAATGCACTCCCTCACTAGGTTGATTAGTCAATCTTAAAAACCAAATTTTCTAATCACCCTAATACAAAAATACTAATTAAATCTATCATATGCTTTGGAAATGTCTAATTTTAATATCATACCTAGGGTTCTACTTTTAGAGATAGAATGAATGATCTCATGAGTGGTGATATCTGTATCAAGAATTTGCATACCTAAAATAAAACCTTTTTAGTTTGAAGTGATGAATATATCCAAGAGTGGTTGTAAATGATAAACCAAAATCTTGGTGAAGATTTTATACACCATATTACATAGACTAATTAGTTTGATGTCCATCATAAAGGTAGATTCTATCTTCTTCATAATCAAGGATATAAAAGTGCTATTCAACTACCATAGGAGTCTACCAGTCTGAAAGAAGTCCTTGGTAGCATTAGTAACATCCTTCCCTATGACATCCCAAAAGGTTTGGAAGAAATATAGGGGAACCCATTTGGGCCTAAAGCTTTGAATGCTCCCATAGTGAAAACAACCACCCTAACTTCCTATTTTATAACTAGTTTAGTTAGAAGGCTATTATCTTTATCAAATAATATAATAAGAATAGAATCTAGAAGGGACTCATAATATCCCATTATATCATTGACATGATTATCATCTAATAGAGACTCAAAGTAGTTGGAATCTAACCTCCCAATTTCTTTATCATCCTCTACCACATTCCCATTCTCATCCTTAAGTTTACTAATAGAGTTTCTTTTCCTATGCCTCAAAGTAGACTGATGGAAAAAAGACGTATTCTTATCCCCCTCTTTTAGCCATTGGACCCTAGACTTTTATTTCCAAAATTTTTATTCCTCCTTCAAATTCACTATCTAGTATTTAGAGAGAGAGAGTTGTCTAACACCTAAATTTCCTTAGATAAATCCCCTTATTCCATCCTAGATTGAACTTCTAAAAGTTGACTCATAATGTTCTACTTCCTAATCAGAACATTCCCAAAAGTATAATTATTCCAACCCTTAACCTTATTTCTAACATTAAATAATTTTTGACCCAATATATACATTGTCTACCCCTAGATAGGGATATTCCACCATCCATATAGACAATCTATAAAATCCAGATGGAGAGCCCACATCATTTCAAAATCAAAGGAGAAGGGTCCTTTAGCATTACTTTCTAATTATGAATGTTAATGAGTGTGTTTGAGATGGATAGTGAGCATGGAATGATTAACCTAATGTCTATTTGAAATATGCATGGAAGAGACAAGTTTGAATATAGCCTCAAAGCATTTTATGGATCAGTATTCTTAGCATGTGATAGGTCCTCCTAGGATTAGACCATAATGCTTTGTTTGAGATGACACACAGATGTTTCATCTAAGAATGTGGTATGGTTTGATAGTTTATTAAATTAATGCATTTTTATTTGAATTTCCAATAATAATTACAACATTAATAATTGATAAGTTTTGAGAAACCTTTATTTGATACAATGTAAGAAAATATACACCAATGGTATGAAAAAGTAATGATCTCTATCATGTTATACACATAATGATTGATAGAGTCACAAGTGAAAGAATTAGTACAACATGATATAAAATATCATCATAAAATAATTTGTAATGCACATAGTGATCTAGACACATTAATAAAGAAAACAAGATAAAAATAAATGTTTGTAACAATGAAAAACATGTAAGTAAAATAGATAAGGAAGTAAATAATCACTATTGAAGCAAAATAATAAAGAAAGTAAATGGAATTATAAATGACTAAACAAATGTGTAATCAAATGACTATAAAAACAAGTAATAAAATGTATGTTTGTATATCTTTGGTTAGAGTAGAACCCTTTGGCATATGAGATTTATGACAATGTTGAACCATCTTATGAGTAATCTATATAAGGGATGACTGGGTTACATAACTAAGGACAAGGATTTTTTTTAATATTTTTTTAATATTTTTGTATTTTTTTATATTTATATATGTATATAAAAGGGTTGATATCAAAGGGAAAACATGTTCTAGCATTGATGAAGGTATACATAGTAAATGGAAGGAATACATTATGGATGGAGTATGGATGGATAGGAATGGATGGGAATTAAGATGATAACTTGAAGGAACATGTGACATATGAACCAAGTGGCTAATTATCAAAATATCATTACAAGGATACACCAAGATGTTCCTAAGAACATGTCTAAGGACCTTTCCACTTCCTTATCAAGGTCAAAATGGGATGAGGGATGCTTTTGTGATGGGAACTATTGAATTAATAAGGATGGGTTGCATTGGATTTGGGATTAAATAGATAAGGATTTTTTTAGATAGGTAAGGGTATATAAGTATGGTTTAGGATGGTTGAGGATGAGTGTATGATGGATTTGGATATGTTTAGGATGGATAAGTATGAAAGGATTATTTAGAAGTCATAGTATCAAAATGGAATGATTTTTTCCCCAAGTGTAGGGTACTTGTGGATAATTGAATATTTTACACATGATGTCATAAATAGGTTTTAATCATAGTGCTTACCCAAAGTTCCATAAGAATGGTTTTCACTTTTGGATGGATTATTTCTCTTTCACTTTTTTTACTTTTTTCATATATATTTTTTATTTTTTATTATTTATTTTTGGCATCTCAAATATGTAAGTGCATGAGATGCATGATGTTGAATTATATTGATATTTTAGGTATAAAATATAGATATGTCTTTAGTAACTTATATGATTTCTAATTTGTCTTCTTCCAAATTCATGAGGATACTGTCATAACCCCTACAATATAGGGTGTTACCAAACAAGGTAAAGAAAAAGGTATGTTGGATAAAGGATGTGGTTTGAGTGCATGAAAGGTTCAAAGGGGTAGAATTATAATGGGGATAAGTATATTCATCATGATGTAAAGGGTGATTGGGACCAACAATCTAATGTTCAACAAGACTGGGAGTAACTACAAGTTGAATGATTTGGGAATTTAATGTTATGTTAATGGTGTCTCCAATATGTGATGGGAATCCATACTAAAACTCTATTGATGTAGGGGTAGATTAATTTTATCATATATTAGTACCTTATAAATTTTTTCACTAAGGGATTCTTCTTGATTGTTTTTATTAGATGTAGATTTGGATTGTCCAATAACACCTCAAAGAGGTTTTCACTAAGGGACTCATATTTTTGTTTTTCTACAGTTTAATTTGGATTGGGATTACAAATTGGATTTTTATCATCTAATATTGCATCAAAGATGTTTTCACTCTAGGATAATGACTTCAAATTCATATTCTAGGATTCATTTTTATTGAGGAACACTTATTTTTCCTTAGAATATATAGATCTTTCATTATGTTCTTCTAACCAAAGGCTAGCTGGGAATTCTAAGATTATTTCATTTTCATGGAAGGAAGGCATAGATAAATAAAACTATTAGTCCCAATAAATGGGTGTGTGATGTGTAATTACAATATGGGAGGAAGGATTAGTGGTGTTGATGAAAGGAGTGGTAGCATCATGGTCATTTTAGAGACTATGAATGGATCATGTTTTAATAAAGGATGAATTTTACTTAGAGACCACCAAAGTATAACTAAAATATTTATATTGATTTGCATTTTACTTGTAACCATAGCCATTTGGTTCATTTTTTACTTTTAAATTGATGGGTTTGATAATTCCTTATTCATGGATTTTTTTGTCTACAAGTACCTTAGTCACTTAGGGTGTTGCAGATTGGTCTAAGATAGGATATTGGTAAAAAATGGGATCTTTGTTAAAAATGGGATCTTGGTCAAATATATGATCTTTATTGAAATTAGGATTTTCAATTAAGATAGGCTCATGAAAAATGGAAGGTAGACCATGGTTGTTAAAGATGGGTTGAGAAACTATGGATTGGTTGAAAATGGATGTGTTAAAAAGAGGTATGTGAGAAATGGATTTAAGGTTATTACCTTGAATTAGAAGTGGAGAAGCTTGATTAAGCTCAAGAAAGACATTTGGGCATACCCCCAAACTATGATTTTTAGACATGGATATATTGAACTCTATATTAATGTCCCCATTGTCAATCAAATATTGGATATAATTCTTTGGTCTAACACAATGGCTACTAGAATGACAATCACTTTTTTGATAGTCACAATATTCATTAAGTATATAACATTTAGGAGCGAATTTGGATCAAATTTTTTTGTGTTAGGTAATATGACCATGTTTTTAGTCACTAAATTTTTAAAGATAACATCATAAGGTTATCCTAAATGAGTGAACTTGTGCTTTCAATTTTTTGACTAGGCTGACCACTAGACATGGTAATGTTGTTGGGATGTTGGGTTCTTTGTATTTGGTGTGGCTCTTGGTATGAAGTGATAATATATGGTTGGGGTGATATAATTTGGTTCCATTTTCTATTATGGAAAGGGATTTTTGGAATCAAGGCTATACCTAGTGGAAGTGAGACTTGGTTGATTTTGGAAAATATGGTTACTATTGGTAGGGTGATGTGGAATGGTTTGGGTTTCAAAATTAGAAGGAAAATTGGATCCTAGACTTAAATATTGTATAAATACCTCATTTTTTTAATTTATGATGTATTTAATGATTTGGTAATGTGGACTATGGTGTGAAGTGTTGATAAAGGAATTTGTTAGATTTATTGGATTGAAGGATGGATTTGATGGATTATTATGAAGGTCAAAGTATTTAGATTTGTTGGATTTGTAAATTTAGATGGATACATGAAATTTTTTGTGTTTTATGGATTTGTGAAGGTTAATGGAATTTATTTTTATGGATTCATGTTAAAGGGTTTATTTGGATTTGTTAAGTGAATCAAATTTAATTTTTTGGGTTTAAGAACAAATGTGGATTTGATGTATTTTGGTTCAAGTATGGGGATGGGTTGGATGTAGAACAAATTTATTTATTTTGATGAATGTGTAAGGGTTGGTTTTGATGCATGTATGAGTTGAAAGGTTTATTTGGATGGAAGATATTTGGATTTGAATTAATTGGTGTTTGATTTGTGAATGGGTTTTTATTTAGGTATAGATTTAAAAGTGGTGGTGAAGCTGAAACAAAATTTTGATTTAGATTGATGTTAAGGTTGGAACTAAATGGATTAATGAATTCATTTGAATATATGATTGGTGAATTTTAATTTGCAAATGGAGTGGAAATTGTAAAAGAATTCAAATAATTTTGATTGACAAAGCCTAAAAATTGATTTTATGTTGTCCCTAAAGTAAACATTTTATGTTAATTGATGGGTAAAATTGAATGAGTATTCAATTTTGAATTTTATTGATTTATGTTTGGATTATATTGGTTGATTGGTAAAATTGAATGAAGATTCAAGTTTGGATTTTATTAATTTATGGGTAAGGTTGAATGCACATTGAAACTTAGATTTAGATTTATTGGATGATTGATTGGCGAGTTTACATTGAAATTGATACTTTGATTTGGATTTTTTGAATGATTGATTTTATAATGATTAAAATATTAATTTGAATCAAAATTGGTTGGATTGAACAATAGGTTAAGACTAGGATTGTTTAGATTTGGATTTGTGACCAAATTGATCAAGGGATTATTCAACATATCCATGTGCCTTGTGAAAGGTTAAATTGCTTAACAAAGGTTTTAATTCAAAAAAAAATAAAAGATACTAAATCAAATAAATTAAATGACCAAAATAAGTCAAAGCAAAGTGATTGATAACAAGATATTGAGTTTTTGACATTAGATTATTTCTTTTGGTTTAGTCTATTTGATATGATTTTGACTTTGTTTTGAAACTCAAATTTATATTTTCATTAAAAAGTATTTTTATCACATGGTATATTATAAACATAATGAAATTTTACAAAAAAGGATAAAATCTAGGCAAAGGGACTTGAATAATTCATAGGCTTTCTATATCACTTGTCTATTACATTAACTATAACCTAATATTTTAAGTCACTAATCATGGAAGATCTTATTATTCCCATGGACCACTAAACTTGGTTTCAAGGGTGCATGGAAAGTATTTTTACAAAGCTAACCACTAATCGATGCAATATGAATTAAATGGTAAGAATTGTAGACACCTAAAATTGGCCACTAATGGATTCATACCTAACTTTAGAATAATTCTTACCAACCATTAAACACCTAGCCTAAGAATTTCTAAAATGTCTTAAATTCAACTTCATCACAGGTAATTAAATCAATTTGGCCTATAAATCAATTAAATGGAACAAATGCAAACATTGAATTAAATCAAAATCTTGCAAATGTCCAAATGCCTAAAAGTGATTAATTAACTTTAAAATCTTAATCAAATCCTAATTTAATTCATCCTTGAGTAATTAAATGAATTATAAAAAAGGAAATTCAAAATCATAAAAATATCCTAAGGATCAATCATTACCTTTTGTGATTTTTTTGATTGCAAAATATATCAAACCACACCTATTACATGCTAATCATGACCATTTAGACACATTATAACTCAACTAAGGTTAATAAGCTAAACCAAGGTAATGATTTAACCCATTCCAAGTTGATTTCAAAGAATATAAATACCATGCATTGCCAATTAAATTAACAAGCTATTTTGGTGCAAATTTACCATGAAAAAATGACATGAGATCTCAATCATAGTAAATTTATAATATAAGAATTGATTCATAAATGAAAAACATAGTGTTCTAATGCCAAAATTTAGCCAAGCCATTGAATCATCAAGCCAAGCCAAGCCAAACATGGTGCTAAAAGGAAATGAAGGTAACCACAATCCATTGATGAAGACCTCTTGAGCATAATCTAAGCAATCTAAATAAATAATCCTCTTGGGGAAATTAAGGATTTGGTAAGGAATTTGTATTTGTGAGTCCTTTCCATTTTTAGTTATGCTTTGTTAATTTGTGTTTCTTCACCATGCCACCCTCTTTAATCTAGGCAAGGTAGTGTTATGAATGTTAGTGTGTTATTTTTTTCATTTTGATTCAATTTCATTAATTTCATTTTGGAACTAACATATGACCTAACACCCCTCTTTGGGTTCCTTGATCATAAATGGCATGCCTGGTGGGACCCAACACAACCCACGTACCAAGGATATTAAGATGCAATTTTTAAATCTTCATTTGGATACTTGAATATCTTGGAAATTGAATTTTTGTCTTTTTTTTTTCCAGATTTGGGATTCTTGTTCTAACTTGGGTTTTGAACAGAGACTAGTGAAGGTTAGGTATAACTGGTTACAATTTTCCTCAAATCAACCAGGTTTTGTAAAACTATGCTCAACTCTGTATGACTACCAATAATTGGATTCCAAGGGGAAAATGAATTTAAATCTTACATTTTTATTCTTTCTTGCTTTCCTTTACTTAATTTCTCATTTTCAAAGACATCTAAATCCATTAACTAGGTTTTACCTTGTAAGTTCTCTTGATCTTTGTGCTAACCAACCTCTAACCTAAAATATTTATCTTTTGTGGGTTTTCCTTTGGATTAATAGGTGATAGATGATGGTTTTAATATACTGGCATTAATTCTAATGATTGGAAATGATTTTCTCATAGACCAACTAGTGATTGTTTCTTGGAAACCATAGACGGTCACCCCTAACTATTGACGGTCACTGTGTGAAAAATAAAATACAAACTTGAGAGCTCTTTTTCAAACATCATTTCATAACAATAAAAAGTGATTTTAATCATGTGGACACTCTCTTATTTTTTTAGGGTTAAGGAAGACATTGAACATGAATTTACAAGTCTAAATGGTTTTAAACATTTTACTTTGGTGTTTAAAATGAATAAGGCTAGATTTTACACATTTGGACTTAAGTGTTTAAAATGAACATGGTTGTGTTTTTCATTTGTTTGTTTTGTCAAAATTATTTCAAATTTTCTAAAGATCCATGAAAATCAATCCATACATTTCAATTTGGTGCATAACAAATAACCTAATCAAATCTAAACATGTTTTAATCTTACTCACACTATATTTTGGGTGTTTAAAAAGAACCTAGTTCATTTTTTATGCCTTAGATGATTTTTCAAGTTTTTACAAGTTTTAATAAATAAAAATGGGCCAAAATTCACAACTAATTTTGTTTTAATGCCTTAAAATGAACTTAACATTATTTAGTTTCATGCTTTTGAACACGTTTATTTTCATGCAAATTATTTGTTGACTATTTATTTTGCAAAAAATATAGCGTGTGTATGCTCTCCCCATCCCTTATAGGGAACTTGTGGTATCAAAAGTGCCTTTACATTACATTTAATGCCTATTCCAAGGAATAAAAATAATATTGCCTAAGCTCTCCCCAAACTTGCATAGTATTGGGTGATCTAAAAGCAACCCTAAAGTCTTTCTACTTGTCTTTTATTTTTAGGAATTTTGGCTTGTGAAGGGGATGTCATTACCTCTCATAATTTATTTAGGGAAGCATTGACCCAGGGCTTCATCTCCTAGAAGAGTTTCAACCCCTCTACATGGGAGGGTATACAAATTAGGATTGCCCTACTAGAATGATGGTTTGAGTGATTAAACAATATCTGTTAGTGGCAAGCTAAGTTTGAGATGTATGATCATTTTAGACATTGTAATACACTAAACAGGTGATAGATGTAGTCATTGTGAAAAGGACAAGACCTTTTCACAATAATCCAAATGACATAGACTCAATTTACTTGTTGATTCTCTTGTGTGCATACATGAAAGTGTGTACAAATGGGATCAATCTAGATGGTCAAAAACTTGTAGTTTTACTCAACCCCACTTTTCCACACCTTGAAAGGATCTAGGAAGATTATAATTAGTCATATTTTGGTCATTTATTCTTTATTTCTTGGTGTTTTAAGACTAAAACTTATATGTTTGTTTATACCATGTAAAAAATAAGATTGTTTATACATCACTCCTTTATTTGAGGAGGTGTTATGCTGGCCATTTTACACCACACTTATGCTTTGTAATTTTTGTTAAACCTATTTGTGTGTGTGTCACTTGATGAAAATGGGTACCTTTATGATACCTAAATCATTATAAATCTTGTTCTTTAGAGTATTTGAAACATACCATTGATCACATATTTTGGGAGTGCTAACACCATCATGCTTCCCAAGTTATTTCAAAAGAGTTATCTTGTTTTGTATCTAAATTATCATTGTCAAACCAATCATTTTAGCCAATTTGGATTTTTTTTAGCATATTCATACCATCGAATATTATCTAAACTTGTTTGGTCATAAAAATCCTAGTCTTTAAAATTTGTGATTTCAATTAACTTTTACAAGTTCAGATCCAAGCATTAATTTATTTCTATTTAGGCCTCACCTAGTAGGGGTTAATACATATATCCTTCTCTTTTGGGGTTCTATAACTTAGGTTAATTACTTGCCCAAATTTGAAAACTATTTTTTATTTGTTTGTTCAAAGCCTATCCTCATCATTATTTGTGCCTTTATTTGGGAGAACATGACCATTCTCTAGGTGCCTTTTTCCTTGTGGATTATGCCAACTGATCATATTTAGTTTGATTCTGTATGTTAGGTTGATGTCAAATTTATTCCAAACTTGTTAGATTAAATCACATTATCATCATCTTTTGTTTCAAGCCTAGTTTTTTTATATTGCATTTAGCTAAAAGTCCTAGCACATCCTATTTGAGCCTAGCTTTTGAATCCATGTTTGGAAAAAAGACCTAGCAACATTTCCCTTTCCTAGTTTAGACCTTATTTGGAAAATTTGGCCTATAATTTTGACATGCCAATTTTTATTCAGATGATTTAACTTTTATGTGTATGACATTTGATGTTAGACATTTGACATTAGACTATTTTATGTCAAGTATTAGCATAAACCATTTTAGAGATATAACTCCACTTATAGACCATTTTGGAGATATAGCTCCACCCTTGACTAAGCTGGATCAAGTTTGAACCATTTTTATTTTGGACATTAATTTTTAGAGTTTGTAAAAATCTAAGCCTTTTTATTTTATATATTTTTTCATTAAGGTAGATATGTCTAGATATACTTATGGTGGAGTTACTTATAATCCAACTTATGATATAATGGTCACATAAAATTTGACTAGAAACACCTACGAGGATAAATTTTATAAGGAGTTCTAATATTGTCCCTACAATAATCCATATGGGGAATATAGTCAAGATTCACAAAATTTAATTAGAGACCCCTATTGGGATGATGTGGTTTATGAAGAAGACTTAGATCCTTTGACTTGTGCAAGTAATCAAGCTCTACAACACCATACTATTTCTATTATAGGACCTTATCCTTTGGCTTGTGTGAATAACCAAGTTCCATAATGACCTATGACTACTATTTTAGGACCTCATTATTTGGATTATGCAAGAAACTAATATCTACCATGCCCTTTCATTATCCAACCATCGACCATTCCTCATCCAGTGCCAATCATTCCACACTTTAGAAAACCACAACCAATCCAATCAAAATACTAGCCAATCTAATCCAAATAATAACCAATCCAATCAAAATCACAACCAATACAATCATAACTAATCCAATCTAATCTCAGATAATTTAATCATAACCTCAACCAATCCAATCATAAATCCAATCATAATCTTAAAAAACCCAATCATAACCCCAACCAGTCCAATCAAAACCCTAACCAATCTAATCACAACCCCAATAGAGCTAATCCTAACCCAAACCAATCCAATGATTACCCCAACTAATCTAATTAGTACCTCAACTGAGCCAATCACTTAATGACCAAGCTATGTTCAAAACTAGAAGTTTACAACCACTTATAAACCAAGGCCAAGAAAACCAACCAATCCAAGATCTTTTTGTTAAGCCAACCATTTGTGATAAGTCAACTTGTGATGAATCACCTTTTGAATCTGAGATTAGACTTGATGAACATCAGGATTTTGATTAAATATTATAGAAGACAAGTAATGATAAAACTATCCATAGGTCTGAGTTTACTCTTAAAGAACATCAAGCTTTTGATCAAATCATATAGGAGCTTCTAGCTATTTTTGATCATATGCCTATTTTTCAAGAGCCTCATCTTAACAAGACAATATTTGTGGAGCCCACCATTTCATCATAGGTCATTACTTGTCCAATACCAAAAATTAAATAAGATATAATTGTAGCAACATCCATATTAGATGAAGAATCAATATTAGAGTCAGGTTCTATTTTTGAATGATATCAAATTTAGAATTAGAAGAGAATCAATGTCAGTCTTAATAATGGTTTCAAAGTCTATTGAGTTAGAATCAGATTTAGAATGAGAATAAATTTGTGGTTGTTACAATATTGGTTATGCATGCCTTATATATTAGTTTGAATACATTTATGATCCTTCTATAGTTTTTGAGGATGAGTGCTTAAGATTTGACATGAGTTATCCTAGTATATTCTATGAGGATTGTGCTACCTCTTCCTATTCCATTACCACAAACCAACATATCCATGTTATTAACATTCTACCTCCCAGAAGTTTTGATTGGGATCAAAAGAATCATTCCTTATTAAATTTCATCCATGGTGACATATTAGTTGATGAAGAGTAAGGAGGCTAAGACCAAAATCATATAGAAGAAGAACACTCTCCTAGTGAAACCTTTTTAGAGGTGATAAGGGATAATCAAATTTCCAACTTAGCATATTATAGTGAAACCTTTTTAGAGGTGCTAGAAGATAATCAAAGTCAAAATTCAATGATACTTAGTGAAACTTTCTTAGAGGTACTATAGGAAAATCAAGATAAATACATTGGTAGAAACCTCATCGAGGCACCAATAACTGATCATAAAATTTATCCATTGTTTGATGAAGACAAAATCAAAGATCAAATCATAATAACTTCCACTCTATATCCTAATCAGAGAGTAGCTACTCTCAAGCCTAAATAGCAAAAAAATCTAGTGGTCCTATTGAGAGAATATTTAAAAGTCTTTGGCCCCACCACATCTATAGTTATGTTGAATCCAAAATCAACAAACATTGTGTGTGCCTAAAAATACTTAGCTTCATTTTTTTCCAAACCATTATAATTTCCATTTACACCCACCAAAGAATCACCATAACAAACCTATCATCTATTATTTATCCCTATTTACCATCCATGGCTGCACTTTCCTTTGTATAGGCTACAAAGATACCTTATCTCAACATTTGAAGGAAACAAAATCAATGACCAACACGGATCATAACAACATTCTTGGCATCAAGATTTAAATCAAGTTCTTGATGAAGCATTTATATAGACAAGGAGTGAGATAATAATTTACATGGATATTTATTCTAGTTGTATCATTTGCTAATCAAGACATGTATCTCCACATCAATCAAGAACAACATCAACCATACCCAAGCCAATCAAAACATGTACCATACCATTTCAATTTACTAATCATTTTCCATTATCGCATTTCCTAACCATTCACCTTATCACTTAAGGGTGACCCTCTTACCATTCTATCTAATATTCATACCATCATCATCCTAAATAATTCCATACTATATGCCCTTCTGTCACCCCATTCCTCTCTAGACCAAAGCTTGTTTCTAGCCATCCTACCTAATCCTATTTCGGTCTTGGTTCTTTTTGGTTGTTGCTGCACTTTCCATGAGAGGATTTTGATCTAATTTCATTAGTTTATCATGTTTTGTGTTTTAATGATAGTCTATGAAAGTAGTATGATAGTTGATCTAGAAATATATATTTCATTTTCCATCGTATATCATGTTTGTTTATGTGATCCTAATTATATTTGGCTATAGGGGAAAATTAGTGTTTCAATGGTCTTGATACTAATTATAACCACCTATGGGTATATTAGTATCATTGATATGATCAATTGTATGCTAGTTATAACCACCTATGGGAAAACTAGGGGTAACACTTGTTTATCATCCATCGCCACATCACCTTGCCATTATTATTTTCATTTGCCTTGTTGTTTAAGCTAAAGTTTGTGAGTTTTTTGCTCTGGTCAAGTTTCTTCACACCTTTTATGTGTATAAAATTACTATGACTTGAGTTAACTTTGGGACTATAAGGGTCATGTTTGATTCACATTGCGATCACATCAGTCCCCCTTTTCCATATGTTCTCACTATTTTATGAGAAACCTAAGTTAAAGTTCGTTCCATTTTATGAGTAGGTATCATGTTATTCTATAATGGTTAAGATACCTCATAATTCAAAAAACATTCATAACATTTTAAAATCTAAAAACATTTGTCTTGTCTGAGCCTAGGTAATCATCCTCAATTTGCCCTATTGGGGAAAAGTCATTGTTAGGATGATTTATTTTGCTTTTAATTTTAAGATTTATATTTGTTTATTTATTTCAAGTTATTTATTTGATTTATGTGATTTCTATTTGTTTCTTTATTTGTTTGTCTGCTTGCCTATTTGTTTGCTTTTTGTATTATTGCCTTGATCAGTCTATATGTGTTCATTAGGTGATTCCTTGTGATCATTACTATTGAGTATATCCATATTCATATGTCAACATTGCCATCATAGTTTTTATTATTAGGGCATTGTTTTCACATTTTTATTGGATTGGGAGTAAGTCCTTATGCATATTTTGGGCTAGTCATCATGATGTTCTATCATGATGCCTACCATCATGTACTAAAGTAGAAATTAGTTGTAAGGAGTCTTTCAAGAAATGGAACCACAAAAGTTTCTCTTTGGTACCTTGGTAAAATATTCCCACCCATCCTAATCAAATCAACCCATTAACCATTATATTTTTATCAATGCTAATTAGGATGAACATCTCCTCATTAGTAAGTATAATTAAATCATTTACATTAATCAATCTTTGTTCTTCTATTAATCACTTTTATCACTTTTTACATCCTCATGTGCTTGGTTATTTATGGCTTATTTAGTCATTAGACCATCACATATACATTTTCACCTACTCATCTTTAATATATATATTCTAAGTTATATCCTTGAGTTATGCTTTCTAATCCACCTGAACAGGGGCACAATCATCAATCAAACATATTTTTTCAATCTAGGTCATCTTAATGCTTATAACCATCTTTGTAAAAATCATTATTTTGAATTTTATTCCTAATTATAACCACTTATGGGAAAAATATTACTCTTTTTAGATCAATGCATACACACATTTTCTCATTTGGATTAATCTCACCCATGGGTTAATTCCACCTTTCTTCTCACTTCTTTTTAGGGGCCTATCCATAAAACATATAATGGGAACTCCATTGAGGGTCCATCATTATAGGATTATCAAATATTATTTGGATATTTTTATTATATCATCATCTTCTTTTTTGGCATACAATCTCATTATTTGAGAAGACATTGTTGTGCCTATGGTTTGCAATATATTCCCAAATAGAGGCAAACTATTGACACCTAAAATTGGTCATCAATGGATTCATACCCAGCTTTAGAATAATTCTTACCAACCATTAAACACCTAGATTAATAATTTATAAAATGTCTTAAATTTGGCTTCATCACATGCAATTAAATCAATTTTACCTATAAATCAATTCAATGGAACAAATGCACACATTGAATTAAATCAAAAGCTTTAAAATGTCCACATACCTAAACTAGATTAATTAACCTCAAAATCTTAATCAAAACCTAATTGAATTCATCCTTAAACAATCAAATGAATTATCAAAAACTAAATTCAAAATCAAAAAAATATCCTTAGGATCAATCATTACCTTTCATGAGTTGTCCAAATGCAAAATATCTCAAACCACACCTATTCCATTCTAATCATGGCCATTTAGACATCTTTAAATTCAACCAAGGTTAATATACTCAACAAAGGTACAATTTTAACCCATTCTAAGTTGATTTCAAAGTCTATAATTACATACCTTACCTATTGAATTAACAAGTTATTTTGGTGCAAAGTTACCATGTATAAATGACATGAGAGCTCAATAATAGTAAACTTATAATGTAAGAATTGATGAATAAAGAAAAAACATAGTGTTATAATGAAAAAATTGATCCAAGCCATTTAATAATCAATCCAAACCAAACCAAACATGGTGCCAAGAGGAGATGAAGCTAGCCGCACTCCATTGATGAAGACCTCTTGAGCACAATTCGAGCAATCTAAGTGAAAAAGCCTCTTGGAGAAATCAAGGATTTGGTAAGCAATTTGTGTGTGTAATTCCTTTCCATTTTTATTTATGATTTTATTATTTGTGTTTCTTCACCATGCTCCTTTGTTTGATTTAGGCAAGGTAGTGTTACGAATGTTAGTGTGTTATTACTTTCATTTTGAGTTCATTTCATTGATTTCATTTTGGAACTAACATATAACATAACCACCCTCCTTGGATTACTTTATCACAAGAATAAATTTCCTAGGATTAAGGTATAAAAAATATTATCTAAGATATTCCACAATACACCTTTTGGTACAATAAGGCCCAAAATTGTGGAAAAAGTGTATTTGATGATATACACAAATGGGTCTAGTCCTTCTGTTACCAAAAAAAAATGTTAAGGTTTTAATGTTTTGACATCACAAAAACAAAAAATTTAGTCATGTTGTCTAATGCTTGGGTATTGGAGTGTGGAATCCCCTCACTTTATAGTGTGCCTGAAACACAACATTGCTTAGAAAAAAATGACAACTCTAACTCAATTTATATACCCCAATGGTACACAAGGTTGGAATAATATGTGGTGTGGAAATCCATGGTTAATTTATCCCATAAGAAAATATAAATAATACTAATACTAATAATTTCATTTGAATCTTAAGTATCACCACCAATGTGACACCAAGAGAAGAGCATATGCACATGTGGATCTTGGGTAACCAAAATTACAAGTGTTGTTTATGATTTTCCAAATATAATCATCAATGTAATTCCATGTAAAATAGAATACATAAAACAAGAAAGATACATAAAATAATGGAAATAAATATTAATTAACTCTAAAAAAAGAAAATGTTTGCTAATTACTATTGAAATTTAAAAAGCTTTTTAGAAAAAAATTCAAAAAAATAGTAACAAAAGCAAAATTTGGTTTTTTAAAGATATTTATAGGTTTGGATTTGAATTTAAACTTAAAAAAAAACTATTATATGTTTTTTATATGGATAAAAATCAAGGCATCCTATAAAAAGTTAGCAAAAACTAAAAAAAATCATAGAAAAATTAAGTCTCTATAATTATTTCAATGTTTCATAGGCACATAGAAAACTATGAATTTATTAGCAGTCAAAAAAAAAAGAAATGGAATTAAAAAATATAAATAAATAATTATTTCACTTAATATAATGACAATTTATCTAATGTTAATGATTATTTCTCTACTATCATAAAAATGAAAACAATTTTACTACTAAAACGTTGTCGTGGCAAATTCATTAAATTGTTCAAAAGTTAAATAAATTTACATGGTTGAATTATTCATTATGGTACCTTTGTTTTGAAATAAATAAGAGACCAAAAAAATTCATGATTCAAAATTTATGTCCTCCATAGATGACCACTCAAAGTGCAAAATGATTTCACCACTACATGTTGTACTTTTACCACTATATTCTTCAATTTCACCACTGTATATTATGATTTCACTACTACATGTTATGATTTCACTACTTAATGCTATTATTTCACTAATAAATTATATAATTTCACCACTAAGATAATATTTATGTTGTACCCCTAATTCATCTAAGTATGGATCCAGGCCAACTCCACAAACACCTCAATGTGAGGCAATCATGTGGAATGATTGCTAGTTTGGTACCTTTTATGCCAACTACGAGAATCATCATAGATCTTACACCAATTATTAGGTGGTTAATTGGTGCTTACATTTTTAGTACATCTTCATGAATTAATACACGTGGTGAAATCAATACAGATGATGTAAGGTTATGGAGCTGACATAATGATCATCAAAGGCTCCAGCTCAGCACTCAACATGTGCTCTCCACCCTGGTAAGAAGATGCTTTTGGATGATATAAATCCAATATTGAACCATTAATTGGGAGGAATGTAATTAAATTAGTAGATCTCTACAAAATTGGCTCTATATATCTTGTTATAGATGCCATTATCATAAGTCTTAGCTTGGATGCCCTTGAAGATCCATATTGCATTGCCTAAGCTTGCATGTGAGCCTCTGGGCCATTAGTAGTTTTAGATAAGCATGTGCTCTATTTACATTGATATGTGCTATATTTATTTTAACCTTGTTAAATAAAGAATTACATTACATTTAATTAATTATTGATATAGTTTATGTGGTTATAATTATGTTCTTTGAATATGAATTAATTATGCAATGTTGTAATAGTTATAATGGTAGTTTTAATATATGAATACTAATTTATAGAAAGATTTTGGTTTATCCCATTAATGACATCCATATTTAAATGATGATGTCAAAAAAATATGAATTAGCCTAAGTGTAAGAAAAGACATGCACCCAAGCTTTGATATTTGTGCTAAAAGCACTAGATTGAGCATGAATCCCTTGATATAAGTAATTAACTTGACCCATAAAGCACCTAAATGATGATTATATTATTAAAATAAAGGATTTTACCCTTGATATCATATAATTATCACAATATAGTCTTGCACCCCTATAACCAGAATAAGTTTCCCAACTAGGCTTTACACCTATAGACACTCAAACCCCACCTAGAATGGATTGCACTAATGAACCTGCAAATGCCATTATTACAATGACCAAGTCCTATGAATAATGAGTTATGCCATGGTACAAATATCCCTATGTAGGCCTTAGTTCTTTCTCTACTTAAATTCAAGTTAGCACATAAGGCTGGTACCTTATGTGAATTGATGTTAGTGTAGTCAAGTGACAAATATTGAGTGCTACAAGATTACTCTATGTTTGCACCTAGTTTTAACACATATAAAATTAATTTGGACATCTAGATAAACAATTTATAGAGTAAATGAATTGACAAACAAGTTTTATACAACATTTTTGTTCCATTATCATGACCCATGTTAAATTTTATTGTTATAATGGTGAAACAAAATAATGATCTAACTCTCCCTTGAGAACATCAAGCACTGGTTGGAATAGTTGGAATACATCTTTAAACTAAAGCATCCAACTTGTAAAGGACATAAGCTAAGGAAGTGGGTCTAGAATAACTTGTATGATGCTCTATATGAGGTTTTCTTTTGCAAACTACTTGAGCATGTCTACCAATGGTTAGCTACCTATATGAACCATAGAATATGAAGCTATGGATAGTGCCTTAATTGGATGAATGATAAAATAGAAAATATTGAGAAGCTTTATGCCACTTGGATTAGAGATTATAAAAATGGTGGAAAGGAGAACTAAATAGTTACATGCTTGAGTTTATTGTGTCGACATACTCCTACACTGAGGAAGTATAGTATCAATTTTTGGATGAATCAAGAGGCACTTTCATAAAAGAGTTTGGCATAGAAATTAAGAAATTGATGGTGGATTATGGATTTGAAACTATTATAATGGAAGGCTAAAGTCCTTTCACGTATGAGCAATGTAGAGGGGGAGAAGGGGATGAGAAGATTGACACTTGGGAGCTCAGGAGATAGACTTATAACAAGAGGAGATGGTGTAAGATGATATAAAATATGGAACTTGGAAGTGGTGTGAGAACCCGTAATGAGAAGGAAGGGCATGGGGAAGGATCTATTGAGTTTAAGTAGCACCAAGAGGAGAGAAACATTTAAACCATAGTTTGAGATTAGTAATTGATGGGTGTAGAATATGTTGGGTTCTTATGAGATTTGGTGACCAAAGATGTAATGGAAGCACCTACCCAATTTGAACATGTAGTGTAAGCTCATGTGCTAGGTCTCCCACATAAAAAAATGATTGATAATTGATCTTATTATTAACATTGACTTTGATTGGTTTGTAGACTTGGAGTATAATTTTGTGATTGAATAATTTGTTTCTTAAGAATAATTAAGTGATGATACCTAAAGACCTTTAGGTGATATCTTGATAACACATAACATGAGTACAAGCATTCTAATTCAACCAATGTCATCTATGTAAACTAGGAAACATCTCATAGGAAGTGGCTTGGTGCCACAAGTAAGTAGTACCATGCCATTAACATCAATGGTGCCAATAGTAAAAATAAGGCCAATGCCTAACCCAATAACTAGAGGTATTAAAAGGTTTCCAAAAACATAAACACTAGGGGAAAACACCTTAAATGATATTTGTACCCCTAAAATATATTTAATATGAGATGGCCATGCACCTACTAGAGTATCATGATGTGGAAAATTCCACAGGGCACATGCTAAAATGTGAACTACAATGGCATGCTCAGGGTATAACCCAATCAGAGCATAAAGAAACATAATTAGCAATAAAATTTCTTGATTATGTCCATACCTAGTATAGAAAATTAAACCCTAACTAGGAAATGGTAGATTATGACACCCTAAAGGAAGCATTCATGAAGGAATTTGATATACCCAAGTTTGAATAGTAAAACATCACTATTCTTAAAGAGATTAAACAAGGGCTCTTTGAAAGCATGCACTTTATGATGCCAGGTTCAAAAATATTCTTTCCAATCTTCCTTATGACATTTACCCCACCTAACATGCCCAATGCTTCATTAGAGGATTGCTACTACCATTTAGAAGAATGATGTCCATGAAGACATTCATAGAACCTTGAAAATCATTTAAAACCATGCTTAGAGCCAAGGAAGTTAGAATCACATACACTAGGATAAACTCATTCATGGAGGCACAATTTGCATCCATGGACAACCAAATCTGAAAGCTTACCACTAAATTATCATAAGATGATCAAAATAATTTATGGTGCACCAACTATGAGACAAAAAACTATAATAGGAATAATTATCCTCAACAAAATGTGCGTGCATTGCTTCTAAGATATGAATTTTATCATGAGGCACATAATGTTCATACCTGCCATTTATTTCAATATGCCAGTTAGGTTAACACAACCCTTTATTACAAGTTGTGTGATGTCTAAACTCATACCATAACTAATTATTGAGTAATTGATGAGATGCATGAAAATATGGAAAGATGTGCATGATAAGCAACTACAACATCCAAAGGGTAGGTGAACTAAGGAAATGAGTTTTATGGCTAATATAACATTGGCTATGGGATATAAAGAGGTAATAGAGGGTGAGGTGGAGGATGTGGTAGAGGAATATTCCCACCATAATCATGTTACAAGTGTGGCTTGATTAAGCACTATCATCATGACTACCCTATGCATCCAACATATAGGTATTATTGAGGAGCACACAAATTCAAAGAATGACTTGACTTGTATAATAAATTGACTCAAGGTTAGCCTAGCATATATGAGGGTAAAGGAATGATCAGGTGTGATCCAAAAATGTAGAAGTTGATTATGAAGGCATAACCAACCTATATAGAGCACATCAAAGTATAGGTAACTACTTGTAGTGGATTCACCACTTAGCCACGAGTTGTGAAAGTAATAGAGTTATTCTTAGAGTATGGGTAATAGATCCACACTAAGCACATAATGTATCCTAAGCCAAAATCTACCCCTTACCTAATTTTACATGCTATAAAGACATTTTATAGTAGGCCATGAGCATCATTTAAAACTTCCAATGGGAACTCCAGATGGCATGAGACATAAAAGCACAAGTTACTACCTCTTACAAGAAGCAAGATAGCCAATAAGCTAAGGTATAAGAGCTAATGGATATCCTATGCCTCTTATAGATAGAAAGTATGTTGCCCCTATTGATTAATTTACTCTTGGACCACATAGGGCAAAAGCTAGTTGAAGTCATTGTGCCACATATAGAGTGGGTACAAGAAGTGAGGCATACATAAAATGTGAAGTATGATCAAGAACTCCTTGTGAATTCCAACATTGATGGATGGTCAGTATGTGAGGTCCTTATGGACATGGGTGTTGAGGTCAATATTTTGACCAAGGGTGATTGCAAAAAAATGGGTAGGCTAGACTTGAGGCCTTACCCTCATATGCTTTTCATTGCTAACAAGACTTGATCTCAACCTATCAGGATTATAAAAGGTCCTATTATAGATATCATGGGCATTGAGTTCCATACCAACTTTGAGGTGATCAAGTTGGTAGAGTAACACAATTATCTAGTGCTCTTAAGAAGGCCATGATGTTATACCAATAACATAGATATGCACTTCAAGAGGTACTATATGACATTTAAAAATGGCAAGGAAATGGTAGTGATCCCCCTTTCAAGTGATCAAGGACCCCCTTATATAGAGAGTATTGATCTCGAGGATGAGATCAAACACATTTAAAACATCATGGTGCAAGACATCAAAACTCTCAACCCTAGTGATCAAGGAGTGCTTACCTAGGAAGATAGACAATTAGTTTAAGATACAACTGATGTTGCATGTGATTAATGGGTCAAGGAATCTTATGAAACTACTGGTCAAATGTGCCACCTAGTGTGAGTAAAATCACCAAAGCTAGTCAAGATGGGTTGAGTATTGATCTCACTTATAAGAAATAGGTCTCTTATGCCAAAAATAAGGGAGAGAGGGTATTTCACTTGAGTAAAGGAAATATTGTAGTTCTTCCAAAATATGAAGGGAATAATCTTATGGAATGGTATGTACACGACCTTGAATCATGCATCCTAAAGGAGATAGACATAATGAGTGCACTAGTGTATACTTTAAGGAGCAATACCACTTGTTGGTGGGTAGCATAAAGGCTTAGATTTCTAACTTAGAAAGATGTGAAAATAGCAATATGCACTAAATTTGGGAAGATTAGTGAGGACATAGACATCTCCACTTACTCTGGTGACTCCAACCCTATAATGTATATACACTTATGAGAGGAAACTTGGACTGTCTATGGTAAAAACACCCCAAGGAACTTATAGGTGCACAACTTATACAAGAAATTGAAGATATGGACATGAATGTGGTACATTGTTAATGAAACACACCATGAGATAGAAAATTTTGATGTACTAAAGGAGAGGTTCATGCACACTTTCTCCTTTTCTTCATAGAACTTGGAATTGATCGAGCCACTATAAGTAATTTGTAGAGTAATGTTTGAGGACACTATAATCCTAGAGGAGCACCTCAGAAATATATTTGGGGAAAAAGGCCTGGCACTCAAAAATTTCTTTGAGGAGAAAGAACTTAATAGTGACTTGAGTGAAGAAGATGAAACTTAGAAGGAGGGAAATTGGAGAACCTTGATAGGTAAGAAGAAACTTATGCACCAAGTGGATGATAACACCCCTAATGAAGAAGACTCAACTCATCTTCACATAGGAATATTTAAGGGGAGTAGGTAAGCTAAGTATTTCCATTAGGAGAGGAATGATCCCTATCACACACCACTAAAGACTACCAAGGTAGAAATTAGTACAAAAGGGGAGCCAAATATTTCCACTCTAGGTGCATATTGGTTTGACATAGAGATATTATGAATTATGGACCTCCTAAAAGAATTATAAGACTTGTTCCCTCAAAATTTATAAGACATGAAGGGAACCCACCTATACCTTGGCAAAACGTGTATAAATTTGGTTGATAGTTTGAGACCAATAAAGAATCACCCCTATAGAATTAACTACAATCTCTATATTAAGGTTAAGATGGAAATTTATGGAATGATGGATGTAGGAGTCATCTACCCTATGCAAGAATCTGAATGGGTGAGCCCCATGGTGATTATCATCAATAAGTATGGGTGTAATTTCATTTGTATTGATTATAGACTATTTAACTCCTCCTACATCACTGGCCCCTTCCTAACTCCATTCACTAACAAAGTCTTGGATGGCATCACAAGATGTGAGATTTACACCTTCACTGATGGGCTCTCAAGATACTATCAAGTCTAGTTTGAAGAGGAAGATAAGATTAAAATGACCTTTATAACTAAATGGGGTTGTTTCACTTATAAAATTATGCCATTTGGACTCAATAGTTCTCCAGTTGTGTTCTCTAGAGTGGTGATCCACCACATTTAAGGACTTCATCCATAAATTTCTCCAAGTATACCTAAATGACTATAATTTGTATGGGCTTATAAAGGACCATTATGACAACTTGTGCCTCATGTTTGAAAGGTATAGATATATATATATATATATATATATATATATATATATATATATATATATATATATATATATATATATATATATAGATATATATATATATATATATATATATATATATATATATATATATCCTTTAACCTCAATAAGTGCATCTTCATGACACCTTTTGTAACCTTTCTTGAGCATATCATATATAAATATGGTCTACTCATCGATCCTATGAAAATTGCAATAACCATTCAGCGCTAAACCCCTTCAATGTATAAAGATGTTCATGCCTTTCTTGGCTATCACATCTATTATAGGAAATTCATAATGAGATATGAAAATATTTCAATGTCATTAGAGGATCCCTTGCACAAAGATGGCTCATTTTATTAGGGTGAAACACAAGAAGATGCCTTTGAAACTTTGAAGCTTAAACTGGCTAACATGCCTATTTTAAAATTTCCCAACTAGACAACTCTCTTTCACATATATATCAATGTATCATGATCAAAAATTGGTGCCATCCTAGTGAAACTTGGGGAAGGAAAGATGGATCATCCCATATCCTTTACAAGTAGAAATTTGATAAAGGTGGAGTAGAATTATACAACCATAGTGCATGAAGTACTAGAAATGGTATATGACCTATAAAAAATTATGTAATACTTGTTGGCAACCCCATTCATCTTTTTCACTGATCATGAGGCACTTAATTACCTTGTGAATAATCCCATTCTCTATATCTGAATATGTAGATGGATAGTTCTATTTTAAGAGTTTGAGTTCTTAGTTGTCATTAAACCTAGAAAATAGAACTCAGGTCTAAACCATTTTTCCTACGTCGACTCTAGTAATGTGGTGGAACCTATTAGGGATGACATGATAGATACACAACTATGCAAGGTCTAGTACATCCCCAAGGACATAGTGGAGATCACTATTTTTATATCTAGTTTTTTCACCCTAGACTATGAAAAATAAAGAAAAGAAATATTCCACAGTTTGTGCCAACCCCTTTCAGCTCATTGGTAGAGAACTATAAAAACTAAGCTAAGATGAAGTGTTGTGCTAATGTGTCTTAGAAAAAAAAATGGATGCCATCCTATGAGAGGCGCATAAGGGGATAAAAGGAGGCCATTATGTTGGAGATGTAATGACATGCAAGGTGTTATAGTCATGCTTGTGGTGGCCAAGCCTATTCCAAGATGCAAAGGATTATGTCAAGGAATGTGACATATGCTAGCATATGGGGAAAATAAACCATGAAGATGAAATGCCTATCATACCTATTCTTTCCTAAGTACCCTTCAAAAAATGGGCCATTAATTTTTTTAGGTTGATCACTCCCACAACAAAGCACATAAACACAAGATATAATCTCATAGCCACTGATTATTCTACCAAGTGGGATGAAGTAGTGTCAATGAAAGACTACACAAACATCACTGCCTTGAGGTTCATTTGGGAGAACATCATAATTTTCTATGGGTGCCCACTCAATTTGACTAGCGATAGGGGCATATACTCTATCAATGAAATGGTGCACATCTTATTGACCAAATACATGATGGTGCACCATAAGACACTGCCTTATCATCCATAAGCAAATGGCATAGCTGAGGCATTCAAAAATATCTTAGGAATGTGCCTCATAAAGGTTTATGATGTTGATAAAAAATATTGGGATGATCAAGTGTCAACAATATTATGGGTATAATGCATAACCTAAAAATACATAAAAAAGCTACACCATCCCAATTGGTATTTACCACTGAGGTGATCTTATTGATGGAGTCTATGGTTCCATCATTATGTATTGATGATATTGGTCATTTGAATGACCAAGAATCATTGAGTGTATGACTAGAGGACTTAGATCACTTAGATGATATATGCAACCAAGTATGGTGGAACTAGTAGATAGATAAGGCATGCTAAAAGCTCTGGCATGACAAGTATATTAAGTGCAAGGTACTAACTAAAGGAGCATTGATCTTTCTCTAACTGCAAGTACCTCAAGTACCTAGGAAAGATATAAATAAGGTAGATGGGCCCATATGTCATCCATAAAATATTGGAGATAGGTGAATTTAAGTTGTACATGTTATCTAGAAAAATGTTCCCTAGGCACTTCAATGGCAACCAATTGAATCCTTATAGGGAATAGGATGGCACTTGTATCATCAGATACTAACTTCTTGGTCACAAGTCAGTTGTGTTGTGCTAACTAGAATAAAGTTTGGTGCAAGCCAAATAGTTCCTTATGATTTAAGTTCTTTTATGTTGATTACAGTGATAACTGAATAAGTGGTGCTTTGAGGCCTACAAAGAAAATATTATTAAACTTCTATGCATAATTTCAGCTAGGTGAGTTGAGTAGGGATGCTTTCTAAGTAATTGAATCCTGACACCTAAGTTATGGGTGTGTGAAGTTTTACATATTTAGAAAATAAGTGCACAAGATCCTCGAGCATAATATTAAATATGTGAGGTAATTTCAATCCTATATGAAAACTATTTTGGTGCTTTCAAACATAATACTAGTCAAATGAGTCAAGTGAGGATGCTTTCTAAGCACTTAAGGCCAAAAATGTAAGTTTTTGGGTACAAGGAGATTTCTAGACTCAAGCTATGAGAACCATGTGATGAAGAGAGTTACATAAGATGAAAATTCACAAGAAGTAGAATCATGTGTAAGAGACCAAAATAAGAGAATGAAGCACTAGAGGACTAGCATAAGGGATTTTTATAAGGTAAGATATGCCAAGGCAAGAGATGAAAGCATAAATAAACTAAGATAGGAAGGAACACTTGAAATGAAAGCATAGTAGGAAGAGAGAATAGAACTATGGAGGCTAATTATGTGCATATAAGCCTCTATCCATAGGTTACCAAAAATAAGGTGAATGTCATGCCAAATGAACAAAACACAAGAGGAAAATCATCTAGACAAGTTGGCATCCACCCAAAGGTAGGCGAGAAGTGACCATTTGAGCTACATGTCATTTCATCAAAAACATAATTAGGATAATTTATTGAGGTGATGGTAGAGGCACAAAGATCCACATTAAATGCTGAGGTGGTAGTATATTTTCATGGATTTCATCGATTTTAGTAGATAATAAGAAATCTAGGTGTTGTCACATTATTTATCACCTATAATTAATATGGTAATTGAATTATGGATATAAATAAGTGAAGAACCAATTGGTTTAGGCTATAAACCTTAAGTTAACTTTCACTAGAATGTAGAGCATAAAACCAAAGTTAAACCAGATCTGAAGAAAGAAAATGCTACTAAGTGAAACCTTGATCACTCATAAATGCACTAAAAGAGAATAATTGAATAGAGAAAGGAATTATGTTCCCTTTGAGATTGGTGTAGAGAGGTATGGGGGAAATTTTTTGTAAGAACCAAGCAGGAGTTATGTCAAGGCCACCATTGATAGTGAATAAAGCTTGAGAGTTAAAGTTCTAGTTATAGACTCTATGACTATGAGAAGTGCCAAGAAACATTAGAGGCATTGATAAAGTAAATAGACCATGGTTCAACACTAGTTGGTTGAACATGGGAAAGAAAAGGATGAGTTATGGTCTATAACAAGTGCATAAGGAATCCAAATGGGCATGAGTAATAGAAGATGAAACCATTGCAAAGATAAAAACATAGTCAATTGAAGGGTTTAACATCATAGTAGTTGATTATGAGGCATTCATAAAGATGTCATACTAAGAAATGTAATTTCCCATAGATATTTTCTTAGGAGAGAATTAGACATATTTCATGCATACATGTTAGTTAAAAGAATAAAACCACTACACCTCAAATAATGTGTGATATCTAGTATAAGACTAGGTGGTTAATATAAGGGCCAAGATAGTAGTAGGTATAGCATTGTTTGATGTCTCCATTTGAGATAAGCTTATGACCATTGATTTAACTTAGTTTTATGAGTTATCATGTTTTTTGAAGCCAAAAGAACTCATGAAATTACTCCTATTACATATCTATGGAGACCATTTCTACTTCACAAGGAGGTGCATGTGATTGTCATCAAGCTTCATTATCAAAACCACTAGGCTCCTAGACTCTAGAATAAACATCCACTAAATGATGGCAAATGATGCTGAAGTTGAAAGGGTCATGAAACTCCTTAGGTAATACAATGGAGTATTCACATTCCCTACAAAATATATTAAGGACCCTAACATGAGGGTGGTGATGCACCTCATAAGTTCAAATATTTGCCTTGATGATTGGTGGACAAACATCACCAAGGCCTACCTATGCATATCCAATCACATGGTGTAGGGGGTCAAGTTTAATATATCAAAGTTCATTGTAAAATAAATGATTAAAAACATGTTTGAGTGTCATATAGCATGTGAACACTTTAGGTGGGGTTTGATGTTAAATTTAATTATGATGGAGGATATCAATGTGCTCGATGGTGATGAAGATAACCTTTGGATATTATTTGCACACAAGGACTCCTCAAAACTAAAGTAACAAAACTTTACCTACCCCCTTGAATTATTCTAAAAGTATAAGACCTAATTAATGGGGTGGTGTGCCTAGTACATAGAGGCATTTAAGATGGAATGGAACATCCCTAAGGATCTCCCTTAGAACATGCTTGGAACAACAACCTTTGCCATTATGAAACACATATATGTAGTGTAATTGACACACAAAATGGAAAAAAATCATCTTTTTTGAAGCTCCTTTGTGTTTTTTCTTCCAAGTACTTCAAAGATACGTTATGGAGAATTCCTAATGTGTAGTAGCTAGACATCCTAGTAAAGGTTGTGGATCTAAACAAGATCAGTTTATGGTGCTAATACATGCACCTAGGAGGGAAAGATACCAATGACTAGGAAGATGACTCAGATCACACTAACATTTATCCCTTATAAAAGGATGTCATCCTTAGGCACATCCACATGTTATATTATGAGATGAAGCTGAGAAAAAAGGGCATGCACCTTGAGAAGGATGATGATCTCCCCCTTTGGATTAGTGATGAAGGAAAGATGGCACTAGTAACACATAGAAAATATCCCTAGAAAAAGTGGGGAGAAATACTATAGGAAATTCAAGATCATCTCAATTAAAAGATTACCTACAATAATGAAGCAATTCCCTCTACCCCAAAGAATAAGCATGTGACCTTCATGCTAGGGATTGCTTCACCTAAGAAAAGGGAGAAGAAAAAAAGTCCAAGGGGCTAGTTGAAATTCCCATAATAACCTTGGTAGAGATGGAAGTTCAAAAGGCACATGAGGAAATGGAAGTGCAAAAGGCACATGAAGAGATGGAGAAGGAGGAAGAAGTGGGGATGGAAGTTTACATCATCCAAGAAGAAGCTACAAAAGAAGAGCCTAACATTGAAGAAGTTTAGGAGGCCCTCCAAAGTGGCACTGCCACAACACTTGGAGAAATAAATAATCTAGTGCTCATTTCATCTAAATAACCATCTATATATCCTCTACAAAATAAAGATATAAAGCAAGAGGCATAGAGGAAATTGGGAATGAGTAAGGGGATAAGTCTAAAGGAGAACCCCTATAGGAGAAGCAAGGAGAAACCTTAGAGGAATGCACCAAAAAGAGTGATAACATCGATGAAGAGGAAGAATAGATATAACTAGCTATCATTGATGAGGAAGGTGTTGAGCCTAGCCTAAGATAAAATGTGCATAAGGGATAGACTAATGAATATTACTACATGTTTGAGTACATGCCCCCCAGAGCTACCAAAACTAAGATGTGCCAACAACTATCATTTGTTTTTGATAGTTATATGGATGAACCTCATTTTAAGGTGTTGTATAAGGCCATATTAGATTCAAAGAAACTAGAATAAGAGCATGATTCCCTTCTCATTAACCCCTACATAATGAACCCAATCATGGAAAAAAAACATATTCATTTGGATGGCCTCTAAAGTAGTGTGGAAGAACATTGTCAATGATGTTAGGGATTCAAAGTGGAAGAAGATTACATTCGATGTAGGAGAGGAAGAAAATTCCATGAAGTTTAAGTTACATCAACTAGTGGAGTGCATCAAGGTAGCCAAGCCATCCTTCTTGGATGATGTTGACACTTCAAACTTCTCAAAGGTTGACAAGGTATGCATGTTAAGGGATTAGATACTCTTGAGGTTAAAGGAAACGATGGTGGTATAAAAAGAGGAACCATGTGTCATACTAAAATAAGATATAATTTCAAAGATAAAAGAGGTGGAAGACCTCTTTACACAACTAGAAGAAGGGTGCAGATGTAGTCGACACCATCTTTTTCAACTTCTCCAACCAAGAATCAGTCATAAATATGCACCTCAAGAAAGCTAAGGGGGAGAAGGAGGAGCTAATGGAATAGATATACACTACAAGAAGTTTAAAGGGTAGCCAAATAATATGTAAGGTAAATACCTTAAGCACTAAAATAAAAGACCAAGAACAAATCCTAGAATCACTCTTTTATGCCTTGCAGACCAAGGCTTACAAACAAGGAGAAATCCTAGATGGAGTGGAAAAAGTTAATGAAAACCTCAAATCCTTTCAAAATTAATTAGAGAAGATAAATGTTCTCATGATTAGTGCCACATCCATATAGATAGATAATTCCATTGAATAACTTATGCTCACCATCAAGGGCTTTGAGGACTTTAACACCAAACTAAAGGAGAGTGTACTTGAGTTCTAGATGTCAAGAGCATTGAAATACTAGTTTGAGGGAATACTATCATTTTTTTATGGGTAATGTTTAGCCCATAATTCATCTAAGTATGGATCCATACTAACTTATCATATACCTTAGCTTGAGGTAATAATGTGGAATAATTGTTAGTTTGGTACCTTTTACATTAGCTAGAGGAATCATAATAGATCTTGTAATAGCTGGCAGGTAGTTAACTAGAACCTAGATTTTTAGGACATATTCATGAGTGTATACACATGGTGAAAGTAGTGTAGAATATGAAAGGATATGGAGTTGATAGAATGATCAACAAAGGCTCTAGATTATCTCTTGGCATGTGTTCTCCACCTTAGAAAGAAGATGCTTTGGATGCTATAAAACCAAGTTTTAACCAATAATTAGGAGGACATGAATTGAAGTAACGAATATTTATAGAATTGGCTCTAGATATCCTATTATGGATGCCATTTTTTTTAAGTCTTGGCCTGGATGCCCTTGAGGATCCACATTGTAGTGCCCAAGCTCACTTGTGAGCCTCTGGGCTGTTAGTAGTTTTAGATAAGCATGTGCTCTATTTCCATTTATATGTACTCTATTTATTTAAACCTTTTTAAATTAATAATGGTGTTACATGTAAATAAGTATTTATCTGCTTTATTTACTTATAATTATGTTCTTTGAATATGAATTAATTGTCTAATGTTTCCAATAGTTATAATGGTTAGTTTTAATATATGAATACTAAGTTCTAGTAAGATTTTGGTTTAGCATATTACTGGCATCCCTATGTAAATGATGACATCATCAAAAACTATGAATTAGCCTAAGTGTAAGAAAAGGCATGTGCCCAAGCTTTGACATCTACATTAGGAGCACTGGCTTGAACTTGAACCCCTTGATATAAGAAATTCCCTTGACCCATCAAGCACCTGAATGATGCTTAGCTTAGTAACACAAAGGATTTATCCCTTAAGATCCTAGAACTATCCCAATATAGGCTTGTGCCCTTATGACTAGAATGAGTTCCACAATTAGGATTTACACCTATAGATAGTCAGACCTCACCCAAAATGGCTCATGCCAATGAACCTACCAATGTCATTTTTTCAATGACCAAGTCCTAAGAATAATGAGTTGTACCATGGCATAACTATCCAAATGTGATCCCAAGTTTTCTCTACTACACTTTAGGTGAATCCATAAGGCTTGCACCTTATGTGAATTGATGCTGACATAGTCAAGTGACAAATTTTGATTGTTACAGTATTATTCTATTTTTGTTCCTAGTTTTAATAATTATATAACTAACTTGGATAGCTAGATAAGTGACTAACAAATTAAATGAATTTAAAAATGACTTTTCTACAACAATTTCCTCCCTAGATGCTATGATTTCATTATTGTGCAAAACACAATAAAAAAGAAAAAAAGAAATATGTAAGATAAATTTAATAGAATATAGTTAGAAAATATAAATAGACTCAAAAATTATCATAGAGATAAGAAACTACAAAAAATATGAATGAAAAAGGCCCATAAATTATTTCTCCCAATTATTTCATTGATAATACCTCTAATATTGTTAGTATGTAGATATACATACAACCCTAAAAAAATCAAAAAATGACTTACATAAAAAAAAATCCCAAACTAAGATTAAATTAATATACACAATTAAAACAATAACAAAACTATTGTATTACACTATTAAATGCACCTATGTGTCTATGGTGTGTGAAGATGAGGGAAAGGTCCTATTGAGTCTTCCAAAATGTGTGAAGGAAATTTAGAATAAAAGTAAGCTAAAAATTTAGCTACAAATGAAATATAATCTAAATTTAACTCAACTTTAGGATAGAGAGACAAATAAAAGGAAACAAAAAGCATAAACTTACATAATCAAAGTATCTTAAGCATCCTACATGGTGATTCAAGGTGACTTGTTCTTCAAATGTAGTTTCTTAATCCTTATCCAATGTAAAATGGAATTGGGCAGTGTTTAGTTATGAAAATAAACTTTTGATATATTTGATTCAATTGGATTGAATTGAGAATTAAATATGACTTAGTTACCATAAGTGATTATGATGAAAGTGATCACATGTATGTTATTTATAGACATATGGGAGGTTGATCAAATTGTGGAGGTATATTTGAATATTTCTAATTATTCAAATAATGAAGGGTGGATAATTTGTCCTCATCTATGAGGATGATGACCAATTATAAAAGTTTAAATTAAATGGGATTTGGTTGAGTGAATCATCAATAATGGGTCAAGAAGGTTGAAATGTTCTAAGGTGACTCACAAGGTGGTTGAGGAAGTTGAGGGTGGTTGGATGAGTCTACACATGGTTGACATAAACATGGATCATGTTTGGGTGATGTGGAAAATCTATATTATTAATTATTTTTAGAGTAAAAATGGGTTCATAATTAATTAATTACGAATTTAATAAATTATTCAAAATTTGGAGGGAAATAGCGTTCTTTTAAATTTGAATTGGGTAAGGGGAAATATTAGCATGACAAATTGATTTTCAACACTAAATGGTGAAATTTAGATGTGTACAAAGATCATGATGTTTTAATTTCCTCTACTTAGTATCCTTGATAAATTGGGGGCATATTATCTATAGGTGGTAGTATATGTATCTTTTATTACTCTATAAATCCTATACTATTGATCTATACAATATTTGCAAATGTATTTGCTAAAATATCGACTCATAATTACATACACATATATTTTATTTTCAAGGATATGATCATATTACATATGCATTGTTTGGACAACATATATAATTCTATGTTGCATTTTTTATATTTAATTATACATAGTAGATTACATCTTGTTTATCTATTGTGTAAATTGGCCCTTCCATTAATTTTTTAAAACATATATATGAGATTTTGTTTTTGTGAGTGTGATATTATAACATGTCCCCTTTTTCAATATTATTCATGTACTTGTGTGTCTAAATATTTTATATTTGTGACATTTGAACATGTAACCTATGTGTGTGCCTTGGCCTTATTTGTTTGACATTGATATCATTGTGATTTTGTGCTTGTTGAGATTGATAAGTGGCATGATCCATATCATGTACCACTAAAACATAACATACTAAATTTACATTATATTATATGACCTTAACTTATACACATTTATACATCCTTTCCCTCATGATTTATATACATTATTCAGATAATACATATCTTACTATGCTAACATACTTATACATATACAATTTTTTTCTAAGATTACAACTTACTATGCATGTTGAATTTTTTTTGAGATGAGTGAATTTCAGGTACAATTCATTCACCTTAAAGGGGTAAAATTTTAGTGGGATTTTCATACATGAGATAAGACTTTCAAAATAAAATAAAAATAGTTTGGGTGCAAAATATAGTTTCAAAAATTGCAAATTAGTTTTAAAATAGTCATTGGAAAATATTATGGTGGCATATGCCATGCATATACACTCATAGTTTATGATTAAAGTTGAAATTCATAAATTTTGAGTGCATAATAAAGGTTAATACATAATTTTAAAATATAATTTACAAGTTGAATCTCCACACAATCATAAATTCTAAAGTTACAATGGGGGCATGATATAGATTCATGTATATAACTTATTTTTATATTTCCAAAATTATATTTTCTAAGGTATGGACGTGGTAGGATCATGGATATACTCCATTCTATTTTGATCATGAACTTTAGGAACAAAGTTAAAATTTAATCTGCAAACCATTTTCAATGGTTTATTCAGTTTATGTGCATAATGCATAACATGGAGATTACTACATACTCTAGAATTATGTTTGATAATATATTTTTTATTCTAACCTATTTCAAGTCTATGGTTTATAAAGATAATATAAGTTAAATTTAGGTTTATGTGTCCCTCACTAGGTTTTAGTTATATCATACAAGTTAAAAATCAAGTTTGGGGTTTTATCACCCTCAAATTTTCTCCATTAGTTAAACTAGGGATCCCAATTGTTCATGGGAATCACCTTTTCTTCAATGCTTCAAGGAAGCATTATCTCCAAGAAAAATCAGGTTTTTTTTTTTGGGTTTTACACATAAAGGGTGTTTCCTTCCCTTGCTCTCATTTAAAATTCAATCAATTTTCAAATTCAAACATTTTTCAAATTTCAATTTCAATTTCAATAAAATTTAAAATTCCAACACTTTAAAATTTAAAATTCACTATTTTCCAAATTTTAGTTTTCAAAAGAAAAAAGTAACTACTTCATGTTTTTTTCAATGTTGGCCAAATAATACGATGCCTTGCATGATTGGAATACCACCTCAAAGACAAGGTGTGTTTTACACATTAAGGTATGTTTATCATTTAATCTAAAAATTTAAATTTTTAGACTAAAGGGGTGGAAGCTATAGACACCTAAATTTGGTCAAAAATACTTGATCATGTCACTTTTATCCTTTTCAATTTAATTAACACGTGCACTTAATTTGGGGACCTATTTTAACCCCTTGTCTTATTATAAACACTTTTGAAGACCTTTTTATTTTATAATATTTCATCTATGACCTATAGAAACATTATATCAGCTAAAAACACACCTAAACATCTGTTTGAATTTACCTATACCCAAAAACTTGGCACATTTACTTAAGGATTGAAAATTCTAAGTTAAGGTCATGATTTTAAAATGGCCTTGACCCCTATATGACATTTTTTACCCTTTATTTTTATTGGTAATATTTATAAATTAAACCTCCCTTATGTCATCTTACATATTTTTGGGATTTTAAGTGTGTTTTTCCCCTTTTAGATTTATATAAAAGTACATTCAAGACACTCATTATTAAACTTATAAATTTCAATAGAGAGGGTTAATTACACAAGTGCACACTGAACAAAAGTTCAATATTCATCCCAATTTTTATTTTGGTCACTAAAATTTGTCCTCACTTAAGTCCAAATCCTATTTTATCCAACCCTAAGAAAATAATGACCAGGTATTTAAGGTGATTCTTGATGCATTAATATATTCAAAGGATCATAAGTTCATAAATAAATATATATGGGAGAACTACATTGAGATTTATTTCCCTCTTTGTAATATTAGATATTTAGACAATGTTTAGTCATCGTTGGTGAGATTGGGATCAAATCATCCTTGAATGTTTTTATGTATGGAGGGAGTGAAAACAATATTTAATTTACTATGAAACTAAATCTATATATCAATAAATTTTTCCTATAATTACTATATATTAATCTAGTTATGTTTTAAGTATGATTGTTTACAAGCATTGCACTGAATAACTTCAAATTATAAAAGATATGATTGATAGTTTTCCTTTGTGAATACTAGTAATAAAATAATATCTAATTACATAAACAAAAATTACCAAAAATAATTTTTTCACCACACTACTTTATGCATAATTATTTATTAATAAATAAAGCTAATATAAGCCTATTATAAGATAACTTGCATGACAAGTTATGTTTATAAAGCGAAATCTAAATTGAGAAATTTATTTAAAATAATTAATATAAAAATAGACTCTTAAAAATATAATCTAAGATAACTAAAAGGAGACCAAAAAAAAAAGGTTGACTTATAGATAAGACAAGGATAACATGTAAGAAGCCTTGCTTAGCAAGTAACCAAATCATGTAACCTAGTCAAGCTAGGATTGTTAAGTCCATAAAAAATAGGAATTGACTAAAAATAAACTTAATTTAAGTTAATAAAACTATAAAAAAAATTACCAAATCTTCAAGATGAATGGATAGGTTTTTGAACTCAGTTAAGTTCACATTCAGTGACTTGGACTCTAATTATCACTTCTATCTATTTTTAAAGAAGCTCCCCGAAAGTGTTAAAATTAAAAAAAAAACTAATATAAGAAATAAATAAAACAAATAACTATAATAAATTAATAAACCCTATTATAACATCAACAATAAAGCTCTAACATTTACATCATACTCAACATTTCTCCATTTGATGTAAAGAGAAGACATGCCTATCATCTTCTTAAGTTTTACATGAATATTATTTATTAATCCCTTGGTGAAAATATCATAAATTTAAAAATCACTTATCACATAATAAATTATTTTTTTATCATTTTCCAAGTCTTTGAAAAAATGGTTTTTGAGGTTGATATGTTTGGTTTTAGCATGAAAACCTAGATTCTTAGACAATTGTATTAACCCATTATTTTCACAAAAATATGTGTTGGATTAAGTTGATACTATTAAAAATAATCTAAGATTATTTTTTTAACTTGATATTAGTGTTAAGGGGTCCCTATCCCAAAAATATATATACCAAAGACACCAGATTGGTCTGACTTAACAATATAAATTGTTAAGGCATTGATCATAAAAAAAAAACATATTTTGAGAATATTTTGAAAATATATATTTTAGAAACACAATAATTTGAGAGGGGGGTGAATAAATTTTAAAAAAAATTATTTCACATGTAATATATAATTCTTTGAACCATTAAAGTAATATAATGATATATCAATGCATAAAGAATCATTCACATGAGCATAACATAAGAAAACACACATATGAGTGGGAAACCCTCCAGGGGAATAAAACCCAATTTTATACATGAGAATGGAATAAATTAACATAAGAAAAAATATCAAATTATGTATATCACCAACTCAACTTGGAGCACCAACCCCAATGAAGTCAAGCACCCACTTGATTAGGCTTCAGTAAGCACCTACTTACAAGGAAGCACTAACTCCCTAGGTGACTCATCACTAACTTAGCCACCTCATGAAGTTTCATCACCAAAAATATACTATATTTTTATGGTCTCATTTAAATACCTCCATCTTCTCTACCAATCAATATTTTATTCACTTATGTTATATACTTCAAATAGGCCTAAACTGCCTTGTATATATACTATACTCATGGTTACACAGCACTTATTTAGCCACACACATTCAAAATATTAGGTGATACATATAATAGGTATTATAAAATTTTATTAAAATCATTAAATTTAACTTTAGACCCCTTTTGGTCTTCAAAAACTCAATTAGGCCTCATTTCTCTTTTAGAGTCTCATGGAGACCTAGTTGTATTAGGTCTATCTTCTTAGTGTCAAAGCATGATCCTCTTGGGACTATATGTCCTTTTAAAATTAAAAAAAATCATTAAATAACTTATATAATTACCTTTTACAGCCTTATCCATGATTTTTTAGACATGTATCCTTCACTCATACCATGAAATCTCTTTTAGGACAAACTATCCTATTAGGCCTGTGTACCTCAAAAGTTTATCTTGTAAAAATGAAGCTTAAATACCCTTAAGCTATTGAAATATAAAAAATTAAACATGTATAAATGTTATAAATTACCTTAGATTCATCACCAAATTATTTGAAAACTTTCACTCTGAAGATAAATGCTCAAGAACATCTCTACAACTCACTCACTAAGAACTACCAATTTACCTCAAAAACCAGTCATGGTGACTTAGACCTCCAACACCTATGTGGACACTTTTAATGACTTATTATGCATTTTAATTGTATTATGATATATATATATATATATATATATATATATATATATATAATATTTATATAAAATTATCATATGGTCTAATGGAAAATATTGGTCTTATAGACCGATTTCTTGACCTTATATCACATAGTTTTATCTAAACAAGACAATCCATTTTGTGAGCAACTTTTTCATCATATTCAATGACATCCAAAAATTATTACAAGAATTAAAATTAATTAAAATTAATAAATAAATTATTCATGCACATTATTTCATCAATTTGATATGCTCAGACATGCAAATCCATCTTTTCATCTCTACATGGGTTTTGTACTATTTGCACCATTAGATTTATCTGTGACTAGTTAACTTGGATGACTAAATTAGAAAATTTTAAGGATATAACCTATCCATAAATCATCATGGAAATGAAAAATTAGTCTCTTTCTACTCCCATCCATTTTATTTTTTTGACCAATATAACTTTTGAGAGCTATAGTAATTTATTGATAAATAAGCTTTTATTTATGCATTTTCTCTTTCATCTGACTAAGCACCACCACCTAGAGGTACCTAGGAGAGTTTAATACATTATACAATATTTTATATATAAATTTTAATCCATATTGAGCTTATTTGAACAAGATATTTTAGATTAGGTCATTATTAGGGTTTTAGGGAACTTTAACATAGGTTTTGGTATTAATGATTATTCATAAAGAAATGCCCCTTAAATAAAAAACCAATGCTTGGAGATCTTATATATAAAAATTCCCCATCTCTAATTAAAATATTATGTTCCCATGTAAAGGTTAAATGTGCCAATGAATGTCTAAAAGTGTTTCTCAGGTCTTGAAACCTCATTTTGTGAACTTGAGAAACCCTAAAATTGTGTTTCTTAAAATTTCCTTCAAACTATAAGCTCAAACTTTGTCAAAATGAATAAAAATAATTATATTACCTATATTAATTCTCAAACATTCATACTCTCCTCTAAATATTATCTTCATGCCTCATTAGGCTAGGCAGGGTTTAAGAAAGATTTAGGTGTACGCTTAGTCTTAAGGTCCTACCCCTATAGGCTCACCCTTAAACTCTCATAAATGATTAAATAACTTGATTTAATTATAAAATAGTGAAAAATAACCATAAAATTCCTATTTTCATCCATTTTTCATGCACATACCCCTTCATGTCATGACTAGGCTCTTGACTTGGCTTTTTATGTACTTTGACATCAATGACTTGTACCATCATGAAACCATAAGTCATTAGTTACCTTAAAATTCACTCTTTATCTTTATCTCATGATAAAAATCTCTCATGACAACACTTTTCTATGCATATTTTCACATCAAACATTTTGATACTATTCATGACAACAATCTCTCATGAAAACACTCTCCTATGCATCTTATCACATCACACATTGCTAGAGTAGTCATAACAACACTCTCTAATGATAAAACTTTCCTATTTATCTTATCACATCACACACTTCTAGACTAGGATTATTCAACTTTAACATCATACTTCATAGGATGTAACTTTTACATCAATGACATTTCTCAATAATCTTCCACTTTGTCATTGATGGAAACCATTATCAGAAACTTCTCTCAATAGGATATTTCTCTTCCATTCTGAACTTTCTCCCCCTTCAACATAAATGGCAAAGAGATATTTTTAATTTCTTAGATCAAACCTCTTACAACCAAAACACTTAACACATAGGATTATTATTCAATTGAACATCATATACACATGCTCCCCACATCTCCATTCATACCTTCTTGGCACTACTCACCTACTTTTATAGTTAGTGAACCACCTAATGGGAATGTGTTTAGTCCTTAAATGCATGATATGATTCTTTGAGTTTCTTATTGTACTTGTATTATCATAATAGATAGGGATATTACTATCATAATCTACCTTGTAGTATTTTAAGGTCTATCTCATCCATAGTACCTAAGTGTAACATGAAGTTGTTATAATGTATTAAACCTCACAAGTAGATGATTCCATTGACAGTTATTTCTTGCTTATCCATGAAACTAGGCACTCACCTAAGAAGAAAGTTCCTCCAATAGTGATCTTCCTATCATCTAGACTCACTACCTAGTATGCATCTATATAGGTTGTTAAGTTGAACTCTTTCCTCCTTGGATACCACAACCTAAACTCAATGGTTCCCTTTAGATACCTAAGTATCCTTTTGACTACTTGCAAATGGTTTTCTTTTAGGTCTACTTGAAATCTTCCCATAAGGCCTACTGCTTGCATGATGTTAGGTCTAGATGTATTAGTGTTTAGAAAAATTATAATAATTTACCTATATGCTGTTTGATTAACCTTTGGAGACTCATCTTCCTTTCTTAACTTACACCCTATGATCATAGGTGTGATAACAACTTTGAAATCTTCCACCTCAAATTTCTTCAACATATCTCTTATGTACTTAGATTGTGAAATGAATATACCTTTTTCAGATTGAATGATTTGTAACCCAAGAAATAATGATAGTTCTCCCATAATGGACATCTTAAACTCATTCATCACATATACAAATGCCTTAGTAATACTCTCACTATTTCCACCAAAGATGATGTCATCCACATAAACAACTAATATCAATTGATGGTCATCTTCTATCTTTATGTATAAATTACTATTTTCAACTCTTATTTTTAATCCTTAGTCTAATAGATACCTATCCAATCTAGCATACCAATATCTAGGATCTTAATTTATACCATAAAGAGCCTTCTTAAATTTAGAAACATAGTCCTTATTACCTGACAGTGACAAACCCTCAAGTTACTCTATGTATAATTCCTCTTTCAAGTTCCCATTTAGAAAGGTGGATTTAACATATATTTGATACATCTTGAATATTTTGAACCCTACATATGCCAAAAACAATCAAATGGATTCCAATATTGCTAATAGAGAAAAGGTCTCCTCAAAGTCTACCTATTTAACTTATGCATATCCCTTACATACCAATCTAGCCTTATTCCGAGTGACTTCTCCATCATTCAACTTATTTCTAAACACCCATTTTGTGTCAATGAAATTCTTATCTTTAGGCCTAAGTACTAATTACCAAGTCTCATTCTTATCTATTTGGTCTAACTAATTATTCATAACACCTATCCAAAACTTGTCTTTGCTTACTTCTACAAGGTTCTTAGGTTTGATCTTAGACAATAAAGTAACATTTTATTTATTTAAGTTAATTACCAATCTTCTCCTTGTTTGCATACTTGAATCCTTATTTCCAATGACTTATGATTTAGGATGATCTCTTTGAATCTATCTTGAAGGGTCTTTTGTAATGTCCCCTACCAATAGGGAATATAGAAAGACAATAAGCTCTGATACCACTGTAATGTCCCTTTCTTAGGGGCTCTTCTTTTTAACAAAAGCTCTGATACCACTGTAATATCCCCAACCAATAGGGACTATAAAAAGACAAAAGCTCTAAATTGCTTTTTTGAGTATTTTGATTTTTGTATGAAATAAGTACAAATTGTGATTTTTGCAAGATAAATTCAAATAAAAAAATAAATCACAGTATAATCTCTTATTTATTTGCTCAGACTATTACAATAGATATCCTTTATCATGCATATAAAAGAATACTCAAATACGGTCTTAAAAACCTAGTCTTTTGCAAATCTGGAAATAAATCTTGAATCTGGAACTGCTCAAGTCGTTGTGTCAACACACAGTCGCTAACGTCGATTATTATGTTGTCATCGGTTGATATTCTATCGACACCAGTCGATGTTGGTCAGCTATTCTGTCGATGTTAGTCTATCATCAGCTGATGTCGGTCTCTGTCAGCCTCTGCCTGTTGATGTCAGTCTCTACGCAGATCTGTACAGATCTGTATGGACTTCGTATGGCTGCCAATATAACACAACTTGTTTGTTGGAGCCCTGATCTCAAGGTATATGACTCTAATAAAAAAGATCTCTATCTATATAATTTATTGAATCAAAATGAAATGAAATAAATACCTGAAATACCTGTGATAAATTTTATGTGAATTTATCTCCCAAACCTGTAAACCTCTGTGATAACTTCTATATGAAGCTATCTCTCAAATCGGCAATAGATCAGCTGATATTTCATAGCCTCTAAATTGCACACATTGAAGAGTGGACATTCTCCAATGCAAATAGAATCCTAAAACCCTTGGCTCAGTCTTAACAAAAGAATTCTTAGCAACAATCAATATCAATAATCAATTCATTATCATAATCTCATTCCATGAGAAACCCTTATACCCTCAAAATGATATGATTGCCCTAATTAGGGTTTCATAATTAAGAATTAGGGTTTCTTAATTAATAAAATAGGCCAAAGAATTAATATTTGATTAAATCAATCAAATATTAATATCTCCCTCAATATATGTCCGATCCTCGAACCGTTCAAAGCTAGTGAACCAGGGAGTGATTTTGCACATGACCATACCAAAATAAGGGTGCTTTGCTGCATGTCAAATATCCCTAAATAATAGGAGATCAAACAAACATCTCTAAAATAGCTTGAATGAAAGACAACTATAGAAATTATGCTAATCAAAGCCAAGCCAAGCTCCATCAAGACCCTCTATCTACCTTATCAGCCTACAAAGGTCACATAATATGCTAATCATCAAGTCTAAATATGTCACCTAAAAAGGGGACATGACAATCCGCCCCTCCTAAAATTGCTTATCCCCAAGCAATCTCAGAACAATAAACCAATCAATCCACCTGGATCCCAAATGTAGTCATGATCTATACTGATGAAAATCAATGCAAGCTCTTGAAATATCCTCTAAAATATAACCAAGAGGAATCCAAAATCAAACTGGCGAATGCAACTCAACCAAAATCCAAAATCACAAATACCATGTACACATTTTGCCATGCTATGCGGAAGGCATACTCCAACTCTGCAACAACTCCTAAATGGGACTATGCCAAGTGTGGATAGTCCACACACTATACCTCTACAGTGATCAACATATCTCATCAATTCCTACTCTGTGTCATGTACTGACAAACTATCAACCTCAACACCTATCACCATATCAGGCTGACTACCATGCTCGACTGTAGCACCTAACTCAACTGAATGTAACTTCAATAGAAATGAACTAATACTAGCATTGAGGATATATATATGCTCATCCCCACTATCTCTAACAATCTCGACCATGGGCACCCTCGTGTCCCCAAACACCACACCCTATGACTGTACCAACTTTGGTAACAACTAAAGTCGCTCTAACTCCATGGTCACCTCAGCCAAATGAAACTGTGACTCCTCGAAAGCCAACTGAGTACTCTTAAAAATCTTAGAAGTCACCTCGAGCTACTGAGTAAGCTCACTCACCTTATCTCCCTTGACTAATAATGCATCATATGCTATGCTGCCCCACTCCATAAGATAATCTCTATTGGCTACGAACTGCATATAATCCTATCTCAGAATCTGAATAGCCTCCCATAAAGAGTGGATCTCTATCAAGGACAAATAACTACCTCCCTACTCAATGCTAGTAGGAGAACCCCATCCATAAACTGCTAACAACTGATGAGCAGCATCGAAATGCTTGCAAGTAGTAGCAATGTCTCACTCACTAACTCTCAGCTAACTAGACACATGGTGGCACTGGCTAGATTGTCTCCTACAATCCTCCTCTGATGCATGGTCCAAAAGAGTAGACTCAAAAGCATTGATCTCTGGCGTACTACCATCCATACTCTATGAATCAAATCCATAGCTCATATCAACATATAGAGTATCAACAACTGTAGCATCACTATCCAACTCCTTCATATCAAAAGAAACTACCGATGAAACTAAGTCCTCAAAACTATCCACTGCATTCTCCTGGGTGTCATCTACAATAATCAGATCCTGGGACTCTTCTATAATCTCTACCATATCTGAGAGATCATCAACACTTAGTGTACTAACATCTAAGTACACCTCTACATTCTGAGTGTAAGCATCAGACTCATCCTCATCTAACTCTGAAGAAGCTGCTGCTGAAACTATCTCATCATCACCATCTCCTATCTCATAAGAATCATGGGACATGCTGTTATCTCATCTAACTAATCTGTAGTTCTCTCTCCTCAACTTAACAAAGTGATCAAAAGACATCCTCTCTTGAACCTCAGGTGATAATAACTCCCACTCCTCATTCACTATCATATACCGTGTGAATTTGTCTTCGAATGTAGGGTCTGAAAGAAATTCATTCATCCTTTTCTGGGTTTCAATCAACTGGTTCAAACTTTGTTTTAGCTTCCTCATATCCTTGTCCCACTATTTTTGATTACTTGAAGTAATCATGGTTACTTAGCTGATTTAATGACCAAGCTACCCAAATTATCAATAGGATGGCAAGAATTTAGCTCTGATTTACCCAACAGGATGGCAAGAATTTGGCTCTGATCTACCCAACAGGATGGCAAGAATTTGGCTCTGATACCACTGTAATGTCCCCTACTAATAGGGAATATAGAAAGACAATAAGCTTTGATACCACTGTAATGTCCCTTTCTTAGGGGCTCTTTTTTTAACAAAAGCTCTGATACCATTGTAATATCCCCAACTAATAGGGACTATAGAAAGACAAAAGCTTTGAATTACTTTTCTGAGTATTTTGATTTTTGTATGAAATAAGAACAAATTGTGATTTTTGCAAGATAAATTCAAATAAACAAATAAATCATAATATAATCTCTTATTTATTTGCTCAAACTATTACAATAGATATCCTCTATCATGCATATAAAAGAATAATTAAATACGGTCTTAAAAACCTGGTCTTTTGCAAATTTGGAAATAAACCCTGAATCTGGAACTGCTCAGGTCGTTGTGTCAACACACAGTCATCGACATTAGTTATTATGCCATCATCAGTTGATATTTTTCCGATGATGGTCGATGTTAGTTGGCTATTCTATCGACATCGATCTATCATCAGCCGATGTCAGTCTCTGTCGGCCTCTACCTGCTGATGTCAATCTCTGTGCGGATCTTTACGGACTTCGTACGGCCACCAATATAACACAACTTATTTTTTGGACCCCTGATCTCAAGATATATGACTCTAATACAAAATATCTCTATTTGTATAATTTATTGAATCAAAATGAAATGAAATAAATACCTAAAATACCTGTGATAACTTTTATGTGAAGTTATCTCCCAAACTTGTAAACCTCTGTGATAACTTCTATATGAAGCTATCTCTCAAATTGGCAATAGATCAGCTGATATTTCATAGCCTCTAAATTGCACACACTAAAGAGTGGACATTCTCCAATGCAAATGGAATCCTAAAACCCTTGGCTCAGTCTTCACAGAAGAATTCTTAGCAATAATTAATATCAATAATCAATTCATTATCATAATCTCATTCCATGAGAAACCCTTATACCCTCAAAATGATATGCTTGCCCTAATTAGGGTTTCTTAATTAAAAAAATAGGCCAAATAATTAATATTTGATTAAATCAATCAAATATTAATATCTCCCTCAATATATGTCTGATCCTCGAACCATTCAAAGCTGGTAAACCAGGGAGTGATTCTACACATGACCATACCAAAATAAGGGTGCTCCGCTGCATGCAAAATATCCCTAAATAATAGGAGCTCAAATAAACATCTCTGAAATAGCCTAAATTAAAGCCAATTGTAGAAATTATGCTAATCGAAGCCAAGCTAAGCTCCATCAAGACCCTCTATCCACCTTATCAGCCTACAAAGGTTGCATAATAGGCTAATCATCAAGTCTGAAGATGTCACCTAAAAAGCGGACATGACATCTTTTGAGTCTTGTCTTTCCTAAATTTCTTATTCTTCATCATAAAACTCTATTGTTTCTCTTCATTCTTGAAGTCCAAATTCTATGATGTATCCTTTGACTGTGAATTTGATTTCTTTGTCTCATCAATCTTCACATTGGTACTTTCCACTATCTTTTGTAACCTCCTATTATAACACCTATAGGTTGAGATCACTAATGAGTATCCCAATAATATACCTTCATCATACCTAGAATCAAACTTACCTAAGTCTTCATCATCTCTTTTGATGAAGTATTTACTTCCAAACACTCTAAAGTGTTCCACATTAGTAGGTCTACCTTTCTAAAGTCCATAATGGGTCTTGTTATCATTAGTCATTATCTATCCTCTATTCAAAATTTAGTCTTTAGTGTTTACTGCATCTCTCAAGTATCCATCAACTAACCTTGACTCATTTAGCATAGTTCTTTCCATCTCTTGAACTATCTTATTCTTTCTTTCCACTACCCCATTCTATTGAGGTCTCATAGCTACTGAGAACTATCTCTTTATTTCATGGACCTCACAAAATTCATCAAACTCATTAGACCAAAACTCTCCTCCTCTATCAGATTTTAGGCTTTTGATCTTCTTATTCTTTTCATTCTCAACAATAGCCTTGAACTTATCAAGAGCTTATAAATTTTCTTTCAAGAATGCTACCCAAGTCATTATTGTGTAGTCATCTATTAGTAACATGAAGTATATATCTCATTTAATACTTTAGCTTTTTGTATTAGAGTACTCCTTGGACTTGAACCTTATTCTAGTTTTCTTACCATGTTGACATGCCTTGGAAAGTGTGTTTGTTGGTTTTGTGATCTTAGGCATGTTCTTCATAGACCTATTAGTTCTTATCTTGAACATAATGTCAAATTTTAGGTGGCCCAACCTTCTGTGCCATATCTAAAATGCATCCATTTTTCTCATAAATAATCTCTTCTTCTTGATCTCATTCAAGACATATAGATTTTTCTCAATCCTCTTCACATTAGAAATTAGCCTTCCTTATTTATCTCTCTTTATGTCACACCCTCTATCATGAAAGGTTAGTGCATGTCCTTTATTAAATATTTAAGTTACATTAAATGGGTTATGTTTCAAACCTTCCACATATAACACATTCTCTATCTTGGTCTTCTCATTGTCCAAACTCAAGATACCTTTACCAAATATACTATTAGTTGTGTTCTCTCCAAATCTCACTATTCCTGTAACATTCTTATTCAATGAGATGAACTTTATATTGTCTCATATCATATGGCTTGAACAACCACTATCTATATACCATTTAATTCCTTCATCTTGAACCCAAAAGGCATTTTAAAATATCATATATTTTTATCCTTTATTATTCTAATCCTCCATCTTGTCCATAGGGTCTACCTTATTGATCCACTTCTCAATGGTATGACCATATAACCTCTTATATTGATTTATATTAGTCATATGACTCATCTTACAATCCCTTACAATATGTCCTCTCTAATCATAGTTATATCATAATATTCTAATTTTATTTTTGAAATGGAAATTCACCTTATTCCTCCATGAGGAATTGATTCTTGCATAGTGTTTACAATCCATAGCTCTATGTACATATTGATTACATGAGAAACAAAAAGCATTTAATGAATTCACATACCTTGTCTATTTAAATTTGAATGATACACCTCTACCTTTTTGTCTCTTGAGGGAGTCAAGTTCTTCTTGACTTATTGATGAACAACATGAGTCTCAAATTTGAGAGTTTATGCATAGGTCTTTGCTTTATTAGTACCATAATTTCTTGATGATCCATTGCCATTTGAGATTTGAATCTCCATATTTTCCTTTTGGTATTATTTTAATCCAAGACCTATCTTATCATGTGGAGACCTTTGACTATTCAAAATATCACCAAGGACTTCATTACTCTTTTCAAATTTATAATATCTCTTCAACTTGACTATTGCCTAATCCAATTCTATCTTCAAGGACTCCATTTCTATTCCGAACTTTATGCATTATTATTCCTTGGTCTTAAGACTTGTAGTGACAATTTCATTATGAGTTTCCAACTATATGATGATCTTCTCATGTTCATTAGTTTTATTTCTTAGTCTCTCTTCCAAGATATTGATTTATTTTTCATAAATCTTAACCAATGATCTTAGTTTATGATAATTCCTTATTTGGAACTTTAATTCTTCAATATAACTCACCAATTATACCTCAAGGTTCACTTTAGCCTCTTCTTCATCATCCATAATACTTTTCCCTTTTGAGAAACCCTCATTATATATTTCTATATCCATGAATAAGGTTTCATTACTATCATGGTCTTTATCATCATCACTATCATATGTAATTATGTCACTTACATAATATGATCTACTAACTTCTTTGGTATAGAAACTTCTTTTATTATTGAATGACCCTTTTTTGACTTCATACTTTTTGAAACACTTTTTTAAATTATCATGTTTATAAACCTTCTTATCATCACCATGATGTTCATCAAGTTATCCATCATGCTAATTCTTATCCTTATTAGGAAATGTAGATTCAAAGTGACCAATATTACCATAATTAAATCATTTAAATGGCAACTTACCCTTATATAATCCTTTCCTTAGTTTTTTGAAAAACATGGATTTTATCTTGTCATCATCAATGTATATGTCAACATCATCCTTAGCCTTTTTATCATGTATATTTTTCTTAGATTTAAATTTAACTTCATTCTTGGAAGGTCTTCCATCACTTATTCTCATTTCATAGGTAGTCAAGACACCATGAAACTCATACATATGTAGTATGTTAATATATTTGATCTCCTCCATAATAGACACCTTTGAATAAAAATTAGATGTTAGGGACTAAATACCTTTTATAATAATATTGATTCTTACAACTTATTTCCTATATCTCTAATGACATTTACCACTTCATTTACTCTTAATAAATAGGATGTAGTATTTTCATCCTCCTTCATTCTCAAACTTTTAAACTACCTTCAATGGGTCTACAACTTTGCCAACTTGACTTTGGTTTCTCTATCATAGATGGTCTTAAAATTTTACCAAATCCATTGTATCATAATGAATGACCTTTTTAAAATTTCCCTCTAAAAGACCACACAAGATGTCATTTGTTGCCTTAGAGTTTTTCTCACTTACCTTCTTGCATGTTGCATTAGTTGGTGGTGTAGAAGGTGGAGTGAATCCATTAGCAACAAATTCCCATATGTCATATACTAAGGACATTATATATATATATATATATATATATATATATATATATATATATATATATATATATATATATATATATATATATATATATACTATATACATTTTGAAGCATTAAAATGAATATATATATATATATATATATATATATATATATATATATATATATTCATTTTGATGCTTCAAAATGTATAGTTAGTCCCACTAAAGAGAGGAGCCTTATTTGTTGAGAAACCTTTTTGTAACTGATGACTAGAAATAATTGTGCTTTTAGGATCTCCTTTAAACTATTAGGCTTAATTTAAAGGACTAGTTTCTGATATCAATTATTAGAATCAAAATCACTAATATTTGGGATTAATTAGTGTTTAAAAACTTTATTTCACATGTAATTTAACATTCCTTGTACCATCAAAGCAATACAATGATATAATAATGCATAAAAAATCATTCACATGAGCATAACACAAGAAAACACATGTATGAGTGGGAAACTCTAAAAAGAAAGAAAACCCATTATGATCCATAAAAATATAATATATTACTATAAAACAAAATATTAAATTATATTTAACATCAACTCAACTTGGAGCACCAACCCAAATGAAGTCAAGCACATACTTGTAATGAAGCACCAAATCCCTAAGTGACTCAGCACCAACTCATCCCCATCACAAATTTTGATTACCAAACCTCTAATCTATTTTTATGGTCTCATTTAAAAACCTCCTTATTCTCTACCAATCAATATTTTATTCTCTTATGTTGCATACTTCAAATAGGCATGAACTACCTTGTATATATACTATACTCATGGTTACACACCATTTAGTCAACCACATGCTTTAAAAATATTAGGTAATCCATATATTACATCTTATAAAATTTTATTAACATGATTAAAATGAACATTGGACCCTTTTTTGTCTACAACAACTCAATTAGGCCTCAATTTTATTTTAGGTCTCATGGATACCCAACTGCATTAGGTGTATCTTGTTAGCATCAAAGCTTGATCCTATTAGGCCCAATTGGCCTTATCTAACAATAAAAAAATCATTAAATCACTTATACAATGACCTTTAATAACATTATCCATTCTTTTTTATACTTTCACTCATACCATGAAAGCTCTTTTAGGATAAACTATCTTATTAAGCTTGTGTAACTCAAAAGTCTATCTTGAAAAAATGAATCTTAAATACCCTTAAGCTATTGAACTATGTAAAATGGAAAATGTATAAATATTATCCATGACCTTAGGGTCATCACCAAATTATTTTAACACTTTCACTCTAAATATAAAGGCTCAAGAACATCTCTACAACTCACTAAGGATTACCAAATTACCTCAAAAACTAGTCATGGTGACTTAGACCTCCAACACCTATGTAGACACTTGTCATGAATCTTGATGCATGTGAATTTTGATATGAGATATAAATAACATAATTAGATATAAATATCATATGGTATAATTGAAAATATTGGTCTTGTAGACTAATTTCTTGACCTTATATCACACAATCTTATTTGAACCAGATAGGTCATTTTGTGAGCAACTTTTTCATCATATTCACTAACCTCCAAAAATTATTCCAAGAATTAAAATGAATTAAAAGCTATAAATAAACTCTTAATTCAATTTTTTCATCATTCTAATATTCTCAAACCCTCAAATACATCTTCTTATCTTTGCCGAGGTTTTACACTATTTGCACAATTAGGTTTGTCTATAACTAGCTAACTTGGATGACCAAATTAGAAAATTTGAAGGCTAGAACCTATCCATAAATCATTTTGGACATGAAAAATGAGTCTATCTTATTATCCCATCTATTTTATTTTATTTACCAATACACATATTGAGAGCTATAGCAATTTCTTGATAGATAAGACTTTATCTATACATTTTGTCTCTCATCTTAAAAACCACCACTTGGAGGTACCTAGGAGAGTTGACTACATTATAAAATATTTTATCTATAAATTTTAATCCACACTGAGTTTATGTGAAAAATATATTTCACATAGGGTCCTTATTAAGGTTTGAGGGAGGTTTAACATAGGTTTTGGTGTTAATGATTGTTCATAAAGGAATACCCCTTAAATAAATAAATAATGGTTAGAGATCTTATCTAGGACCCATACCCATCTCTCCTTAACAAATCATGTTCTTATGTAGAGGATAAACATACCAAATTAAAATTTAAAATTAGTTGTCGGGTCTTTAGACCTTATTTTATGAACTTGAGAAGGCCTAAAATAATGTTTCATGCAATTTAATTCAAACCATGACCTTAAAATTTGTGAACATGCCTAAAAAAACTTATATTACCTCTTTCCATCCTCACATATGCATACTTTCCTTGAAATATGATCTTCATACCTCATTATATCAAGCATGGTCTAAGAGAGGTCTAGGTGTAGGCTTAGTCTAAAAGTTTTATCCCTATAGGCTCACCCTAAAACTATCATAAATTATTTAATGCCTTTCTCTCATGATAAAATAGTGCCAAAAAACCTTCACATGCTTATGTTCATCCATTTTTCATGCACATACCCCTTCATTTCATGACTAGGCTCTTGACTAGGATTCTTATGTATTTTGACATCAATGACCTATAACAGCATGGAATCATAAGGAATTAGTTACCTGAAAATTCACTCTTTCTCTTTATCTCATGACAACACTCTCCTATGCATTTAATTACATCACACACTACCGAACTAGTCATGAAAACATTCTCTCATGACAACGCTCTCTTATGTATCTTATCACATCACACATTGTCAGACTAGTCATGACAACACTTTCTCATGATGACACTCTCCTATGCATCTTATCACATCACACACTAATAGACTAGGCTTAGTCACCTTTGACATAATCCTTCATAGGATGTAACTTTGGTATTAATGATAATTATCAACAATATATTAACAAAATTTAGATATACTAACAAAAAACCAAAGATAACTACATAGAATAAAATCATACTCTTCTACTACAAACCAATTGATAGATATTCTAGTTATTATTCTAGGATAATCACTTCAATTACATTCCCATCACTATAAATTATCTTACCTAAGTCTGGCATCTTGACTTTCTTCCTTGACTAAGAAATTTTTTTTTTCGTGACTCATATCCCCTGTAGCTAGTTAAAAAATTTCCATCTCTTTTCCTAACTTTAGACCCACTACAACCTCTACCTATAAAAACTTCAACCTTTTCTTGTTTTTCCCCTACTCAATATTCTCCTTTATATTTTCTCTCCACCAAGGAGGATACTTAAACATACCTCACATCACTCCTCTCACCAACCACTTAATCACTTTCAATCTCCCTATCATTCATCTCTAACCCCTATTGGCTTCTAATTATAGAATTGGAATCAATAGATCCTTATAATAAGCATGGTTGTACCCTTATCACCTTCTTTATTTTTATCACTAGAATAGAATTCTTCAACTTCTTTGGTAAAATTCATGAGAGATAGGAACCTAGCTTCCAAAATATGTTAAATAGACAATGGTATGAAACCCAAACCATCTTTACCTAAGAAAGGCAAAACTATAAAGGGACCTAATGGAAGTGAATCAATTGTTGATAGAAGACCTTCCTTATGCTCCAACCAAACAAAAATTACACCATTTCTTTAATCTAATCCCTATCTAAAAATACAAGACAAAGATTGCTAGCAAAAAGGGATGCTAACTCTGAATAGACATGCACTCTCCTGCTTGCAACCAAAACCTCCACACCTATCACCTCCTCCATTGCCTCTACCACTTCAACAATGGGAATCTAAAAGACATTAAACAATCTCATCTTGGAGATGTTACCTAAAAAACCCATCTCCCTTGATTTTGTTCCACTAAAAACTAATGGCCATCCTAATAATTCAATGCACTCTAGATCCATGCTAAAAAAATCATCCCATCCAACTACCCTAACGTAAAAACTAACCACATATCCCATCATCAAAAAATTCATATCCTCTAAACCCATCACATGAAAAAGCCATCATGAATCCAACTATCTTGTAAGCCTCCATAAATGTAGTCATCAATGATTTTGGTGTCACCCAACCTCTAACTCAAGGCACATCGTAAAACTAAATTGCATTCACCTCAATTCATAAATCAACATTTTTATTTTTTATTTTTTATTTTTTTTATTTTTTATCTTTTATTTTTTATTTTTTATTTTTTATTTTTTATTTTTTATTTTTTATTTTTTATTTTTTATTTTTTATTTTTTATGTTTAATGTTTTATTTTTTATTTTTTATTTTTTATTTTTTAAATTTAAACACATTAAAAATAAAAAATTAGAGGTCAATCTTATCAATCCCTACATAGTCACTCTATCCTTCCTTGACATTGTCAATTCTAGTAGACACTAGTTGATCTATATCTATATTTTCTAGAAATTTGGCCACTCGATTGCTTTCCCAAAATCAATGTGAACACTTACACTCATCAAATTGATTTAATTTAGGCTAAATAATCACAAAGATATTTTCTAATTTCCAAGATTTGGCCTTCTAATTTTTCAAAGCTTGAATGACCACTTGAGAATCCCCTTCAATTTTTATAGAGGATATACCACATTCCAAAGCCAACTCAATACCTGAAACTAGTGCCTAATCCTCCACTTCATTATTCATTCCATTTAGTAACTTCAAAGACATTTCTCTTATTAAGGATCCACTAACATCCTTTATTTCACAACCATCCCCTAAAGCTCCTAGGTTCCCTCTATAAGCACCACCAAAGTTTAGCTTTAACCACCCTAGTTGTGGAGAAGACCATATTGATTTATCTCTATTCCTCTTATACTTATTATCTACAATTGGCCCTTTATTGGGAAAATCAACTAAGATTTTTATCAAGCATAATAATTGTGTGAAATCTAATTTAAGGGTTGTGTATTTAGCTTTAGTAGAGGATAATACAATTGTAGCTTATTTCTTTAAAGACTATGAAACAAGACCATTTCCTAATATGAAATAATAACCTTATGTTGACTTCTTATCATCAAAAGGTCATCCCTAATATACATATGTTTATTTAATTACACATAATGAAATTTATGGTATTAAATAATACCATGTTTATAAGTACCTCTTACATATCTAAAAATTATTTTCATTGATTTCAAATGTTTGAGTGATAGATTATCCATAAATATAGAAACTATTGAAACCCTATAATCGATATTGGGTATTTTCATAGGGAAATACATAAAATTTCCCATCATGTTTCTAAAAGTATTTTCATCAGCTAAAGGAATTCCATCCTCAATCATTATATTTTATTTACTTATAATTGAAATTTCCATAAGATTAGAATATTAAATATTTTACTTATTTATTATGTCTTAGGCATATTTGGTTTGAGACTTCATAATTTTAAGATAAATCACCTAAAATTATTATTTCATATCTTCCTTGAAACTATCCAACATATCCATAAATATAACTTTAAATATCAAGTCATATACATAGAAACAAACTGATTTAATGCTTTTGGATTCATAAGAAAAAATACAAGCTATAAAGTGGTTTGAATGCTAATATAGTACTATTCACATTTTAACAATGTAATAAATTAATTTGACAATATTTCTCATTTAGGCATGCATAATAAATATGGAAAGTACTACGTAATTATGGGATAAAGAGAACATATATATTTTTTGGTTTTGTGTCGACTATGGCAGTGATTACTAATCATCATAGGGTTACCCTAAAGATATGGACTTTATTCATTTTATATTCTGACTATTTTTTACTTCCAAATAGTTACATCAATTAGTGATAATAACATCCATGCATATATCCACCTCTTATGTAAGTACCCAATGAGAGATATACATAGGAGTGACTTCAATTTTTTACTAGGTCTACATTTCCCCTTGTGTAATTGTTTTATACCTCAAGTTATGTATAATTATGCACCAAATCTAGATAACAAGAAACCCTAGTTCCTTTGCATTGTGACTCTTGAAACTTTGTAAAAATGGGTTGGTAACATGAGTCAAGCTATCCCTAGAAAACCCATTTTTTATAAGTACTACCTATATAGCCAATACTCCTAAGAGGGACTTAGACTCCCATATAGTTATCTCTCTTATGCATGTGTGTGTGATTATAATAGTGTGAGCATATTATATTTCTCCTAGTAACCCTTAGTACAAGTGATGCAATAGTATATTTGAGCTTTTGAATGCTTTAGATATTTGATTCAGTGTTGTAGTGCATTTTGATAGCTTGAAATAAAGAATAATTTCTAAATAGACAATTGTCTTATCAAATTGGAAGGTGTGTTAATTAGCATATAACCTTTGTATGTATAGGAAAATCTTGAATTTGAATTATAATCTAGTGACACATAAAAATATGACCATAGGATTGGAAAATAGGGCTAAAAAAAGGTCATAAAACTAAAGATACAAAAAATATAAAAATATAAGCCTAGACAATTGCATCAAAGCTAGACACTAATGTTAATACTAGTGTCAAGGACAAACACAAGCATATAGGGGATAAACCATTAAAAAAATAGGTATAATGAGTAGGAATCCCTAACATACATTAGGTGAAGGTAAAAAACAAAGCACACAGGCCCAAGGGGTAGGTAAATCAAGTGAAATAAGATGGAACCAAAGAGGTCCATGATAGAACACATCACTAGACATCTAATTCTCAATTAAAAAAGTATATACATACAAAAATACTATAAATATATGTACTTGTATAAAAATGGGTGTCTACATTTCTTCCCATTAATCTATTAATGTAGGAAAAACATGAATTACTAGTTTAAATGAATATAAAATGTATACCATGGTGTGGAAAACACAACTATCTTGAGTTTTTATTTAATATTTTCATTTAAACATTACCCACAACCAAGAACATACCAAAAAATTAAATCATCATATATAATATTATGCATGAAATAGTAAAAATTAACATAAATAAAGAGCATGGGTAGAATACAACTATATATATGTTACATAGCAAATGATTCTAGAGTGTTAGAAACTAGAGAAGTGGATAGGGGGCTTGCAACCTCCTCTATATTTTGGCTAGGAAGATAAGTATGCCTAAAATTGGTCAAGGGTATTGCACCATGGTGGTGTTGTTCTTATAGTATGGAGAGTTGGGAGGTGATCATGTCCCAACCTAGAATAGGAAGAGTAGTGCTTCAACCATAAAGAGTATCCTTTCCCAATGAGAATAACTCAAGTGAAAAATATATGTATATATATAGCTTAATATAGGGTGAGTTATGTAATCAAGTTCACCCAATAACTTAGTGAGACCATGTGATTTAATCCCTCTAATCACACCAAAAATAAGAAACAACCACTATAGACATGTAAGGCTCAATATAGGCCATGAAAGTTTGATTGGGATAATAGTACATATAATTTTTTATGTTGTGTTAATAGTCCATTAAAGATATTTGGAATCTAAAAATGATTTGTATTTTTTTAATATTTATCACACATTACATATCATATGCACCTTGTATATTTTTCATGATGAAATTATGTATAGTAAAGGGTATAAATGTATATAAGTTTGCCAATACTATGAATATGAATCATATACTATGTATGTTTTTTGCCATCTTGGAAACTATGTAAGTGTGTAGAACATGCCCCCACAATGTATGGTGAAAATCTAAGAACTCAAATAAATACTAATGTGGAAGAAATGTTTCCAAAAAATGCCCCCACTATAATCTAGAGGTGTTGAATAGGTGTGGATACCATGCTTCTAAATCATGCTCCCACTAAATCTAGATAATGTGTGAAATGTATTTGATTATGCAGAACATGTTTATAAACATGCCCCTAATAAGATACCCCCTTTTTGGGAGGTAGTAATATAGTGCTTGTTGGTTGTCTCCTTGTAAAATGAAAATAAATAAAGTATTTGATATAATTTCATTTGATATTGTTCCAAAAGTATTTTGGACAATAATTTGTAATGTTGTTTTTGGAAGTATTTGGAATCTATCCATGGAGAGTGGGACTACTGGTATTTATATAGGATGTATCAGATAGTTCATCAAATTGAGACTGATTGGATTAGGTATTAATGGGGTTGTAATATACTATCCCACTTATATAAGGATATCTACAGGTTTGCATTCAAGAGTCATGGTGGGGATACCAAAGTGGTGACTCTACTACATGTTTGGTCTTATGAACATATCACATTGGCATGGACAGTTGGTGGTCCCCTCCCTAGATGGTCACTTTTGTAGATGTTTACCAAGTAGTTTGTATTTACACATGGTAGACTTCATATAATGATGGAGTTCCAAATTAATTTAGACATATTATCTCTAGATTAGATTGTATTGCATCCTAATATGACTTTTGATATATTATTAAGGATAGACATGAGTTATGGAGGTTGTTTATTAGTATGTGGCTAGTTGATTAATTTCCTAGTGTCTATGAGTTTTTTAGTATGATCGAGTTTTATGAAAATTTGGGATTGATCAAGGAGTTACATAAACACTATATCCATAGCATAAAAAATCATATATTGGTCATATACCAGATGAGAGGACACCACATACTACTACAAATCTATCCCCATGTCTAGTTGATGAGCAAGAGCATGTGGTTCCCTTGGTGGGATGAGATGATGTAGGGTGTAGTGATGTCTATGTACAATGGTGGGATGGATCCAAAAAGGTCTTTATTATTTCCTATTATTGTTGCATCCCCATGTTTCATTCTTATGGCATGGGTGGTGGTATATGAGATATAGGTAATGGTGTAGGAAACAATTCTCTTGTAGGACCAACACCAATGGATGAGGCAGCCATTAGGGCCTCAAGTGAGTACCATAGTTTTAATTTTTTCATTTTATTTGGATATAATAGTAGATAAATTATTATTATTATTATTATTATTATTATTATTTATATATCACTAACTAGTATTGTATATTGAATGTCTATAGGTAACCAAGAGTGGTCAATGATGGTAGATTGGGTAATGCAGGACCTTACTCATAGTGTACTTATGAATGTAGCTATAGATGGAATTACTTAGAGAGTTATTGAAATTTAAATTTCCCATTCACCATTATTTGATCATGTTATAAAATTTGTGATAAAATACCATACTACAACCATAAATTATGTGAAGTTACATGTAGAGCTAGATAGGTGGGACATCCCACAATAGAATCTCACTAATATTATGCAAATGTTGATTCATCACTATGAAACTTTGAGATGGGTGAATGAGGATATTATTTGATGGTTAGGTGATTTCAAGGAAAAAGTATGCATTCTATTACATGCATGGAAACTACATTTTGATCCTAGTGCATCTACATTAAGAGGTGTTGGATGTGTAGATGTTTATAGTGATGAGGAGGATACCTCAAGGGATATACCCATAACATATGATTTGATATGAATATTTTTATAAACATTTTATCAAATTATATATATGAAATTACTTACATGGTTTTATTTAGTGTTGAATGGATTTGCATTGTTTAATTATCTGTTGGTCATTATATAGTATTTTAATTACATTTATTTATGTGGTTCATGTTAGGATTTGGTAAATTATGTAACAAGTATGTTTATTTTTGAAATATGTGTATTACATTATGAATAAATATATCAATATAGGTAATGAAATATGGATGGGTATAAGAAAGATTAAATATAGTGATCATGTGGAAATGTGACTACAGATTATTCTTGTATAATCATGTCTAAAGTATCTAAAGAGATGTACTATGAATTTATATGTATCTATTTAGGTATCCATACATGTTGTGTAAGTTTATGTTATAATTGTGTCTCTTTGTGAATGACCTAATCGAATAATGGTTCTTAGGTAAGATATAGGTGGGAAAGATCAACTATAGGAGAGAGTACACTAAGAGAATTACTTATACTTGGATTCATCATATGTGATGGTTGATGGACCTTTGTGTTCCTTGTAGGGATCAACATGGTATGTATTGAACTTCTTAGATGAGACCCTAGGATAAGTATGTGGAATAAGTCTAGATATGTAATGATTATGTGATCATCTAACAATATAACCTTTTGCTCGAGAATAAAATTCTCATTATCTTGGTGACCATTAATACCATGACAAGTGAAAAAGTGTTGTCCTTTTGAATTATCAAATTTATGAGGTGGGTAACATTAATTAGGAGGGATTTTGATAATTTATTTACCCAAAAATGTTCTTAATATGTCATGTGGTTGTTAAGCACAAAATATACAGATAGGGGGGGGTAAATCAGTATATTATATATCTTTTACTTAATCTAATTTATTTTCTTTAACAACTTAATCACACATTCAAGATATGTAATAAAACTAAAATAATAACATGCACCACACGAGAGAGAGAGAGAGAGAGAGAGAGAGAGAGAGAGAGAGAGAGAGAGAGAGAGAGAGAGAGAGAGAGAGAGAGAGAGAGAGAGAGAGAGAGAGAGAGAGAGAGAGAGAGAGAGAGAGAGAGAGAATTCTTACATGGAAACCCAAAGTGGGAAAAACCATGGAGAATAATCTCAAGTATATGAATGAGCACCAAATCAAATTAAAAAGTTTGTAAGTGCCAACTTGTAGGAGCATCAACCCATTTATTGAGCACCAAAACAATAACTATTTGTGAGCACCAACCCACAAGAGCACCAACATAATAACTATTTATGAGCACCAACCCATAGGATCACCAACGCCTTGAAAATATTTGTGATCACCAACCCACATGAGTACCAACCCCTCTTATGTATAAAACAAAACTATCTCTTAATGTTTCTTACTCAACAAATGATATAACTCTACAATATCTCTTGATTTTATCTCCTCTTTTATTATATAAAATAATCACAAAACCATGCACTCTCTTGAATATTACAAATGGATTCTTAATCCTTTATTTATAGATTTCTAAATGACCTTTGACATTCACCCTTTATGACCCTTTAATCCTCATGGAAAATGGTGCCAAACTTGCATGACCCTTTGTATCCTTGTATTTGAAAAGTCACATGGTGACCCTTCATAAACAAATGCATCCTTTCCTCTTTTGTCTTTATCTTGGTGACTTTCATATTCCTCAAAGTGTCCCTTCATGGAAAAATTCTCCATACCCTCTTTTGTCCTCACATAGTGACTCTTATAATTCCTCAAGATGACTCTTCATGAGAAAATGCATCCTATTCCTCTTTTGTCTTTACCCAGTGACTCTTTGACTTCTCCATGGGCCGTATTTTGACTTATATGCAACCAAAAATATATTCATTAATATTAAATAAATATTATCACACATTAGCCAATATATGAATATTAAAAACACCATTAAATTCTATGGGACCTTTATTACCAATGCTAGACTTTTGACATCAATGATAATATTTCTAATAATCTCCCCCTTTGTCATTGATGACAACCACAAATTAAAACTACCACATCCTGAAACCTACACATACTACCATTTGAAAAACATATAGTAACTTTCCCTTATTATAGTAACCTATACCTATTCCCTATACCTATTTTTTCACTTATTTCTACACCTGTACTTATACTTGTACCTATTTCTATTCTTCTCCCCCTTTGACATCAATGACAAAGGGATTATCCTAGAGCTAACACTTAGCTCCCCCTTAACTAATGCTAATCCTTAATGGCAATAAGTAAAATAAATTACTTCCAACTTCTCTTGTAGATACTCAAATGTCTTTTAGTATTGCCTTTGTGAAAATATCTACAATCTACTCTGTAGTACTAATATATTCAATCTTAACTTGTTGATCTACAACCTGCTCTCTCAAGAAGTGATATCTGATAGGAATATTTTTTATTTTTAAATTAATCATTAAATTCTTAGAAATATTAATAACACTTGTGTTTTCACAAAAAATATAAATAGGTTCATCATATTTTACCTTATTATCTTCCAAGGTTTGCTTCATCTAAAGACTTGAGTACAATGTAATACTGTTGTAATATATTCTAATTCAGATGTAGAAAGTGATACTAAATTTTATTTATTTATTAGCCATGATAATAAGCTATCACCAAGGAAGAAATATCCTCCACTTGTATTATTTCTATCATCTAAGCGACCTACCCAATCTAAATCTATGTAAGTAACCAGAGTGAAATCCCTGCCTATGGGATACCACAATCTATAATCTAGTGTCCCCTTGATATATCTAGATATTCTCTTCACCAACTGAACATGACTCTCCTTTGGAGCTCCTTGATATCTTGAAACCATGCCTACTGCATGAATAATGTCTAGCCATAATTCTATCAAATATAAAAGACTACCAATCATAGATCTATACAATTATTGATATGTAATGGGTGAATCTTAATCCTTACTTACCTTGTTCCTTGTACCCATTGGTGTAACAACTAGTGAAAAATCATCAAAACTAAATTTTTTCAACATTTCTTTGGCATATTTACTTTTAGATATGAAAATTCCTTCGTCTGACTAAAAAATTTGCAACCTTAATAAAAATAACAATTCTCCAAGCATAGACATCTCAAATTATTTTTGCATATTGTCAAAAAATTCTCTTATCATTTTTTCAATGTTACCTCCAAGTATTATGTCATCAACATATACCATAATAATCAACTAATTCTCACCTTATATTTTGATGTAGAGATTACTATCAACAAATCCTCTCTTGAAACCTTGATCCTATAGGTATTTATCAAGTCTTGCATACCAAATTCTAGGAGCTTGTTTCAATCCATACAGTGCTTTCTTCAATTTGCATACATGGCTACTATAATTTGAGAGATGAAATCCCTCTGGATACTCAATGTAGACCTCCTCTTCTAGTTTATTATTCAGGAAAGTAGACTTGACATCCATCTAAAACACTTTGAAAAATGTAAACACTGCATATGCAAGAAACATTCTAATAGCCTCTAGCCTTGCCATTGGCACAAAAGTTTTTTCAAAATCTATTCCCTCAATCTAAGCATATCCTTTACATAATAATATTTCTTTATTCCTAGTCACTTCTCCATTTTAATTCAAATTATTTTTATAAACCCATTTTTTTCTATCACATTGTGATCTTTTGGTCTAGGCACTAATTCCCAAGTATCATTCTTTTCTATCTAATTTAATTTTTCATCCATTTCCTTAACCCAATACTTATCATGTCTATCTTTTGAAAAATTTCTAGCCTGAATTTTGGATAAAAAAGAGAAATTAACTTGCTTAGATTCACTTACCATCATTCTTCTGGTGTAAATTCCTTCATTTATGTCCTTGATGATGTCAATTTCATTATGATTTCTATGGACATATTTGGATGGGGTTTTTGTGTCCTTTTTCTCTTTCTCATCTTCATCTAATTCTTCAAAGTCTTCCTCTTCAATGATTTCAAGAATGTCTATTGGATCACTAATTCTTTGTGCTCCATCTTCTTCTATCCTAACAATTGCACTTTCAACTATTTTCTTGGTTTTTTTGTTATAACATTTATAAGCTTTACTTTTTCAATAATAAATAAGAAATATACCTTCATTTTCTCTAGATTCAAACTTACCCAATTTTTCATCAGTTCTCTTATGAAGCATCTAGTGTAAAAAACTCTAAAATAATCAATTGTAGTTGGTTTGTCTTTCTATAGCTCATAAGGAGTCTTGTCACTATTCAATCTTAATAATGATCAATTTTGAATATGCACTACTGTACCAACTACCTCTCTCCAATATTTATCTAGTATCTTGGGTTCATTTAGCATTGTCCTCACCATCTCTTGAAATATTATATTTCTCTGTTCAACTACTCCCATTTGATATAAAGTTCTAGCTGCTGAATAATATCTCTTTATTCCATGGTCTTCACAAAACTCAATAAACTAATCTGACATGAATTCTCCTCCTCGATATGATCTTAGACACTTAATATTCAAATGGGTTTCATTCTCAACTAATACTTTGAATTCTTTGAAATGTCTGAAAGCTTTTGATTTTTTATTTAAAAATATTACCCAATTCATACATAAAAAATCATCAATAAGCAACATGAAATATTTCTCACCTTGAGTAATTTGAATTCTCATAGGTCCACACAAATTAGTGTGAATAAACTCTAAAAATTTAGTGCTCAAGTATTCTTTTTTTTTGAACCACCTTTTGGCCTACTTCCCATGCTAGCAAGGTTCACAAAGTGTGTTAAATGGCTTTTTAATCTTTAGAATAATTCTGACTACTTGCTTCTTACTGATGTTGACAAGATTGTCAAAATTTATGTGTCTCATTCTCTTGTCCCATAGCCAAATTTTTTCAATCTAACTCAAATAAAATCTTTGACCTTTGATGTCTAATAACGTATATAAATTATTGCCTATTCTCTGAGCATTTGTAACCAACAAATCTAAATCTTTTCTCCTAATTTTACAACCTTCTAAATAAAAATTTAGTGTGTGCCCTTGATCACACATTTGAATTAAACTCAAAATATTATACTTAAGACCTTCTACATACAAAATATTTTTAGTTTTAGTATTACCATTATCCAAACTTAGTATACCTTTTTTTACAATTCTAAAAGTAGTATTATCTCCAAATTTCACTATTCCACCATTGATCTTCTTTAAGGTTATGAACTTGATCTTGTTTCCTATCATGTGCCTCAAATATCCACTATCAATTAACCATGGATTTTCTTCATTTTTTACATGTAAATATGTCTGTACTAACATATATTTTTCAAGTTATTTGAACCTATCTAAACTTTGTTCTTGATAAATGGAGCCTTAAAACCCTGGTCCTTCTTGACTGACTCGAACACACTTTTATAGTACCAAGCTATGTATCTGAGGTTGTTGCACTTGTAACATATTATGGCCTCTTCATTAAATCTTGATAGAGGAGTAAAAGAGTTGTGCCTTCTACTTGATTCTATATGATTTTCCTTTTTCTTATTTGTAAAATTATTATCCTTTTTTCAACATTCTATTTTCTTATGACCATATCCATTTCAATAAAAATAGTAACCATAAAAATAGGACTTTTTTATGTATCTCTGACCTAATTTCCTTTTGTAGCTATGTTCCTTCTAGCCTTCTTTGTTTGAGATGTCCTATGTATTCTTAACTTCTTCTATTTTTATTTCCTCTTTTGTAAGAACTTTAGCATAACTCTTTCTTTTTTTTGTGTTAATCTTGTCTGTGAAAGTAGTGGCCTCCCCTTTCTATTTTTAAAATCTAATACCTATCTTATCTGACATTGATCTTTGACTTTCTAATATCTTATTCAACATATTAGTGATATTATCAAATTTTGAATCATTGGATACTCTATCATTGATTACTTTATTTGTTTTCTCAAGATCTAATTTTAAAGAAGCAAATTCAATAACATACCTTTCACATTCTTCACTTACTTTTTGCAACTGTGTTGTTAGATATTTTTCATTCTTCTTGTCTTCTGCAAAGTCTACTTGTAGATATTCAATTGTTTCCTTTGACTCCTTTTCATTTTTTTTGATATGGAGCTTTAATCTTTAATTCTTCTTCTCAATATATTTTAACTCTTCTAAGGCACAAATGAGTTCTCCTTCTAGATTCATTTTGGCTTCATCTTGTTCTTCTTCTTGATCATATGTACTTTTTTGTGTGGAGGCATCTTCATGTATGGCCATGAATAGAATCTCTTCTTCTTCTAAATTAATTATTCCGCTATCTTCGGTTGAGCTAGGATCTTTAGAATAAAAAATCTTTTTCTCGAATCCCTTCTTGAATTTTCCTTTGAAAATTTTCTTATATGTAGACTTTCCTTCTTCATTTTCACCATTACCCTTATCTGGGTACTTAGATACAAAATTTCCAATCTTTACACAATTAAAAAATTTAAAAGGTAATTTTTCTTGATATTTACCTATGCCCTTTTTCATCTTGTGAATGAATAAAGCTCCATTGCCATCTTCATCATCACTAGAACTGTCACTTGATTCTTGAATCTTAGACTTCTCTTTCTTTGATGTCTTAAAAGTAGATTCTCTCTTTGAGGGTTTCTCTTATTTTTTCTACATCTCATATGCCATAAGAATACCATGTATCTCATCCATATTTATCTTGGCTAAATTCTTCATCTCTTCAATTGCCAAAACTTTTGCATCATATCTCAATGGTAGAGATCTTAAAACTTTTTGTACCATGATTGATTCTTCTAACTTTTCTCCAAGACCTTGAATCTAATTAACTATTTGATCAACCCACAAAAAGTAACTTCTATATTTTCTTCCTCTTCCATCTTCAAACTCTCAAACTATCTTCTAAAATTCTAAAGCTTAGCTTGCTAAACCTTTTCATCACCTTTATGAATATTCTCAAGATTTACTCGAGTTTCATGACTAGAATTAAATTGCATAACTTTAACAAATTATGATTCACATAAACCACATAAAATAGCATTTAAATATTTAGCATTATTTTTTCTTGCCTTTTTTTTCTAGAGTAGTTACAAGTGTCATGGATCTTCATATTCCTCCACCACTGCTTACCAAATGTTGAATCAAAGGGCCATCAAATAAGTCCTCATCCTTATGATCCAAAAAGCATAATTTGTCCCATCAAACAAATGTGCCTTATTTATAGAAAAACCTTCATGTGATCCAACCATCATGCTTTCCCAGATCTACCTTCAAGCTATAATTTTTTTTCAAAAGGAACCTGCTTTGATACCAATTATTAAGCATGAAATATACTGAGAGAGGAGGTGAATCAGTATATTATATATATTTTACTTAATATAATTTCTTTTCTTTAACCACTTAATCACACATTAAAGATATGCAATAAAACTAAAATAATAACATGCACCACACAAGAGAGAGAGAGAGACACCATATTTTTACATGGAAACCCAAAATGGGAAAAACCATGGAGAACAATCTAAAGTATATGAATGATCACCAACTCAAATTACAAATTTCACAAGCACCAACTTGCAAGAGCACCAACCCATTTTTTGAGCACTAATATAACAACTATTTGTGAGCACCAACCCATAGGAGCACCAACATAGAAACTATTTATGAGCACCAACCCATAGGAGCACCAACCCCTTGCAAGGATTTGTGAGAACCAACCCATAAGAGCACTAACCCCTCTTGTGTATAAAACACAACTATCTCTCAATGTTTCTTACTCAATAAATGATATAACTCTATAATATCTCCTACTTTTCTCTCATATTTCCTTATATAGAATAATTATAAAACCATATACTCCCTTGCATATTACAAATGGCTTCTCAAGCCTTTATTTATATCTTTCAAAATGACTTTTGGAATTCACCCTTTGTGACCCTTCAATCCTCATATAAAATGGTGCCAAACTTACATGACCCTTCATAAACAAATGCATCCTTTCCTCTTTTTTCTTTATCTTGGTGACTTTTCATATTCCTCAAAGTCTCCCTTCATGGAAAAATGCACCATACCCTCTTATGTCTTCACATGGTGACTCTTGGAATTCCTTAAGATGACTCTTCATGAGAAAATACATTCCATTCCTCTTTTGTCTTTACCCTATGACTCTTTGACTTCTACATGGGCTCTCTTTTGAATTATATGCAACCAAAAATATATTCATTAATATTAAATAAATATTAACACACATTAGCCAAGATATGAATATTAAAAACACCATTAAATGTTATGAGGCCTTTATCACCAATGATAGACCTTTGAAATCAATGACAATATTTCCAACAATGGTCTATCTTAGTACTAATCAAATAAAAAGAGGTTGTTATTTGGTAGTAGTATATGGTCTAACTATGGGAGATACTCTATAAGAATGCTCATTTCATTTATTCAATACCTTTATTACTTATTTTGTGACATATGGGGTTAGTTCTATAAAATTCTTTTGAAGTGGTTCAAAACTTTTTATAACATGTTTATTTATTTTGGGAACAAGATTTTTACCATGTTTAGGATTGAATGGATAAATAGGAAACTTCATTTGTTTATTCATTAGATCACATACATAATTGTGCATTCCCAATATAAGATCTCAAAAATAGAAAAGGTATTATGTAATTCTCTTCATCATAGTGGATAAATAATACCTATACTAAATATAAATTATATTTCTCAGTTTGAGGGTGTAAAATGTGAGTATAAAACATCTTTAAATTAGATAACATTATCTTGTCTATGAACATTTTTTTGTGTCATTATTTGTAAATGTATCAATAATAATTTAGGTAAGGTAATTTGATGAAATTTTGATATAAATAAATCTTCAATTTGTTTTAAAGTTAATAATTAACCATTTAGAAAATTATAAAACTAATCAAGATCCCCTTAGGTTAATCCATGATAAAAATCCTTTAAAATCAAGCTTCTATTTTGGGCCCAATGTTTAAAAGAGTGTGTATATTATTGTAAATAAATATAATTATCCCCTTAAACATAAAATGAGGATAAATTAGGCATAAAAAAGGTTTAGGGATAAGGATAGTCAAAGACATCCCTAGCAATAGGTTGTTTTGTTAATGTATTCTCCTCAAGAATAGTTTCATGAAAATAAACTTGTAATTTAAGTGGATTGACTTGTTGTTAAAAATATCCAATGGTAATAATAATAGATAACATGTCATAAGGATAATTTGAGGATTTTTTATTGGTTGTAAACTACCATTCATATAGAACATATGAATGATGAACTCTTTATCATCCACTAGAATAGGCTCTTCACATGATTTTTCAATGTTTAGTAGAGTAATATGCATGTCTAAATATGTAGGTATATATTTTTAAAGAGAAAAAAGGTTAATATTATTATCATTACAAGGTGATACATTGCTTGAAATTTTGTGACATCCTATAGGAGTAGGATAAATAATTTCACTTTGAAACACACTTGCCTTTTGAGAAGAAGATGAAACAATTTATATTTCATGTACCACATAAAGGGGTGGATAAATACCACCTTCACTTTTAGTTTTAATTTAATATCCAATATAATGAGGCTTTAATAATGTAATATCACTTTCCATTTGAGGTAAATTATTATTGTGTGAGAATGGAACATTGACATAACTATCATTTTCATCCTTGTTTTTTGTCTTAGAAATTACTTTCATTAGGACACCTATGGGAAATATGTTTTATTTTTTATAGCATTTTCATCATTTAATCTTTGTAAGAGATACCTCAAATATAATTGGGACTTTTTTTGTGTCCCTAAATAATTTAGGTTGTGTACTTATTTCTTATGATTTTTAGATACACCCATTTTTTTCTTTAATCAAAACAATGGGATATATGAGACATGTAATTTTTCCCTCATAAATTATAAGGGAAGAAGAAAGTTGACTATTTTAATTTTAATTGTGCAAAGAAGTAGCGGAGTTTTTAAAATTAGCATTATTTGGGGAAGGGAAGACACACTTAATTTTGTCATGATGTTCATGATGAAGGATAGTGGAGGAACATTCAAATTATTTGACTTTTTCAACATTAGAAAGGGAAGAATAACACTCACTTATTGAGATAAATAAAGTGGGTATGAATGTAATAGTTTGATTTTCAACATTAGGAATGATATAATTTTTCATATGTTTTGATTCTTTAGTATCAAAAAGTAAAGGAATAAGAGATGTGTCATAGTCAAGAGGGATACCAATATAGTCAAACTCATAAGATAAAATGTCATTATCACTACATTTCTTAGTTATATTTGCATTTGCATCATTAGTTATTTTATTGTCATAGTTGTAAGCAAAACTGGCTTTATCCTATTTTTAGGGTTCTTTTAGGTCTTTATATGTAATACATTGATAATCAAGTGGATTAAATAAATTATCATAATAAATATTTAATGCATAACCTTAAATTAATAACTCCATTAGGGTTAATAAGTTTTTTGAGAGGACTACAAAGCATACAACTAGGAGGACCAAAACAAGAATTTAACTAAGCATTCCTAAGCTATGTCCATATAAGTGAGAGAGAAATAAGATCTGAAAATAAGATGTATAAATGTGAGATGAGATTGAAAACAATATTAAAACCCTAATATATAAACTAGGGGTTTGGTTCAACAAAAATAGGATGGTTTCATCAAATGTTTTAATGCTTTTGGATTCATAAGAAAAACATAATCAATAAAGTTGTTTGAATGCTAATTAATTACAGTTCAGATTTTAAAAATGTAATATAGTATTTTGAAAATATATATCATTTAGGAATGTGAAATAACTTTAAAAAGTATCAATAAAGTAAGGGATAAATAGAGTGTATCTTGTTTATTATTATGTTATGGACTATGATAGTGAATAAGAATAATCACAAAGCTTCCCTAGATATCTAGACTTTATTGATTTTATATTGTAACTAATTTTGACTTCTAGATAGTTATGTCAATAAGGGATAATAATTTTAATTCATATGTCCATCTTTTACATAAGTATATAGTGAGATATATACACATGAGTGACTTTGAATTTGTACCAACCCTATGCTTACCCATGTGTAATTGTGTATGCCTTAAGTTATGCTTGCCTGTGTGCCATATCAAGATAATAAGAAATCCTAGTTCCTTTACATTGTGCCTCTTGTAACCTAGTAAAAATGAGTTACCAACATGATTCAATCTATCTGTATAAACTCTATTTTGTTGCTAAGTTCTACATACATAGACAATACTCCTAAGAGGGCCTCAAACTCACATGTAGTTTCCCCTAATATACATGTGTGGAATTATAATACTATGAATATATGATTTTTATATAATTATCCCTATGTACATGTGATGAAATAATATGTTTAACCTTTTAAATGTTTCATATATTTAGTTTAGTTTTGTAGTTTAATTTGATAGCTTGAAATAAGTAGTACTTTCTAATTAGAGATTTTACTTATCAATTTAGAAGGTGTGTTAGCTAGCCTATAGCCTTTGTATATATAGGAGCCTTCTAAATTTGAATTATAACCTAATGATAAGTAAAAAGGAAACCATAAGATGGGCAAATAAGGATAAAAAATGGTCATAAAGTGAAAGATATGAAAAATATAAAAAGATACACCTAGATAGTTACATTAAATTTATACACTAACATCGATTCTAGTGTCGAGGATGGACACAAGTGTCTAGGAGACAAAAATGTATATAAAAATGGTACAACAAGAAGGGATCCTTGGCATACATTGGATTTACCTACCCCTTAGATCCCTAAAATATGAGAAGAGGATCCAAATCTAGCTATTCAAGTGAAATATGATAAAATTGAAGAGGTCCATGATAGACTAGATCATTAGATGTTTAATTGTCAGTGAAAAGGTATATACATATAAGAAGACTAGAAATATGTGTAATTATACCAAAATGAGTTTGTACACAAACATATAAAACATTAGAATCCAATGATTATATGTAAACATTTGGTTCATTTTGAACTCTTACAAAGCCTTGATCCAATAACCAACTATAAATTATTACATCATCAAAAAAATTAACTTCCTAATGTTTAAACCTTGTGATCCTCCTCTCATATTTCCACTCTAACATTTGATAAGATAGATTTGGATTCAAAAACTATTTGTGCTTGCTTGGATTTCATGAAGATAGATTATTAGTTTGAGATACTATATTCTAATTATATAACACCTTAATATTGCACACTTGTAAAATTCCTATCATGACTATATCTTTAAGTTATAAGACCTTCTTGTTATTGAAAGTCTCATGCTCACTATCTCTTTCTACTATATTTATTATCTCTTAATCTGACCACTATTATTATGATGATGAGGCCTTATTTACTATGAATTTTTTTATAAACCATATCATTATCGTTATTCACAAAATTTGTAAATGTACCTATTTTCTTGCTTCTCAAACACTTGCACCCCAATTAGGCACTTACATAGACTAGTGTCCATGTTTAAACTAAGTATCCAATGCCCAAAAATCATCTAATTTGTAAATGAAACATATACTAACAGTAAACCTAAGTGATTTAGTGGGATATATTTTCAAAATAGATTAGTATATATATAATATAAACCCTCATTCATTCTTCACGTATAAGCTTACAAGGCAACTTATCAAAATCACTCAATCAAGCATTCAAGTGAAAAAATCCATCTCATTCATCCCTATTTCCATATTAGGTATAGGATCAATATCCACATAGGTCTAAATTATTTAAGAATCATCCCATAAAACATATTTATAATTTAATTACTTTAAAAATAAATTAGAATAAAAAAATAAATCATAATATGACTACAATATAATATAATATATGAACAAAAGACAAATAACTTAAAGGGGAAACCTCCAAAATCTTTAATAAGATACATATGCCATGGTTACTCCATAGGGTGACCTACTAACCAAATGAATGCAGATATAACATCAAAGAGGGATAAGTAAGCCATAAGTCATATATTCCTATCCCAATACATGCGATAGGTTAGGAATGTAGCATGCCTTTCCACTTCAAATCAACATTATCTTTAACATTGAACAAATCTGGATGTGGTTGCAAAAAAACATCACACTCCCAAGTTACATCCTCACTGCTTAGGTTCTTCCACTTGATTATATATTCATTAATATCTCTAGTTCTCAACCTTTTAGTACATTTTTTTAAGATATTCTCTAGTTTCAAAATGACTCATCCTTATTCATCTAGTTTTGGTATATTTTTTAGGGATGAAACTTTTTGTTCAATGACCTTTTTTAGGCAAGAAACATGAAATATTGGGTGTATATAAGATGAATGAGGCAAATCCAAATTGTAAGCCACACTTCTAATTTTTTTGCAAAACCTGATAAGGGCCATAAAACTTAGGAGAAAATTTGGTATAATTTTTATGTTGCTTTAAGGAAATATAATTTTAAGGATGAAAACATAGAAATACCCAATCAACCACATCAAAATGTCACTCATTACAGTGTTGATTTGCTTACTGCTTCATCTTATTTTTTACCAAGGCTAAATTCTTTCTCAAACATCCAAAACCTCTTATTGATGTTGAATGTGCTCCTCCACATCTCAAACCTTGGTTTAAAACCTTAAGGAAGAAGTGATGGAAGGTGGATGGTAACCATATAGTGACATAAATGGGGATATTATAGAAGAGGTATGGAAAGATGTGTTATACCATAATTTTGCAAGTGGTATCTATTGACCAAATTTGACTTTTAGTAAAATTGGGTAAACCCTTACATATTGAAACTTTTTAAAAGGTTCCCATATGTATAAAAGGTTCTCATGTGTGTCTAAACACCTCACCCATCCATACTCTAGCCTTGGTCTAAGCCTAACTTCCTTATACTTATCTAGTCAACCAAAGCTAACTCTAATCAACTCTAGTAAAACATGGTCAAAGGCTCAAATTATCTTTAAAATTTCTTGATATGGTCATTTAGGTGTTTAAAATTTTTCCTATGTCATGAATTTTCCCTTTGCTATGTTTCATATGCAAAAAATACCATTTGGTCACATTTTTGGCTCATTAAATGACTTGTATAGATTTTACAAGGAAGAATATTTTTCACTAAGTAAGTTTCTAACATGGAGGAGGTTATAAAATTTTAGGAATAAATAAAAGGTAGTTAATAGGTAGTTTCATGCATGAAAATAGGGATATCTCCTTTAAAATAGGCCATTAATGGCACTTGTATGAACTTGGTGAGTTCACCTTCTGCTAAAAACATGGAAAAGTGTCTCTTTGGCTCTTTAAGGTCTCTTCCATGCTTGGTGTGTATATATTTCATCATACAAATCAAATTTTACTTATGTTCCTTCTCTCTTGCCTTTACAAGCTAAGAAGAGTCAATTTCAAATGCTTTGTATAGTCCATATAGGTGGAGTTGGGAGGATTTATCTTGGGGGTTGAGAGGAGTCTTAGTTAAATTCATTTTCATTGCAACAAGTTTTAGTTTCATGGCTCCTCCTTTATGAGCCATTTCTAAAAATCCAAGTAACATTTTATACTTCTACATCCATGAGGGGTCATTGTTTGAGCTTGTTTCAAAATATTTTGCTTTGGTTTGATGGTGTTTAGGTGTTTCTCAAGGTTGTATAATGCATGTCCATATTTTTTCATTATCTTCTTATTTTTGGAGACCTCAAGAACTCAATAAGCCTCTTCTAGGCTTGTTTGTGTTTTCCATTTTCTGCTCTTTTCACATATAGGTAGGTGATTTCCATGTGGAGGAAGGTGTTTTGAAGTTTATTTAAAAGTTTTATTGATGGATTTTATCCATTTGAGGGCTAAAAAATGCATTTGGGGTGTTAGGAGGATTTTAAAAAACTTTTCTTTCTCAATTCCATCCTTTATGCCTACACATAATCAAATTTGGAATATCATTTATGCTTAGGTATGGATATTATAGAAGAGGTATGGAATGATGTGAAGGGGATATTAGTGAATTCCATCCTTTATGCCTAGTATGGAGTTCATTTAGTGACCTTGATATTGTGTAATATCATGGTAGACTTGTTGATAAGGGTAATTTATAAGTGAAGAATGAATGATATCTTTAAAGATGATAAGATTAAGACTCAAGACCTTGATCTCTTTTTTGTCAAAATAGAGCTCTTAGCTCTTTTAGATTAATTTTTTAGAAATTTAATATTGACCTTTGGTCACTTATTATTCATTATATTTGTATCCTCTAACATGGAAAATATCTATTCAAAGTTGGAGAGTGGAAGACTAATATAAAGGGGTGATCGAAAGATCCAAAAGTACCTTTGAAAATACTGAAAGTATGTAGTGACATCTACAAGCCTTGAGCACCAAGTGTTGTTTCTTTTCCAAGTTGAATTATAAAACAATTAACATTTTTGAATAGTCTCATGTGACCTAGGTAATTATATATAACATAGTACCACTTGATGAGGATGTTACATCAAGTTTGGCCCACTTTACTCACTCCCTTTCCATACACAGGCCTAAAAAGTTACACCTATAACTAGGTAGGCAGATAATGAGGTAGTATTGATTCTTAATGATGTCAAAAGGGGAATTAAATTTATTTTAAGACATGAAAATTAATTTTTTTTAGCTCAATGTGACCATCAAACATCATAAGCAAGGTCTTAACATAGAAATCAATACCTACAGTCATGTCTCCACCTACAACAGGGTCTTAGAAGGAAGTGTCCCAGTCAAGGATAAAGGACATTATTTTGGTTTTCAATGAATATTATTTGTAATTTAAATTTATATTTTATGTTATAACTTAGAAAGAGTTTAAATGATAAGATTAATACCATGATAAAATGGATAAAACCCTTGTTTTCATCTACAACTGGTATAGGGCTAAATATCCCATGATAGATAGGGAGTTGAGAGAGGTCTTAAGTGAGGTTCCAATGGTCATTAAAATTAAAATCATGAATATTTGACATGAATTAAAGGATATAAAAGGAATTAATGATACCTATACATTATTCTAAAGTCAAAACAAGGTCATAAACACCTACAAGAGTCATCAAGCAAGGTTGTCCTTGTCAGCAGGGGTAAGCCTAGTCTTATGATTTCAAGAATAGTTAAGGCATTTGGGAAGAACAAAAGGTTAGAATTGTGTTTTAATTTATTTTTTTAAAAATTTTAAAGGTGAATAGGTATTTTAAATTTATCATATATCAAGGCAAGGGTCCCCAAATAAGCAAAACTCAGTCAACTTGCTAAAAGCTCCACACAGTCTACCCTAAGAAACTTAGTCTTGGTTTTTGAAGTATTTAGAGGGTCAAATGGATGATTTAGGTGATAAAAATTGGTATATATCATAATTTTTAGTTATATAATCCCATATAATAACTAAATTTTATGATAAAATAGGACAACATGCCTCTGTTCTATCTCAGAGGTAGAACATGTTTCCCTTGCATAAATTGGTAGTTTTGAGGAAAAGACATGAAATGGTGGACCAGAACAAGAAAATACCCTCAAAGATGATTTTTTAAGTTTTTAAATTACTATTAAAACATGGAAAGATAATATATAATCTATGAGGTCAAACAAGGTACTCCATGCATCAAGGTTTACAGGCAGGGTAGTTAGATAAGGTACAAGCCTAACCCAAAATGAGAGGTCATTTCCAATTTAAAAGTTTATAAATAATTAAAATAACTTGTATCACACTAATTGGAGTGAAAATTATTTTTATAATCCATATTATAGGTATTAGAGGTCAAAAAGGAGGTTTGAACTACAACTTTGTAGCTAGGCCTAGTAGGCCTAATCTAGGCCTAGTACCTAGAGAGGAGTCTATCACTTTCAAGGCTAGATGACCAATAAATGTTGTTGAAATATTTTTATAGGATGTTGATATAGGTTTTTGAACCATAATTTTGTAGAATAATCCATAAATTAGCCATTTTGGGCTTGAAGATACTCAGACCCTATAGAATGTACAAAATGACACAAATGGCTAACTTGAAATGCTTGGAACTTACATGAATATTTACATGGAGACTCAAGGTGTTTATATGAATTATATAGGGTCCCAAATAAGAATTAAGTTTCATTATTTCAATATTTAAATGTGTATTCTCTATGAACAAATGTTAAGACCTAAAACTGCTAAAAACCCTCATAAACCCTCTCCAAGGACCTGATTAGGAAGATGAAGAAAAAGGAGCATCAAAATGGGGTAAAGTGACCATTAAATTAAATTTAATATATATATATATATATATATATATATATATATATATATATATATATATATGACTCTCTAAGTACATTTCCCATGTGACTGAGGTATATGACTCTCTAAGTACATTTCCCATGTGACTGAGGTGTACCCTACCTATACAGATGGTGTACAACAGGGCTTTTCTTGATGAATTTATATTTTTTTTAGGTATGGAGAAGTTTAAAAAGATGTAATCACCTTTATGAGAAATATAATTACTTGTTATAGGTCCCCATGCTCACATATTGAGATATATAGTCTCCTAAGTGTGTTTTTTATCTTCTTCATCTTAGCTATTGTAGTGGGTAGATAGTGAAAATGGTGAAAAATCTAATTGGGAAGCCTTTTGAGGCTTGATTCATGAAATTTATTAATTTTAAACTCTTTAAAGGTGTCATTACTCCTTTCTCATGTATCATATTGTATAATTAGAAGGATTTTGAATGCTAAGTGTGAGAGATGCATGAGAATGAGTCATTTGTAGCTATTAGAGATGATTACTCATGGATAGAAGAATGTGGATGATTAGGGACCATTAAAATGAATGTAAATTATTTTTATTAACCCCTCACATTTATATCAATCATCATACCTTACCATACTAAGTGATGAGGTAGTCTAATAAGGGTGAATCATGAAGATAGTTCCTTATGCAAGTTAAAGAGGATCTATACTACATATAAAGGAATTAGTCAAGTTAGAGGGACATTTGTCCTTATTTTCCTTGTAATAACTATTTATTTATTGATTACATGCTATTATAACTCATTATTCTTGCTTGAAAAGTGTCTTAGTGACTCTTGAGCTCCCCCTTCTCTCTCTCCTCTCATAATTGCTATATATTCTAGCCTTTTTGGTTATTATAGGGATCTCTCCACATGAGTATGGTGAATACCTAATTAATTTTTGTATTTATATAATTAATAATTTTGTTTTACCTCATTCATGATTTCATCAAGTACATGTTATGGTTTTTGGTCTTGTGCAAGTGTATTTTGCTTACCTTGACATGTTATCCTTCCTAGTGCCTTATGTATTTTAAAAGATCTCTTTTATAGGTTATCAAGAAGTTTCTAATGTGTATTGTAGGTGTAGTGAGTATCTTATTCATTATTTTTTATATAATACCTATTTTATAAGTCCTCCTAGTCTAATTTCTCTTCAAGACCCCATGCTTGAAACATTGATGTAAAAGAGGAGTGTTTGATGGATGAAGTATATGTGTAGGTTATTTTTGGTTACAAGTGAATTGTAAGTGATGTGAGTATACCATTTATTTTTTATCACCTTCCCTATATTATATATTTATTTATTTATCTCTCTCTCCCTTTTCACCCCCCAAGTTGGTAATAAGTTCAATCCTAAGTGGTACATCAAGGGAACTAGGCCTAATCTAGAGATCCACTTCAAATTTGGGTCACCCACAGACCTGAGGTGGTTCCATTATGCCACTTTAATGAAGAGATACTTGTCATCTCCTAAAGGGGTGAAATTTTAAGTGACAACAGTATCCATTTAACTTAACGTTCATGATTATTTGATACAAAACCATAGAGATACCTCTGTAAACATTTGTTGACCACTTTTATTTGGCCATCATATCAGGGGTGGTAAGATGAGTTATGAGCTATTTGAGTACCCAAATAGGAAAATAATTCAATCTAAAAATTATTGGTGAAAATAGGATAACAATCACTTACAATTATTTTTTGGGTTCTATCTAGTTTTATAATTGCCTCTAGAAAAATAGACATTATTATACTTATTGTAAATGGGTGTGAGAGGGTAGAAAAAATGGGAATATTTTATAATATTGTCCATAATTACCAAGATAACATTATTAACTTCAAAAAAAGGCAACCCTATGATGAAATACTTGAAAACCTCCTCCCACCTTTGATTGGGAATTGCTAAGGGCTATAACATACACAGGGTTTTAACTGTCTCACCTTTATTCTGATGGCATATAAATAATTTTTCCACAAAATTTTTTACATCTACTTTGATTCATTCCCAAAATACTTATCACTTAATTATATGATAAGTTTTCAAGAACCTAGAGTGTCCCCAAATTAGAGATGCATGCAAATATGCAAGAATCTTATGCTTGAAATCTAAATCTTTGCACAAGTATAACCAATATTTATACCACAGGGCATTACCTTTCCATTAAAATTTATTAGAGGCTATATAAAATTATTGGATATTTTGAATCAGAACCTATGTATAATTTTTCTACTCCCACTCTAATCTAGCTTCATCCACCCAATCTACCTGCGACATGGACATTATAGAAAGTAATTATTTTATGGATGTATTTCATCTAGATAGTACATCTACTACTACATTATATTTACCCTTCTTATATATTATTTCAAAATCATAGCCCAATTTATTTTAACCCACTTATGTTATTTCTCAGATGATAACCTTTACTCCAAAAAGTATTTGAGACTATCATGATTTGTTTTCACCTTAAAGTGGCTACCCATCATATGGGTCCTCCATTGTTTGACTGCATGAATAATAGCCATCATTTATTTATCATAGAAAAGTTATTTTATATTCTTACCTTTGAAATTATGAATCTAAAATAAAATGGGTATTTATTATTGCATTAGTAATACTCCCAACCATGATTTAGAAGCATCATATTCAATAGTGAACATTTTTGAGAAGTCTAGAGTAGCCAAAACTAGGGTGGTGCACATAGTTGCTTTCAATTACTAAAATGATTTAGTGGCTAAATAATTTTAGTGGAAGGCATCCTTATTTATCAATGTAATGAGTGGACATACTATGGTGCGATGAACTTTCACAAATATTCAGTAGTAACCTTTTAGTCTTAGGAACCCTCAAATGTTTTTGAGAGTTTTGGGCATTGGCCATTCCACCATGGCTTTGACATTCTAAAGATCGAATTTGAAATTCTAGTGCTAGGTAAATAAAATAGTTCAACTAAGTGGACAAATTATGGTTGATGAAGTTATGTGTGATCATTGAGTCATTCAACACCGTCACCTTCTATTTCTTGAGGAAACCCACCACCTTAAGTGTTTAAGGAATACTAATATATGAAAATACATGACAAGATATTGTAGGTTGGGAATCGTTAGGTACCTCCTCTATCTCTTCCTAATCATCATTGGAAGCATCATCCTCTTCATCATATTAATTATATCCCTTAATATAGAATAGTTTCTTATCATCACATCTATGTCCTTTGATCCACTTGTTATCACAATCAAAACACAATCCTTTTACATGATTCTCTTCAATTTCCTAAGGGATCAATTTGGTAGGTGGAGGATATGATGGTGTCGGTATGGTAAAATCTCTAAAGTGAATGAATGTTTAATTCTCAATGGCTATGAATGTTTACTCAGACCTACGTGCCATGATAATAGAATAAAAAACCTTAAGTGTATTAAACATATGTACCTCATGTTGAATGTGGTCCTTGATGCCACCTAAAAATAATTCATTTGGTTCTTATTAGAAATTTTCTTCACACATAAAAAAAGGTTCTAAAAGTGATGAATATAAACCTTGATATTGATAGTATACCATAATTTTTCTAGTTGGATAAATTAGTTATAAATCACACTATTGTTATAGTGTAATTATATCTCTATATAAATTGACTAGGTGACACTTAGAGTCATATTTTTATTTTGAGCATGTAACCATCAACACCAAATGAATTTCTTGGGTTATAGATACAAGGATGCCATGGTAACCCTCTGGTTCACATGAGATCTAATGTAGATGAAATAAAATATCCATTTGGTTGATCAAATTGAGTGAATCATGTCCATCAAATTTATGCATATCTACCTTTAGTAACAGGGTCATCTTTAGCAAGGTACTTGTATTTAGATTAGGCTGATTGGGAGATCCACCCTAGTGGGGTTATGAAATAGTGACATCTAGATAATTTGGTTGATTATTTTATAAATCCATCACGATATTTTCCAAGATATATTGTATGACTTTCATATTAGATTGAATTCTTTGCATATCACTTTGAATGTCTTGCACACTATAGTCAAGCTGGCTCACTTTGTAATCTATCTCAAAGAACCCTAGGACAAATGACCTAATAACTCCCCCTTATGACTTCACATATTCATTGTGAGGAGCTATACATAGAGTTTTAACACCCTTTCCTCAAACCCTAGTTTAATGTCTTACCATAAAAGGGCTTGATACTGTGGATCTTGATTGGCACTTTTGACTAAACATTTTGGTATTTATATCAGCCTCAAATTATTAATACAAAGAACATACCCTAGATATATTTTTATATGATTTCCAAAAATGTAAATAACTCAAAAAAATTCCTTGAATTTTTGTACTATAGAGAAAATTTATGAAAAAAACTAAAATTAAAATAAATCACACAAAACTAACCTCCAAATACTATTTTTATGATATCCTTGACTAATTCCCCAAATTCAATAAAAATTTGTAGGAAAATTCAAAATGGATTGAAAGATGTAAGCAAATCTCTAAAATTAGGTTTTCTCCCACTAGATTACCTAAATCACAATTTTGATACCATTTGTAACGAAATTATTTCAATAATAAAGTATAATAACATTAATAAATCACAATATGACTAAAAATATAATAGAATATATGAATAAAAGACAAGCCACTTTGAGGGGGAAACATCTACAAGATTAAATAAAGGTAGAATTCATAATATGATGATAAACAACTACCCACTACCTCTTATGTATAGTCTACCTAGGCCATGTTTGTTCCATAGGATGACCTACTAACCAAATGAATGCATAGAGAAATATGATATAATATTAAAGAGGGATAAGTGAGCCATAAGTTAGCTATTCCTATCCGAATACATATGATATGTTAGGAGCATAGTAATATTTCATAAGTTATAAGTTGGGTTACTCTGTGTACTTGTTTATCACACATTACATCCCTATACACACACAAGCCAACATGCAGGGGATAAATATATAATTTTAAGGCTATATTTAGATGATTGGCTATATGGGTAATGCCCATTAACAAAGGATTCCTTGGATAACTCAACATTATTTCCCCACTAATCCATTTTTCCCATAGTCACTCTAAGGGTGAGGAAGATAGGGTTTGATCATTTAACAAAGAGAAATAGCTTGTGAATGAAATCTTAACACACTATAATAAAGGTGACACAAAACCATTAAGGCTCTAAGTTTTCATTTATATATAAATGCACTATTTTTTACTAGACACCTACATCTGACATAGACACCAACATCAATACACTTATCTAAATATGACAAGCATTTGAGGCCACATAATACAAAATTTCAAAATTTGATGATTCTTCCATAATCCTGATCCACTCCACTTCTAACTTGTTTTAGTCCAAATATGTATATACATAATTAACTAACTAATTAATCTCATTTCCAATGTATTTTAATATTAATCAATGATTTTACTTAATATTTTTAACGCATATCAATATTTATATTTAGAATATTGTTTATTTGAGTTTTCAAATTAATTTGCCTACTATAAATCTATTTGTTATCCTTGTGCTTATTGATTTATATATTCTAAAACCTATATGATATCACAAATATAAATTTTGGGTTAAAAATTTGGTGAACCTAACCTCCAAGTATAAATTTGAAATCCTAGCTTGATCTTGGGTTTCCAACTTCCTAGGGTTTTAAATTATGGTTTATTTTTAGATCTGATACTTTACCATAGGGTTTTATCCTCCTCTTGTTTCCAAGATTTGTGTTCATACAGCTGTAAGTTTATTCTTCCTTTATTGGTTCATTTAAAATTTCAAAAATCTCCATTTTAAAATTGCTCAAAGGTATTTTATTCAAAGGTTGGTATACACAAAAACATATTTTTGTTTGCCCATATTTGATACCAATTTTTTTATTTTAAATTTTTTAAATTTATTATTTTTAGTAAATATTAACATACAAGGTGAATTATGTACTTATTTTCTAATTATTTTATGGGTTTTTCAAAACTCATATTTTATTAAAAAACCTCTCTTAGATCTCTAAAATAAATTCCTATTTTATCCCAATTTCAAAATATTTATTGGGAATATTTTAGTGTTTTACTTGTGAAGCATTCCACATTATTTGGCCTATTTTTGATTCATATTATATCAATTTCAAATTACATATATATTTTTTTATATTCTAATTGATATAAAAAAAAAAACCTCTTTTCTTCTAAAATATTATTTGGATTTTGGTAATTTTGCATTCTACTAGTTTTAATATATTTAGACCTCTAAGTTGTACACTGTACTTTTATTTTTCTATTTTTAAGGTTTTGTCTCATTTATTGTTTTTCATGATAAATATATTTAATATTTAAAAAATTCTTAGTAAATCACTTTATATTCATTTCTCTTCATTTTCCATATTACAGTGACCTTGACTTTTGGTCTCTAAACCCTAGTTGACTTAGGGTTTCTCAATTTATTATTTTATGAAGTTTGATTGTTGATTTTGAATTATTCAAAATTTAAAAATTATAATTTATTTTCCTAAAATTATTATAAATATGGATAAATCTATTGATCACTTTTGTTTTCAATATCTCATTGTTGTCATTGCTTATTGTTTTATCTACATTGCTATAAATTTCAAAATAATCAAATTAGAGAATGATCCTAATCAAGATAAAACTCACAATTTTATTTACCAATATTTTTTTTAATATTAAGCTTGTTCATCCTAAACCTAATGAGGGTGATAGATACCATCCATCTAATTAGGTCCATGCTATCACTCCTTCAAGGGGTAAGGTAAATGGCATACACATACATATTTAATCTAAGATACTTAGGTTTTGTACTTGTGAAACCCTCAAATATCAAATCAAAATTATTATTAAGTTAATATACTACTTTAAAAATAATTTTTTTTATAGCATTAGATCATTATAAAATTAGATAACATACCTAAATAATTCAACACATGTTAGTGTTAATCATATGTTTTCATCTTCATCTATGAATATTGTGCCAAATAAAGTTTCATATCCAAATTAAATGATACAACCACATACATAAAAAATAGGTTATTAAAATATTATACCAAAGGTTATTAAGATACCAAGTGAGATCTTAAGAGAAATGTTTCATACTAATATGATCAAATTACCTCCTCCACATCCTACAAGGAGATCCAAATACTATTATTCATATCATAGAATGCATGGGCATAATACAAACTATTATTTTGAATTAAATAAAAAATACAAAGACTCAAATATAAGGGGATCCTATCATTGATACATCACTCAATAAAAACACTCACATTATGAGTACCTCTCATAAAGCACAAGTACCAAAATAATCAATGTGGTTACCAAAGAAAAATATAAAGCAAAAATAGTTGAAAATGACAAACCTAAAATAAGAAAATATTCAAAATTCAAAATCAAATAAATAAAATAATACAAATATACCTCTCAATAATGATACTCAGCTTTCATAACAATATGGTTTTGGAAAGCAATATTATAATAGTTTGGTTTTAAATGTTAAGGGTTGGGAAGGAATTACCAAGGCAACACTCATCCTATTTCAATATTTGACCAAAATTACCATCAAGGGTTGGTATATATTGGAAATACTAATGAAAATCATTCAAATATGCATATTCATTTTATTAATGTGAAAGAACAAGATCCTATAAATGAAATCAAGTCCAAGGAAAGTGAGTAAATAAAATAAGATATCTTGTGTAAACACCAAGAGGAACCTAACACAATATAAAGGTAACATTTACCAAAATATAAATAAATGAATTCGAATGATAATTTAAAATGAGTGCCTTAATATGAGTCAATTAACAATCATACCTCAAATAATAATATCATTAAACCTTGCATACATTGAAATCAAGGTCAAAATACTATAGTTGATCTAGCTTATGAATTTAATATATATTATTGGAAATTATTTACCTCTCTTGGATATGGTAGGAACATGTGAGTAAAGTTAATTCATATAATTTTTTTTTTGTGTCCATTCAATGTAGTGTCACACATGGATCAAAATCATGTTCTACTATGTTGCATATTAGTCCATTTTTGACTAAATATAATATAGAACTTAGGAAATGATGGTTATTATAAATGAAGGAAAACATTTATGAATCAAATGTACCAAATGAAAAATTACCAAAAGACCATGATACAATTCCTAATTATACTATTCACACATACAGTACATCATGCTCAAGAAAGGTTACACATTTACCACTCATAGATTTTCATCCTTATCTTGAGATCATTGGATATTTTATGCATTTTAAAATTACCCATGATTAAATAAACATGTTTTAGTTATAAATACACTAAAAATACTATAAATAACACAATGATGGGTTACATGAACTCCCACTCCTTCTATTATTTCCTCACAACCACAAAGTCCTATTAAACATATGTTGAACAACATAAATCCTATAGTACTAGATATTACACTTATGCATGCTTCTAGGAAGTACCACTAGTTTATTACACCAAGTTATGATTAGGGGGAGATACATATGAACACCCCCTATGACCATCCATTGGATGAGATAATAGGAAAGTCTTGTCCTTTAAAGTATTCCAAAAATACCAAAAAAATTAAAACCTACAAAAATAAAAATATATTCAACATTTTCATGTTTTATTAGCTCCTTAGAATATATGTTGATTGGTTCCATGTGTTTAAAATCAATTTTTATTTATTTTATTAAAAGAAAGTTGTAAAAATTTAAAGAAAGGTGAGGCTAGTAGAACCTAGATTTGGTTTGCACTCCATGATCTAGATGGTTGTAGATACTCCTCTTTGTCTAGGGAGGAATGACTTATAGATAAGAAAGCAATAAATGAATGGTTGATTTTCTGGGTAGTAGGTTTTATTTCCTAAAAATATAGATCCAAGAAGTATAATATTCTTTGGAGGCTATTAATCCACACTTTTAAAAAATCAAGTTCTGAAAATGAAAGATAAATTATTTGTATGAATAACAAAAGATATTGAAATAAAATACAAGAGGTTCTTAAAAGAAATAATTTTCCAAATTATATCAATAAATGATTAGATATTGATACTAAATAAATTAGACATGGTTCATAAAATAGGGTGATGTTTTATGATCAGGTAGAAAGTCAAAAAGTAGGATTTAGTTAGGGTCTGATAAGCCAAATAAGCTTGTTGTTGGAATTGACATGTAATAACCATCAATAGTTAGGGGTAAACCATCAACAATCAGGTAACCATCAATGGTTAGATGACCATCAATAGTTAGGGTCAAAACATTGGTGGTTAGGTGACCATTAGTGGTTACTTTGAGATTTGGATTGAGTTAAGAAGTTTTGGTTGGGCAAGGTTACATAAAGACATGATAAAGAATCTAATCCTAAATCTTGACAAAAGAAAAATACTTATAATTTTTTGGTCTAAAGAATGTTAAGGGTGGAAAAAAAATTGTTGTAGATCTTGGATTAATTTTGGTAGAGTGACGATGATACCTTGGGTTATGAATTGTTGCACTTTTGATCTCTATCCTAGTTGTTGGTTCATTGAAAGATTTATTGGATCTGTGAGAAGAATAATACCTACATAAGAAGCTTTGACAAAAGAAGTTATTGATGGTTGATAATGATACCTTTCACCTCCTCCTCCTCTTTTATATAGAAGGGAGAGGTGAAATAATAGTTTCAAATATGGTGTTCAACAAATCATCTAATTTTAGTCTTAACATGCATAATTATGAAAGTATCTAAGAATAAAAAAGCAAGGTGGAATTGGGATAAAGTTAACCCTTAAGGTGGTTAAAGTCTAACCATCGGTAGTTGAGACTCACCATCGATGTTTAGGGTTTGATTATTAACCATCTATAAGACAAAGTAGAATGGTTAAAGTTAGTCAAGTTAGGTTTATAATGTAATGGTTAGGAAGTGGTCCCAAGGTGGTCTTGAGATGGTATAAGGGTTAGTTTGACATCTAGAACTATCTTATATAGTTTTATAATGTCTACATTTTCCTCCTTTTTGTTATGTGTATTTGTATTAGCAAGCTCCAAAATAAAAAATGGATGGTGGGTTGAAGGTTTGGCTACCCTAAACATGGGAGGAGGTGTTCAACCTCAAACTAGGAATCAATGAGGTAAAATAGAATCATATGTGGGTTTGAAAAGTGGTTAAGTGGGTGATAACATTAGTTGGATTGGTTGGGCCCTGAAGTGTAAACACACACATAAAGTACAACTAAGTGTGATAGCCAAGATCACGTATGGACTAGGTTGCCATTGTTAAAGTAGTTAATAAAATAAGTGATACTGTAAGGAAAAGTGACAAGTGGACCAAGTGACCAAATTTAAGCATGGTGGTTAGGTTGTACTTGTAAATTTAAGTCTTCTAGGCAAGGTTAGTGTATTCATAGGTATCCAAGGTAGAAAGTGCTCTTAGGAAGACATAATTAGGGTGGTGTATAAAAGTAATAAGGGTTAAAGTTGTTCAAGATGGTAATGTAGTCATAGCAATCAAAGTGACCAAGGCAAGGTCATCACAAAACATGTAGAATTTGGGATAAAATGATCAATATTGTGGTTGGTGTGTGTTTTATTATTTTTGGTAATCTAGTGTTTAGATCTTAAATAATAAGGGTATGGAATAATAAGAAAAATATAGCTTAATAGGGAAAAATATAGACTTTAATATGTAATTATGCAAGAGAAATAGAAGTAAACTTATCTATTTTCAAACTAAAATGGACTCTACGGCTTGAATTTGAAGAGAAAGATTGAGACACTATTAAGAATATAAATTTGGGTTCCATTTTCTAAATAGATAGGAGCATCAAAAATATGACACCCTAGTGTCTGACACTATATTCCTTCCTAGCACTATTGTCTTAAGGATCTAAACTTTTTGGGTTTTTTTCATTTAGTCAGTGTGAGCTTGTATACCAAATTTTAGGGGCTAAAAGTCAGTAGAGCTCATTGTAGGTATGTTTCAATATTTAATACCTGTATTCATCTACACACATACAAACAAAAAATACATAAAAGTATAAGGGGGAAAATTGGGGTAGGGGAAGAGTGATCACATAATCAAGAACCCCTATTATTATAATTTTTTCCTATATTAACCCTCAATCTAGGGTCTCAAATCTGATTTAGTTATCCCTTTGGGAATGTGCATAATCAATGCACATGATAGATGCAAGAATGAATTTTACCTAGGCCCTTCCTTGATTAAGCATGTAAGTGTATGTGTGATGTAGAGAAGTTGAGCTATAATATTGTCTGATTTTTATTATATATAATGTGCCAAAGTAATAAGTGCTACAAATAAAATGACCTGTGTAGTTCTTTATATAGGAGACTCATTATTTTGAATTTAAGAGCTTTATTCACATTTGGCCAACATTGGAAAAATTAGGAATGAAGCAAATAAAAGGGGTAAGACTCATTTTGAGGGATAAATTTATCATTGGAATCAAATTTTCACTTGGATAACAGTGTTATAAATTGGACACCCTAAGTTTTAGTGTTATAGTCCTATTTGGACACTATTATCCAGAGAGTCTAGGACCTAGGGGGATATAATAAGCCTAAAAAGAATGACCCAAGATAGGAAGGGTCAAGTATATATGGTTATGAATGAATAGGAATGGTCAAAGAGGTATCTAGGACATGAAACAAGACCAAGGTAAATCAGACAAAAAGACACGGCTAAATGTGAATAAGATTCTTATTCTCCAGTCAGAGTCTCTTTTGAAAGGACTGTGAAAAGACATGATATATGTGGTTTCTTGACCAGTTAGGGTGTATACATTTGCCCCCTTTTAATCTAGTGATGTAATGAAATGAAGTACTAGAGTAATTGAAAGAAAGAAGATACCTACCTAAAATTACCTATATAGAGATAAGTGTACTATAAATTGATCCAACTTCTTGGTTAGGAAGGTGGATGGAAAAATATATAGTACTTGGAGAAAGAAGGAATCCCTATAATAGATGCCCCTTGTATTGAATCTGAATAGTTCCTAGAGAAAGAAGGAATCCCTGTAATAGATGTGCCATGTATTAAATATGAATAGTTCCTATAGAAAGAAGGAAAACCTATAATAGATGCCCCCTGTACTGAATATGGATAGTACCTAGAGAAAGAAGGAATCCTTGTGATAAATGCCCTCTGTATTGAATCTAAATAGTGCTTAGAGAAAGAATGAATCCCTATAATAGATGTAGACTATACTAAATTTGAATGAGAAATGCTCAAAGGCCCAAAACCAATGTTTTCCCTCTGTCCCACATAAACTCATGTAATCTAGAATGTGTGTATATAATTTATATGTTGTGAAGAGTAAGATCTATTATGCCCCGACTTTGAATAATACGAACTAGAAATGAGAAGTTCTTAGAGGTCCAAAACCAATGTCTACCCTCTATCTTGCATAAACTCTTAGGTCTGAGTAATGTTATGGACCAACCATTGTAGATGATCATACGATCCAACCTAGGTATGCCTAGGTGTAATCTAGAAAATATAGTAAAATGTGTAAGAAGAAAATGGCTTATCTTACCATTTTAATCTGTATAATCTTAGATGTTGAAGAACATGATCATCTATGTCATTCCCCCAAATTTGGTATGTGAGTGATGCATTTAGATAGTTTATAAATTTGTATAACCATGTGTGATATGATCTATCATGCCATGTCCCATGTGCAAAACTAGAGATCAAAAAAATGTGCTCTACACTATGCCTATAATCTACTATGTGGTCATGTAATTGTATGTATGAGATGTGTAGTAATGTGCATGCCCCCAAATCTAGTATCTAAGTCTAAGTCTATATTGAAGTCACTGTGAGTCCATATAATTTAAACCACTATATCTAAATAGTCTATGTATCTATAAATTGATGGTGTATCCCTCTAGATGTCCAAGTGATGCTAAGTGACTCACATAAACTAAATCATTGTATAATCTTGACCAATCTAAGCTGAGTAATGCTGATAATCTAGATTTTGGAGGTGTAAAAACCATGTTGAGTGGCCCATTATAGTCTAAATCACTATATAATCTTGACCAATCTATACTTAGTAATGTTGATAATCTAGATTCTAGAGGTGTGAGAATGAAGGTATATTTACCTATAGGAATGGATAGGGATATTAGGCAATTTTTAGATATAATAGGAATGATGCCTCCATTTTGGGAAGAGAGATGAGATCTATGATAGAGGTGGTTGAGCCAAAAGTGATGACTAGTGGTGTATGAATAGTAATTAGGCTGGCATGTAGTGAATAGATTAAAAGTCTTTTATTTGATTGGTGAGAGTTGAATTAATGGTATTGAAATGTGTTCTTGATTGGTTATGACCAAAGCTTGTGTGTGGGTAAAGTAGAGATTAGAAATGTTTATGTCATGGTAGGAAAATGAGGTGGTAATAGACTTAATGGATTGAAAATTTGATTGATTTGGCTGGGTTATTTGAATGAGTTTTTTGATTGATAGGTACCAATTTGTATGTCAAGGTACAAAAGAGGTATAGGGATGTGTGTATGTTATCAATGATGTAGTGATAGAGTAAGGAATGTGTGATGTCAAAGGTATCATTATCATGATTTTGTTAAATAAAATAGTTTATAAAATGGAGCTATGGGGTTCTAATTATGTGAAAAATGGTGTTTTACTTTTGAATAAAAAAGTTGGTTGATATAGGAATTTTGATTGACTTTGGGTTCAATTTTGTATTGACTAGTTTGAGATATTAGAGCTCTGAAGTGAAAAATTCCTAGGAGATGAGCACCTTTTATGACTTGTTTTGAGTAGTTGGTAGCCCAGATTTAGGCTGATAGAGAGATTAGCCTGGTGAGTAAGCTTAACACTTGATTCTTACCTATTTAGAAGCTTGTATTGGATATTTTTAAATATATTTTAAGTAGTCTAGGAAATTTTTTACTAGTTCTAGCTCTCTTATCTTAGATTTAGAGTTGTTGTCTAGGATGTAGTGTTGTTATCCAAGTTCCAACTTTGTTGTCTAGTGATAGTGTCCTTTTATATCACTGTTGTCTAATGTGGATGGTTTTTCCAATTTCTAAGTTATTCTTACTTTTATACTTATTAGCTATTTTTCTTGGCATGGTTGTCTGATATATAATCTATTTTTTGGTGTTTTTAGGGTAAGGTGCAGATGAGAGAGTTCCACCGATGCCAAGTGATGGAGACATTAAGGATGTTTCCCTTGTTCACTAATGAGAGAGTTGTGATAGAGAAAGATTGGATCACGTATGTGACCTAGGTATGGTGCAATGGGATAGGTATTTGATCATGGCCTTATGTGAGAGGTGGAATGTAAACACTTGTACATTTTGGATTCCTATAAGGGAGATCACTGTGACCCTAGAGGATGTGTATCAAATTCTACATATTCTAGTTAGTGGGTGACATGTGACATTATATAATGATATGGGTGTTGATACCATTGATTTTGCATCCCTATATTTCAATGGTGTGCCTTTAGGTGTATATCAGAGAGGTAGTGATAGTGATGTATTACTATCAGTTACTATATAGTCAAGTGTTTTGTGCCTATGAAAGTGTTTAGTCATGTTGTTGGCTTCATTTATTGTAGTGGATGGTAGTGGAGTTTATATTGCCTATAATATGCATAGGGTGGTTCATAATGTTGATATATATGGTACTATGTTCTCATAGGGTAGGACTATGCTTTCTTATTTATATAGAGATTTATATAGATTTACGTAAGAGGCATTCAATGGTGGTGTGGGTGTAGCTACTTTATTACATTGTTGGGAATATGAGCACATAGCATTTGTGTGACTGATTATATTATTGAGGGTAAGTTGGGTACATCTAAAACCATTTGGTGAGTGATGGATAAGTGATTTGACAATTTTATCTCCTAGGATAAATTAGTTTAAGAAGATGATAGATATAATGGTGGCTTGAGATATCATATGGAGGCCCTATAGAGGATTCCTTGGATGGCCTAAGGATGGAGAATATATGTAGTACATGAGGGTTAGTTGTTGGTTATATGATTGTTGTGATGGAGTATATGAGCACTTTTAGTATAAGCACATGACTAGGTAGTTTGGAGTTTGATAATATATCCCTCTTATGGCATGGGTATGGTTGAGGAGTGCATAAGCACTAGCAAGATTAGGGGCTCATCTAAGACCTATTGAGGCTAAGTTGGCACCATTACATTTGGATGTGTGAGATGTAGCTATAGATATTCCTAATGTAGATGATGTGGGATGTACTAAGGCATATATTGCATGGTGGGTTGGGCATCAATCGGCTCCATTATATCCTATTAATGGAGTGGATGTTCTTTCATATGAGGATCTTGAGCTGATCCATATGATGGAAGGTAGTTAATGATTGTATTTGAATTGTATCTAGGTTTATGTTGTACTAGTTTGGATTTGAAATTATATATCTAATGTAGTGTTATACTTCCTATGTGTGTAGGTGGGGTGAGAGCTACATATGATGAGGCACCTACTAGGGTGGGGAGGGGAGATGATGAGTTCTAAGAGACCATCATTGAGTTGACACTCTGAGAGCTCATGTAACATGTTCTTGATGATGCAGTAGAGGAGGGTTTGATGGAGTAAAAAATAATTAAGATTGGTGTTTATGCTCATTTCTTTGATAGGGATAATATATCTACAATTATATATGTTAGGGCATTAGGAGAGAGATATTAGTTTAGAGGTGAGTTGGATAGGCATAGGATGCCTCCACCTAATTGTGTCATGGTGAGTATAAATATTGTAGATGACTATATGTATTTGTAGTGGTAATATGTAGACTTCTGTGAGGATCATAGTAAATTATTGGAGTGGCATAGTTGGTGCAAGAGGCACTTGGGAGTTTGAGGAGGTGTAGGGTCATTGAGTGCTAGACAGGATTATGGGACTAACACTGAAGGAGAGAGTGAGATTGATAGTGAGGGATTGATGCCCATTCATGATTGATTGTATTTTGACATGATTTATATGTTTTGAAAACTTTGTGATATATATATATATATATATATATATATATATATATGGATACTTATTTTATGTTGATAGCTATTTACTATGTTATTAGATTTGAAATGTGCTGATATATTGGTATATTCATTGAAAATGGTTGATTTGGCATTGATGTTTAGATTGTATATGTTTGGTACTTGGAATATTTTATTTAAATGTTTTATTGATGAGTTGAAGTGTGATGTTAGGTTTTTATTTGTAAGCAAAAATTTGATGATTTTTTTTAATTTGTAAATTGTTTGGATAAACTGAGTTGGGTTTAACATTTGGAAATTGTTTGGATAAGTTGATTAGGTTTAATAATGGTAATATAGGATTTGGTAAGATTTGGATTTTGATAGGGTGGTTTGAGATTAGTAAATTTTTTGAATGAGTTGATTGGGTTTAATATTGGTAAAGCATTTGGATAGGTTGAGTTGGTAATATCTAGATTTTGATAGGATAGTTGTTGGGAATTAAGAATGTTAGTTGTTAGTAGGGGATGTAAGATATCACTATGTGCATATTACTTCCCTGAGAGTTGCTCAATAATACAAAGGGTAGCTAGACTTTTGGCTCCATCATTGCCTTGATAAGTGAAACTTAGGAACTAAAAATAGTATGATAGTACATTGTATTATTCTATGTTGTATCACTATCTAAACCTTGTTGGCCAACTGAATAAGTGCCCATACTACTCATGTTGTGTAGGAATGTGTTTTGTTTCTGATATTATTTATTGAGTACTAACTATTGATGTGTGTGAAGATTCTATAAAATTTAACTTTATTGGTCATGCAGTTGAAACTAGATGTTATGATGGAGGCTCATTTATTCACAAGCATAGTGTATTTCTATGTGAAATAACACCCTATGGCCTCTACTATCCTATATATGACTGAGCAATAGATCAAGATGGAACTGTGATATATTATGGGGGTTCATCTAATCTTAACCATACTAGGTTTCTACTTGAGATAAGACCCTAAAAATCTACTTGTAGTGAATATTTCTCATGAGTGGTACTCTATTGTTGTGCTTATGACTCTATTGGGTGATATATGTAGGTTATTATTAATTTATTGCTTTCCAAACCTTAAGGAAGTGAAATAGGATATCTCCTATGAGATTCTATCCTAAAACATGCATTGCACTCATGATGAGTGACTAATGATTCCTATAAAGCAATGTCCTAGGATGACTTAGTCATAGAGGAATGAGGTCTAGAGTTCCATAATAGAGGATATTTTTGCCCTTATATGAATGCTATGATACCATTATCAACACATCTAGTAAAATAATCTCTAAGTCCAAAACAATCATTATCCCTATGTCCACATATATGATGATAGTGACAAAAAGGCTAATGCGGTTGTCTATGTAAGAGGCATAGATCTCGTCAATGATTAGAAGGTAATGTGATTAACCTCATATCTAGTAGTGCTAATAATATGGTAGATGGGCTATCTTGATCTGAATCAAACTATAGTGGTACCTTGTTATTATTCTTTGTAGTGCATACTATAGGTTGTACTCTAGAAATTGGCTCTTTATTCTTGACTAGTTACTTTTCTTGTTGTGGTCTCCTATCTTGTCTAGGATATGGTGGATTCTGAGTTCTAGGAGATATATTTGAAGATGCTACTATGAAATCTACAGTGATTTGATCAACTTAATCTACCTCAATCAATCCCAATTTCTTTTCCAAAGATAAAATTGTATAACACAAGTGTCTAAAAGAAGATTTTGTTTGATATAATAGATGATCGAGTAGAGGTTGGTGAAGATCCTTAATAAAGATATGCTAAATCTATAGATCTATTGGTTTATATATCAATCTTAACATGTGAGCCTTGAATCTTAAGATATACTCACTAACTAGATCTAAAGAATTATGATGTAGTATGGAAAGTTTCTCATATGTAATATGAGGGCCTATGTTTATGATGTAATATATGAGAAATGCCTCCTCTAACTCATCATATGTGTGTAATGAACCAATGGGGAGTAGATGAAAGAACCAATTTTATGCTTCTCACACTAATGTCTCATGGAATAACCTGAGTATAATCAACAAGCTTGCATGAAGGTCTAAAAATGGATCTCCAATTCCATCAAAGTAAGGCAATGATGGTTTTTGGAAATGCTTAGGTAATGAAGCTTTTATGAATGTCTTTGGAATAGGGTTAACATGTAGATCATTGGCATCCATCCAAGACTTGTAAGATTTGTTTTCTAAGGTAAGGAGATGTACTTGGTGTTATATTTCACCTACTGCATGAATCAAGGAGATGATTCCTAAGACAGTACAATAGTATCTTGAAATGGTTCATTTAATAATTGAATTTGATTATTAATTTTATCCATGGGAAAGCTACATTTTGAAATTGGATCATAAAGAGGGGGTGTGCTCACTTAAACCTTGGGAGTAATGATGACTTGGACCTTACTAGAGGGATGTGGGCTACCATTCTCTTTAGGTGAAGGGTAACAACTGGGTTATACCATATTGAGGGGTGGATTAGGGGATTCATTGGTATCTTTATGTTTTAGTGTGTCACATTCTAATTGAGTAGAGGATGTGATATTATAATTAATATGTGCATATTGTTTGAGAGGAGGAGTGATAGAAGAGTTAGAAACATGAGATGCATATTCATCTTCACTATGTGCATAATTATCATCATCATTATCCTACATGTAATATTCTTCATAATCACTCTCATTTTCATATTTATTGGCATGCTCACTATCATATTCATTATCATTTCCATCATTGCTAGGGAGAGGTGTAATAGAAGGATTTAGTTCTTTTCGAATATGTAATAAATTATCATTTGACATTGGATTATCATATGCATATATGTTATCCATGGATGAAAGACATGCATTATTTTCATGTGCAATATGAGAAGTAAGAGAAGGAGATTTTTCATTTGAACATTATTTTGATAAAATAGATTTAAGAACATGAGATGTATCATTTGAACTATGCATTGGTGATTTGATTCTATTGCATTTATATTGTTGTAATTTGAACATTAAAGTAGAGAGAGAGAGATTAATCTCACATGGAAGCAAATTATCACTAATAGAGGTTCATTTAGAAGTGAATGACTAATTTGTTCATTTTGTCCATTGTGCATAGGAAAATGAGGTGAGAAGTATTTTTCCCATTTATCAAAAGTATTTTCTTTAGAAGAAGGGATGAAAGAGATAGGTTTGAGAGGAGAAGATTCATCTAATTTTTCTTCACTATGAATTTTATATGCATGATCATAGTCCTCATTGCAACAATAGTAATTATCTTCATTTTAAATAAAATCATTTCCCACATTTTTAGCTAATTTGTAATTTTGCAAGTTTATCCACTCATTATCATAATTATGTGAAAAATTAAGAAATTTGTCTATGGGATGAGAGAGAAGTAGTGCCTTAGTGGCCATTTTATTTCTTTCACCAAAAAGAATATGAATAAGTACTATTAAGAAAATAAATGCAATAGTAACTACTAACATGGAAATGTTAAAAATTCTTGTGACTATCAAAACAATTTGCAAAAATTTCAAAATTAATTTATAACAATTTCAAGGATGAATGGTTTAAAGGTGGAGGATCTAGTTTAAGAATCTAGGGTTTTAGGTTAAAATTTTTGAATTTTTGAAATTAAAGCTATAATTTAAATTCAAAAATTAATTTGAACAAGATAATTGCACAAAAATTGATACAAAAATAATAATTTTGAAATTGAATTTTTGTACAAAATAACTACTAATTTAGAAATTTTAAAAATATTTTTGGCACACTAAACAATTTAAAAAATAATAAATTAATTTCTAAAATTTTTAAGGGAGGGAAACTTGGGGTTTGAGGACCTAGTTTGGAAATCTAGGATTATATATATATATATATATATATATATATATATATATATATATATATATATATATTTAAATTATGCAATAATTTTAAAGTCTAAAAATTAATTAAAATAGGATAAATGCATAAAAATTAGAATTTTGGAAATTAAAATTTTGCACAATAAACTATTAATTTTCAAAAATTTAAATTTATTTTTGACAAGGTAATTAATTTGTAAAAATTCCAAAATAATTTTCTAAAATTTTCAAGGATGCATGGTTTGGTGTTTAAGGAACTAATTTTAAAATCTAGGGTTTTTAGATAGGATTTTATAATTTTTGAAAATTATGCAATAATTTTAAATTCTAAAAATAAATTTTGGATAGGAATAATTAAAAAAATTTGATACAAAAATCAAAATTTAGAGATTAAATTTTTGCACAAAAATATTAATGAAAAACCCTAAGTGTAGCTAGGGTTTTAGGTTTGTTTTAAGTAAGTTGGGTTCACCAAATATTTTATTATTTTTGGTAATCTAGTGTTTAGATCCTAAATAATAAGGGTTTATAATAATAGGAAAATTTTAGCTTAATAGAGGAAAATATATATTTTAACATCTAATTATGCAAGATAAATAAAAATAAACTTATCTGGTTTCAGACTAAAATGAAGGACTTTGAGGCTAGAATTTGAAGAGTAGGATTGAGATATTGTCATGACTCTAAATCTAGGTTCCATTTTTTGATTAGATAGGAGCAATAAAAATAGGATACCTTGGTGTCTATTGTTATTCCTTCCTATAATTGTTGTCCTAAGGATTTAAACTTTCTAGGTTTTGTTTTTTTGGTCAATGTGAGCGTGTGTGCCAAATTTTAGGGGCTAGAAGTCATCAGACCTCATTGTAGGTTTGTTTCAATATTTAACACCTATATTCATCTACACACATGCAAACAACAAATAAATCAAAAGAAAAAGGGGGAAAATTGGGTTAGGGGAAGAATGATTGCATAATCAAGAACCCATGTTATTATGATTGCTTCCTACATTAACCCTCAAGCTAGGGTCTCAGATCTGATGTAGTTCTCCCTTAAGGAACATGCATAATCAATGTGAATGATAGATGTAAGAATTATTTTTTTCCTAGGCTCTTCCTTCATCAAGCATGAAAGTTTATGTGTGATGTAGAGAAGTTGAGCTATACTATTGACTAATTTTATTATGTCTAATGTGCCAAAGTAGTAAGTGTTATATATAAAATGCCTTATGTAGTCCTTTATATAGGAGACTCATTATTTTGAAATTGGGATATTTATTCAAATTTGTTTGAAATTAGAAAAATTAAGAACAAATCAAAGAAAAGGGGTAAGACTCATCTTATGGGAGAAACTGACCATTGGAATCAAATTTTCACTTGGACAATAGTGCCAGAAACTAGACACCCTAGGTTTCAGTGCTATAGTCCTATTTTGGCACTATTATTTGAAGGGTTTAGGACCTAGGGGGATGGAATAAGCCTAGAAAGAGTGACCTGAGATAGTCAAAGTTAAGTCTGAAAGGTTATGAATGACTAGGAATGGTCAAAGAGGTATCTAAGATATGAATAAGACCAAGGCAAATTAAACAAAAAGACATGGCTAAATGCGAATAAGAATCATATTCTCTAGTTAGAGTCTCCTATGAAAAGACATGATATGTGTGGTTTCTTGACCAATTTAGGGTGTATATAGTGTGATTTTTGGAGTAGGTAATCTCTATGGGTATGTAGTAGTTAAGTAAGTTGAGGTAAGTTGGTTTGTTTTTATTTTATTTTATTTTTTTAAAATTTAGGTTTGTGATGAAATTTTTTGGGAGGTTGACCATCATCAATCACCTGATGACTATTAGTGATCATATGTCAGCCCTAAAAGGGTGAGGTTAAATTTTTTCCAAGGGTCTAATTTGCTCACTTGAATATTAGTAACCCACAGTGCTTATACCCCTACCTGAGCAAAAAAAATAATGGCAATTGGAATTTAATTATGAGATTATTGGGTGAGTGGTTATTGGGTGAGAGTGAGTGAGATTTATTGGTTTGAGGTATTTACTAGAGAGGATGTAGATATGATGAGGGAGAGTGCAGGGTGTGGTGATGGTTTTGAGGGCACCTTCACATTGATGGTCACAAAATGAGGTAGGTAGTGTAGTTATATTTGGTAGTTTTAGACTTGAATTTATTTATTTTGGCTTATTATTTAGAGCTATGGATGAGTATATTAGGCATTATCAAAATATGTAAGGGGGAGGATGTTTGAGGTTGAGAATTTGGTAGATGGGTGGGATAGGTAGAGGGAGATAAGAATGGTATTTATTCATTTTATTATTGATTTTATGTAGAGAATTGATGGTTAGGGTTAGGGTATTCCCACCATTAGTTAATATAAAATGATTTTTGATGGTATTTATCAACCATCACTGATCATTATCGATTGTTAGTGGTCGATAAGTGACCATCGATAGGTCACTATGTGGTGATCATCGATGGTTGGTCCCTTAATCATTGATGGTTGATGGTTTGATTAGTGATAGTTCCAAAGGAAACTATCATCGGTTGATAGTTGATCATCGATGGTTAGTCCCTTAATCATTGATGGTTGATGGTTTGATCAGTGACAGTTCCAAAGGAAATTATCATTGGTTGATAGTCGATCATCGATGATCAATGAAATGGGGTAAAATTAAAGTTGTTTGATAAATGGGGTGGGGGTTAGTTAAAGTTAAAGGGTGTGTAGGTTGTTTAAGGGTGAAGTAGGTAAGGGGTAATGTTAGTGGGTAAGGGTGTAGGTTAAGGGTGTATGTTGTGAGTTTAGGGAAGGGTTTGGTAGGTGAATAGGTGAAGGATATAATGTTATGGTTAGGTTAAGATAGGATATAGGTAGGTATAGGTAAAATTCATAGGCAAAAGTATGTTGAATTAGGTGAACTAAAGCATTAGTATCAAACCTTGTAAGTGAGGGAGCATTTTTAGATGAGAGATCAAGTACTATAGTAGCTAGATAAGGTCTATCAAGTGATGATTGACTAGGAGTAGGATCAAATTTTAATAGTGAGATTAGGTAGCATTAAGTATTATTAGCACATGCCCTAGGATGAAGTTATGTTAGTGGTACTCATCAAGAGATGGGATCCAAACACTAACACATTACTTATTCCTACCAAAGAGATGAGGATCTTATCAAAGGACATTCATTAGATCAGGTGGTTACCTCTATAAGGTGAGATAATAGAGAACATTGATGGTGAGGAGTAAGACCAGCTCATGGGTTATTATATGGTGATGACATGGTGCATGTGAGGTGGCATGATGAAGGCCTGCATTATGCACCCTTATATCACATGGATAGGGGCACCCTTGTATCACATGGATAGGGGCACAAGATAAGTCATCACTATGATGATGATGATGGTGGTGACTTATTACATATTCCTAGACTTGAGTAGAGGTAGGTTTCCTTCTATGTTATTAGGTGTTTTGGTAGGTATGATGATGGATTAAATAATTTATGATTAGGCACCTACCCTATTAGTGGAGATATATAGAGAGCACTAAGGATATAGGGCACATAGGAGATATGGCATTAACATTGGGTTTGTGTTACACTATTGGGCTTATGAGCACATAAGAGTTCTTCAACTAGGTGGGATGCCATGCCAGAACTTTATTTAGATGGAATTTAGATTTAGGTACATGCAATAGAGGTATGATTATACACTCATAAGACCAAGAAGAGGGATATATGATTTGGATTGGTATAGGGACTAATTGGATGCAATGGTGGTGGGTGACATGATTTGGCAATCATATATCTAATTTATTGCATGGGCTAGTCATATGAGGTAGATTTTATCAATACAAAGTTACATGTGTATCTATGGAAGTCAAGATCCATAGGTATATTTGAGTCCATTTTGATAGGGTGAGGAGACATTTTGGCCTCATTAAATATATCCTAGGATATTTTTCAAGGTATTAGAGGGAGGATGTAGAGTTCCCATTACCTACCCTAGAGCTAGTTCATGACTTTATTGATTGTAAGGAGATACTAATGAGAGTAGATGTAGATGATGTAGGTGTGACTGATGACTACCCTGCATGGTTTTAGAATCACTATGATATAACCATTTTTGGAGGTGATGATGGTTTTCAGTAGGATATGGATTTGGATGGTGCATACTAGATACAGGGAATGCCCCTAATAGATAGGCACTATTGGCAAAGAGAGATTAAGAATAAGTCACACTAGCCATAACATAGGTATCCTTAGTGTCATGACCCAGGAGAGGGATGTAACACAGGGATAGGTGGCCACTCTTACTAGATAGAGGGATCAAGCTAGAGCTCAACTAGACATACTTACATAAGATAGAGATTCTCTCAGATAGGAAGGAGGGTGAGCACCACCACTAGTAGGACCACCAAGTACTATCTCTATGGATAGATACATAGTGACAATGAAGGAGCTCCATTATTATGAGGCCTTGGTATTCACACACCTTCTAGATGAGCCTAGATGGGGTGAGTATAATGTAGGGATCACCAAAGGGGATAGTAATGCAACACTAGGTCAGTGGGCCACATTTATAGGTGGATAAGCAAGCTCAAGATTTGGATAGGCTCTAGGAGGAAGTGGTGTTCCAGGGTCTTAGAATCTCATGAGACCTTGTATTTTGATGTATTATATGATTTGGATGTTGGCATATGATTTGATGTAGTGAGATGTATATATCCATTGAGAGACATGTATATTATTATATATATGATCATTATTTTGATTATGAGCTCAGGATATATAGATGTGTTCATGGTTTATGGTTTGTTTTTATGTATGTGATATTGTTTATTTATGATATTATGTTATGATGATTAGCATGTTATTGTTTATGTGTACTCACCTAACTAGGCATGTGATGTTATGGCTATTTAATTTATGTTCATGATGATGTTGATGTTAATATTGATGGATGTTATTTATGTGATTATCAATGATATAAATGTGATTAGATGATGTGGTTTTATTATTAGATGATCTGATGTTGTTATTTATAGTTACATATTTGGTATTATGATCATGATAATGGATATGGTTAGTGAGGATGATGTTCATGATGATTATTATTATGATGTTGATATGACACTATTACATTTATGATGATGTAACTAATGTTTGTGACATGTTTATAGTTCATGGATCATAGTTCTATGGATGTGATAGATGGTATGATGATTATGATGGTATGATTAGGTGATGTGATGTTCATTATGATATGATATGATTATTTTTGTTATGATGAGATGTTTTATTGCACATGTGGATGTTTTGAAATAATAAATATTTTCTTCCTTACCTATTTAGGTATGTGATGGATAACATATGTGGATGATGTATGATTAAACGGGGATAGATGCTTCATGATTAGTTGGTGTTGTTGTTTATTTGGATGAGATAGTTATGATGTTAATTTGAGTAGAGACATGTTGAAGTAGATTGTATGTGATAATTTATCAACTTATGATGTGATAAAAGGCAATGTTGTGTTGATTATATGTTGTTATGATTAGCTATGATGGTAAATATGTTATTTTGATTAAAAATAATTAAACAAGGCACAACACATAATAAAACACAATTGGTTTTTAAATAATTTTAATGAGATACATATGATTATATGAATGTGGTTAAAACTTTAAGATACATAAAGTAAGTTGGATTAGAAAACTAAAAGTGAGAGAGATAAGATATTCAAGAGACAAACATCATAATGAATGTATCAAAAATTATATATGAGAGAATAATAAGAAGGAATGATGCTTCTTCATTGGTAAGGACCAAGATAAACTTAAGTTAGATCATATTATAAACATAAACCCTTTGAATGCTTCACATGAGTGATCGTTAGTTGGTTAAAAGAATGTCTAGATCTTATAATGTCAAGTACACTCAAAATCCCTTGTTTATAGAAGGTATAAAGGGGAGATGGATGAACATGAAAACTTATTGTGAGACTATCATTCCTCTTTTGTAAGTTACCAAAGAGCTAGTATAATCAAGTCCATGTCATATAAGGTACATACTGATCGATGCAGGAAGTCTACTCATGAGAGCTGATTGTGGCTTCCAAATTATTTTTGATTTTTCTAATTTTGATGATGGGTTTTTTAAAATTTTATTATTTATTGGAGGGATGGGGAAGTTAATGGATGTGGTAATATTATAATAAATTTATATGCTTTGAAAAATGCTTTACTCATCCATCCTTCAAGGGAGTGGGCTAAGTTTGTGAGCTTTGTTTAAGGGTTTTCGATAATTATCCTTCAAGGGAGTATTCTACCTTATATTGAGAAATTTTGACATGTTTTGGCAGATATCTTTCAAAGGAGGAGTCTGTTAATGATTTATTTTGAATACTCTTTTAATTTTGCTATTGATTTTTTCTTTTGATGATATAAACTTGCTTATATAGGCTTAGAGGTTCACCTTTATGAAGGCAAAAATAAAATACCATAAGGTGGATGATATGTAAAATAGGGTTAAGGGACAATGACTATGGGAATCCATCCTATAAAAGTGGAAAAAGAACCATGAGAATCATGCCATGGGTAGAGCCATGGTCCTCATTTTAAATATTAGGCTATGATTGTGATGAATAATCACATGATTTAGTTTTAATTATTTTTACCTAAAATGAGGAGATGAATGTGGTTGAAAACAAGTTATGAGCTTAAGTTATACAAAAGTGACTTTGACCTTGTTTAAAAAAATAAAGGATGTATATGTGAAGCATTGAGGGGCTTAGGTTCTGGGTTTCAATCAAGAGAGGACAACTGGTAAGCTACTGACCCATACTTGTGTGTTATGATATAAGGTCCAAGTCAATTGAAAGCAAACTTTGACCATTTGATTTTCTCCATATTGGTTATATGTTGATTTTATTTTAGGATGAGGTCTCTGATATTGAATTATCTCACTTTGAGGTGTTTAATATAAGTTTATTTAATTTTATTTTGATAGATATGATGATGAGGTAAGTGCAGATAAATAATGTTTATCAAGTAGCTCAAGTTGGCATAAACATTATTGATGATAATCACTCTCAAAAATGAGATCTTGGAAGGATATGTGAAGAGAGGGAATTTTAAATATAAGAGAAAAGATTACCTCAGCTCCAAACATAAGATAAAAGGGGTAGCACCTATAGGGGTTTGAATTATAGTATAATATTCCCATAAGGTGAAGGGGATGTGTAAATGCTAATCTAAACCATATGTATTAACAATTTTAGTTAGCATGTTGTTGAGAGTTTTGTTAGAAGTTTTAGCCTATCTATTTTATTGTGGAAAATAAGGCAATAAAAAATTCAACTTGATACTAAATGCATCAAAAAGACCTTGGACTTGTTTGCTTTTAAAAGATTTTCTATTGTTAGTGATAATTTTATGAGGAACACCGAAATGGAAAATAATTTTATGGTTGATAAAATTGAAAATCTTTTCAACTTTGGTTGAGATGAGAGGAATAGCCTCTACCCATTTGGTGAAATATTATATTATAGTGATGAGTTAATTTCACTAATAAGATCCAAACCCCATTACGAGAAGGGCTAAAGATCCTTGGACACTTGTATACTCTAGCTAGGTGCATGATGTAAATTGGTGTTTTAATGACATTTGATACACTTTTTCACATAACCACATCAATCTTGGTTAAGGGTGGCCCAATAATAGAAAAGGTGAAGGATGTATTTAGTGATGGATAGACCATTAAAGTGTCCTATATGAATCCCATCATGAGTTTCTTTGATAACATGAGAGGATTCATTACTAAATAAGAAATGGAAGAGGAGACCATCAAAGCCACATTTATAAATAATTCCCCTAGTATGGTATAACATGAGATTATTTGAATAAACTCTCTTCAAGCATTCCTACAAAGGTTGGAAAGGATGATGGCAAGGTTGAGATAGTCGAAGGTCTACTAGTACCAAAGGTCAAATTGGGTCTCTTCCACATTGAATATGGTAGGAGAGTATAATTTTATATAATAAGGTTGGGTAATTTGATGGATAACAACAAATATCTTATATTTATAGGGTGTAGATATGATTTGAGAAGTGAGATAAGGCATCATATCAGTAAACTTGTTCATAGATTATGGAGTGGTTTGGATACAGTAGTGTTTAAATGATGCTAAGATTACATCAGCTAGTTTTTTTAACTATTGAAAAAATCATTCTTAAATTTATAAGAGATATTTACTTGATTGAACAAAATTTGAGAGTAACAAAAAATACTAATCATTTTGACTCCCTAGGCTAATGCAGTTTGGAGACCTATCACTAGGGCTTCATACTCAGCCATATTATTGGTACATTCAAAATCTAGCTTGAAGGATAAAGGAAGAGGTTCAATGTGAAGGGGGATAAGGATGATTCCAACTCCCCCACCACATTGATACTTTGATCCATTGAATAACATGGTTACTTAATAGGTGAAGTCTACTTGAGAGAGGGTCATGATGGACTCATCTAAAAACTCAAGAGGAGGAGGTTGGTTTTTTGATAATGGTGCTTTGGCCAATTACTAAGTAATGAATTTCCCTTTAATTAACTTATTCTAGATGAAATCAAGGTCAAAATTAGCTAAAATCATGAGCCACTTGGCCATACATTGATTTTGGTATGGCTTGGAGTACATATACTTGAGAGTGTCAATGTTGGTGATGACAAAGGTCTTGGGGTTGAGAAGGTAATGGTGAAGTTTGGTGGCCATAAAGATAAAGACAAGGTAAATTTTCTTGGTATGCATGTACTGAGTCTCATACTCTACAAATATATGGCTAATGTAGTAGATGGATTACTCTTTATATTTCTCATCTCGATGAGCCAACATTACCCCTAAAGAGTGGTTGGTGGATGAAATATAAATGTAAAGATGTTGATCTTCCTTGGGAGGAATGAGGATGGGTGGAGATATAAGGTACTCTTTAAGTGAATCAAATGACTTTTGAAAGTTTTTATCCCACTTAAAATTGACATCCTTATTCAAAATGTGGTGGAAAGGTTGGCATCGATCAAAGAGCTGAGAGATAAAGTTATGAATGGATTGGATCTTCCCCTGTAAGCTAAAAAGTTGATTGAGGTGGGTGGGAGGAGGTATGTCAAGGATTGATTTGATTTTTTTGGGGTCAAATTCAATTCCCCTAAGAGAGACAATAAATCCAAGGATCTTTCCTAATAAGACCCCAAAAATACACTTCTTGGGGTTAAGCCAAACATGGTAATGGATGAGTCATTCAAAGATAATCTTAAGAACATCCATGATCTTTACAACATTTAGATTTCTCAAGAAGGCCATTAACATATTCTTCTATGATTTTATGAATAAGGTCATGGAAGATGTAGGTCATAGTAAATTGGTAAGTTACACCGGTGTTATTTAGTCTAAAAGGCATGACCTTATAGCAAAAAATTCCCCATGGGGTGATAAAATTAGTTTTGTGTTGATCTTTAGGGGTAATTAAAATTTGATTACAAATTGAGAACTTGTCCATAATAGATAACATCTCATGGCTATCTATAAGATCAATAAACTAGTTAATGCTTGGTAAAGGAAAGTCATCCTTTGGGAAAGTAAGGTTAAGGTCATGAAAGTATACATAAATGCAAAGTCCCCTTGTGGATTTGGTGATAGGTATAAAATTTGAGACTTATTAGAGATAATCAATGGGTTGGATGAAATTGATCGATAGGAAACATTGAAGCTCTTCTTTGATCAAAAGGGTTATGTGAGGGTGCATTCATTGGATTCTTTCCCTAACTGGCTTGGAATCATGGCCAACAAATATATTATGGGTAGTGATGGAGGGGTCAATTCTTGTCATGTCACTATAAGACCAAGTAAATGCTATGTTGTGATCTTACAAGAAGGATGGGAAGTCTCAAAGATCCTTAGAATTTAGTGATTGGTCAATTTTGACAATACATGGGTTATATATGATTCTCAAGTTGATATCTATGGTGGATTCATTTAACATGGTCAAAGTCTTAGGAGAAAAAGATTTTTGGATAGAAGAATCTTATACACCTAGATAGGAAATAATGGAATCATTATCATAGCATCAAATAGTATTAATGGTAGGAGAGTCATATTCTACCATCTTAAGATGAGTCAGAAGAATGGTTATGGTTGCTCTATCATTTTGATAAATTAGGGTTCTAAGTCTGATGATGATGATGAAAAAAATTTAGGGGGGATGATGTCAGAATCCTTAGTTATCAATGGTGGAGTGGATGGTGAGGATGGGATTTCTTCGTTAATGATGGTAATGGGAGGTGGGTTGGTTTGTTTTTTAGGTAGTGTAAAATTAAGGCCATGATTTTATTGAAGTTTTTGGGTCTTGATTAGAATCAACTTATTTTTCCCATGTTCATAATGACCTAGAACAAATCCTTTCCAAGAACACTTATAGAGATATGTCTTGGAAAAATCTAGTTTATCTAGATAGGAGAAACTAGAGGTGAATGGTTGAGGTGAAAAAGAGATGGTAGAATTTTCAAGGGGTTTAACAAATCCCCCATAGATAATTTTTTTTAAACAAGTTGAGGGCCTGAAAGGAATCATGGATATAAAATTATGGTCATAACTAGGTTATCGATCAAGATTTCCATACTCTTAGGGAGTAGGAAAAGTGTCTAGTGTCAAAAGGTGATACTCCCCCAATGAAAGACACTAGAAGGTTGATTCCAAAAGGTCTATTGTGAAGATTTTGGTAGAAGGAAAAAAATAACTGGTAGATGCTTCATTGGTATAAAAATATATGGCTTCATATTTTATTGATGAAGGCTTGTTGGATGGATGAATGAGAATGTCATTGGGTTGGTGCTTCATGTTGCATGATTTTAAAGGACTCAGGTCAGCTTGTATGGTAACAACTTGACCTTCATGTTCAAATTTGATGCATCAGTGTAGGGTGGATGGCACATAGCCCATATAATGAATCAAAGGCCATCCAAATAAAATGTTGTAATATAACTCCCCTTCTACTATGTATAAGAGCTTAGGAAACATGTGGGGTCTTAGGTGAATGTGAAGGATAATAGTTCCTAAAGTTGTGGCCATGGTATCATTAAATGATTAGAGCACTATTGAGGTTTCTGACATAATATTCTCAAGTAATTTGAGTTGGTTGTATGCATGGGAGGAGATTATATTAATGTTATCTCCTCCATCAATCATAACCCTATTGATGTGGGTTTGGTTGATGTACATGGTAATAAAGAGGGGATGATTTGGATCATCTGGATGGATGAAGGGTATTTTTGAATCCTTAAAGGTAACAAAGTTAAAAAGTTGAAGAGCTTTGATAAAGGCTATTAGAGGTTATAGGTCTTCTGGTTTAACCTATATGGATTACAAATCCTCTATCATCATTTGGAAGTGGTGGGGTGAGGTATTGATTAGTTCATACAAACTCATTTTCATAGGTGTTTGGTGAAGCTATTTTAGAACTACACGTTGGATTGATTCAAAAGGGTTGGATTGAGATGGACCCAAGATGGATACCTTGGGTTTGGTTGAAGGTAAAGGTACATGGTGTTGTTTGGGTGATTAGATGATGGAAGAGGGATATGTCCATAGAATGGACACCTTTGCCTTCCACTTATCCTTTTGTTGAGCCTATGATCATGTAACCAAATGGATGGTATGGATGTGGGAAAGAGTTAGGATAGAGGATTTTTTCAATTCCTCTTCACTCTAAGGTGAGAGTGGGAAAGCAGGTAAGTGTTTGTTGATGATTCTTAGTTTTTGAATCAATGGTGGGATCATAGGAGGCTCATTTGACAACAATTCATTCTCATGATATAATTAATGGATTAATACTTGGAGAGATTTATAGTTCTTTGTATCATGCGTAAGTGTTCTATGATATGAGCATACTAGTTTATCATTATACCAGGATGGTTTAGGACTATGTGGGTCAAATAGTTTGATTGGTGGAAAGGTTAAGCAAAATGTTTGTAACAACCTTTGTAGGGTGGTTGAGTAAGACTCAGACAAAGGCGGCAAGGATGTTAGAGTTCTATTTTTGATTGTTTGGATGGAATATTTCTTAGGAGTAGGCTTAGAAGTAGGAGTTTTGGGAGGTGAATTATTCTATGATTGATGGTTTAAGTAGAAATTGTAGAAGTATTAGGCTTGGTATTGGAGTATTTTGAGGTCAAAGTCATGAAGAGGATAGGTCAAGGCATAGCTAGAAAAATAGGTAGGGTTTAGGTTATCTTTGGGAGATGCATTTTCTTAACTGAAGGATGAGGTCTTAGGATGGAAGAAAGATGTGGTCCCAAAATGGAAGACAAGGTAGAAATAGGTGGCAAGGATTTAGTTATAGGGATCCTATATTGTTCCCATTTATTGATCGACTTGAATTTTTGTGGGTTAGGTGGTGATAAATCCACCTTTAGTGGAGGGTGAGTGAGGCTTTGAGTAGGGATCATGCCAAGATTTTTGATGGGTTTGGTTGTGATGGGGGAAGCTACTTAGGTTATTTTAGGTGGAGTCAGTTTGGTCAATTTAACTATGGATTGAGGTATAAAGGTTTCTAAAGGTTTGTTAAGGGTGATGGTGGGTTTAATAGTGGAAATAATAAGTCTAGGTTGACAATGGCATGGTTAAGGGTTCTTGTTTGGTTTTTCAAGGAGACCCAAGATGATGCCAAAAAGTGGCATGATCTACATTGAGTTGGGATAAGTATTCTAAGTTTTAAACCAGTCTAGATAATGGATTAAAGACAAGTTTGATCCCTTAGATATTGATCTCAAAGTACAAAGCCATAGGTGGAGATAGAGAAGTGCTTACCTCATATTTTTCCTCAATCAAAGGCTCCAAGGTTTGAGAAGGTAAGTCTCTTATAGGAGAGGTAGGTAAAATAATATCTTCTTTAGGGATGTTTTTCAAAAGAAGAGTTGATTTTTATATAATGAAAGAGAAGGATATGGTGGTAATAGATACCTATTTTGGTATGTCTTTCAAAAGAGAGTTGGATAGCCCCAATACCTCGATGAGTGGAGAAAGGGGAATAGTTGTTTCCTTGGTCTCATTTTTTGAAGGAATGGAGAGTGAGTTCACTATGTCAATAAGGGGAGGGGAAGGAAAGGTAGTTTCATCAATTGTTTCCTCAATAATGATTTCACTAAGAAATGCATTAATGGTATGGACCTCATATTTGTGGGAGGATTTTTCTCTATTGTTTTCATTATTTATGAAAGGGGCATGGTTAGGGAATGGCTATATAAAGATGTCAAGTGATTGATTTGGGGGTGCATTGGAGTTATCCAACACAATTTCTCCCTTATTGATGAGATTTTTTATGATGTTCTTAAAGATATTGCACCTACTAACATCATACCCAATGACATGGTGGAAGGAACACAATTATTTCTCCTTATACCAACCAAGTATAGGACAAGATGAATCAAATTACTATGGAGGTTTGATCTGCATAAGCTGTATGATATTTAATTTTAATAACTTCTCCAAGACCAAAGGATATGACTCCCCTAGTAAAGTAAATTTATTTTGGTTATTGTGGTTTGTGTTTATAGTGTTCTTATTAGAGGAAATAAAGGATTTGGGTTGGTTAATAACTAGTGGAGGAGTGGTTTTAAGTAAAACCACATTCGTGGTTCCTTTGTTTTAAGTGTTAGTGTTGGTTTGATTATTAGGTTTAGAGGAGGGGGCCTCATTTAATTTGAAGGTAAAATTATTATTTTTCATTTTTAACTTCCCCTCATTAATGGATTTGTTCTCTAATTTTTGTGCTATGGTAAAAGACTCATTAAAGGTCCTGAAAGTCTAAACCTGCAAATTGGAGAAATTCTATTTGTCACAAGCCTAAGCAAAGAGTTTAATCAATGTGGGTTAGGGAAAAGAGAAAGAAAGTTGATTTATCAAGCTTCTCCAATGGGATACAAAGTCATCTATGGACTCATCATAAAATTACCTAATATAATAGAGATTAGTGATGGAAACCTTCTTAGACATGTTTATGAAAAAGTGGTCCAAGAAAGTTTGAGCCAGTTGGGCAAAAGAAAAGAGGGAGTGATTTATAATAGCACTGTACCAATCTAGTGTTGGACCTGATAGATACATGGGAAAGGTGTGAATAAGGAGAGAATAATCATAGGCAATCAAATAGAAATAAATCCTAAATTCTCTTAAATGTTGTTGAGGGTCTTCCTTACTCTAAAATTTTGAAAATTTCAAAAGTTCCCATTGAGGAGGATAAAGTCAAATGGGAATGGATGGATTAATTGGTTTGTTTTATATTTGGTCATAAGATAAGAGGTTATAAGAACTAGAAATAGATGAATCCAAAGTCATCATTTTATCCATTAACATTTTGATAAGATATGTTTGTGGTTATACACCCCTATATTTGTAGGTCAGATTATGTTGGGCTTGGGTAGGTGTGCTATAAGGATAACTAGTGGAAGGTTGTGAGGTTGTCACATATTAGTATGTGAAGATGGGTGGTTTAGATGATTCCAACTATGAATACATGGAGATAGGTGGTTGGGTAGAAGGTAGAGGTACATAACCTTGTGGGTTAGGTATGTAGTTTGGGTTTGGTGAAATGGGTACCTATTGAGGGATTAATGTAGGCTGGGTAGAAGGTATGGCTAGGCTAGTAGGCATAAGATAGGTGGTAACTTTGGTACTAATGGCTGGAAGGGTAGAATGTATGGGAACTACCAAGATCTGGAATGGGGTAGAGGTAGGTGGGTTGGAAATAAGAGGAAGGGTGGTGACACTAGTAGAGGGCACTCCCATAGTAAGTAGAGTACCAATGCCCAAAGGTTGGGTTTCTCCTATACTAGAAAGGCTTTGGCTGGGGTAGAAGGTGTTTGGGTGTTTGTTGGTTGGGTGGGTTAGTTTTGGATGGTGGTATTGGTGGGATTATTGGTAGAAGATGATGCCTAGACTAAATTTTGGGTGGAAATGGTGTCCATAGAAGTGTTGTCAATAAGGTGGGATGGTATGCCATAGGATGGGTCAGTAGGTGGAACTGAAGTAGGGTTATGGTGGGATATGGTGTTAAGGTAATGTTAGAGGGCTATGGGGTTATTACCTAAAAAAGTGTAAAAATCTATATCACCTTGGGTAACTATCTAAGGGATGCTAGGAATTCTATAAGGATGGGGAGAACTATCTACATCTGAGATGTACTCCATAGTTGAGAGAGAAGAGGAAGACAGATGGTATGGAGGTAGATCCTAACTTGCTTGGTTTTTTAGTTATTGCCTAGTTAAAACCATGAAAATAAGGGAAAAGGGAAGATATAAGTAATCTCACAACTCAAACAAAGAAAATACAAGAAAAAGTGAAGGAAATGAATCACACACTAAAGCATGTTAAATCCTAAGTTTCTTTTTAGTCTCTCTTGTTTCTTATGCCTTTAACTTTAAGAATTATGCAATTCAACTTTGGTTACTAGAAGAAGATATCTAAGGATGATTTTAGGTAGTTAAAGTCTCTCAATATTTGTACTAGAACTTGGTATGTGGCTTGATATTAGGGCCTACCCCCTCACTTCACACACCAAAATGATAATTAGGTGATTATCCAAAATATACTAAGTTGCTAGAGATTAAACTCAACTAATGTACTAAGTTGGTTCTCCTCTTGGTGGTGAAATCCAAGTAGGATAGTTAGGAAAGGTGATTTCTAAGTGATTAAATACCAGTCAGACCTTATGTCAATGTTTTTATGCTTGATTAGGTGTAAGTGGTTTGGTCTTGTGTGAGTGATAAGAATGAATCTATGATTAATTCACTTGATTAATTAAGCTATGTGAGCTATAATAAGCAAGCAAATAATGTATGTAGTTGTTTTCATTACATGAGAAAAAAATAATAAGAAGAAGCACTAGATGCAACTATGAACCTAAGAAAAGACTCAAGGGTCCCACCAAGCATACTAGAATGTTTCACATAAATTTTGCTTTATTTATTTAGAATAAAGTTGTAAAACTTGAAATAATGGTGAGGTTAGTATAACCTAAATTTGGTTTGCACTTCATGATCCATATGGTTGTAGATACTCCTCTTTGTCTAGGGAGGAATGACCTACAGATAATAAATCACTAAATAAATGGTTGATTAGTTGGGTAGTAGGGTGGATTGTCTAGAAATATAGATCCAAGAAGCAAAAGCTTCCTTGGAGGCTGTCAATCCATTCTTTTAAATGATCAAGTTCTAAAAATGAAAGATAAATTGCTTACATGAATAACATAAGATATTGGAATCAAATACGAGAATTACTTGAAAGAGATAAATTGTTCTAATTATATCAATAAATGATTATATATTGATACTAAATAAATTAGACATGGTTCATAAAATAGGGTGGTGTTCTATGATCAGGAAGAAAATTAGAAAGTGGGATTTGGTTAGGGTTTGATAAGCCAAATAAGATTGCTATTAGAATTGACACACAATGATTGTTATTGGTTAGGGGTAAAATATTAGTGGTTAGGTGACTATTGGTAGTTGGGTGACCATCAGTGGTTATTGTGAGATTTGGATTAGGTCAAGAAGTTTTGGTTGGGCAAGGTTGTAGAAAGACATGACAAAGAAGCTAAATCTTAAATGTTAACAAGAGACAAATACTTAGATTTTGATGGTCTAAATAACATATAGGGTGGTTAAAAACTTGTTATTGATCCTAGAGTAATTCTTGTAGAGTGATGGTACCTTGGGTTGTGAATTACCACACTTTTGATCTCTATCCTGGTTGCTAGTTTGTTAGAAGCTTTCTTGGATTTGCTAGAAGAAGAATACCTACATAAAAATCTCTAACACAAGAAGTTATTGATGGTTGATGATAATATCTTTCACCTCCTCCTCTTCTCTTTTATAGAAGGAAGGGAGAGGTGAAATAATAGGTTCAAACAAGGTGTTCAATAGGTCATCTAATTTTACTCTTAACATGTATAATTATGTGAGTAGCTAAGAATAAAAAATTAAGGTGGAGTTAACATAGAGTTAACCCTTAAGGTAGTTAAAAGATAATCATCTATGATCTAGACTAACTATTGGTAGTTATGGGTTAACTATCAGTGGTCGATAGGACAAGGTAGAATGGTTATAGTTAGTTAGGTTGACTTAGGTTTGTAGGGTAATGGTAAAAAAGTGGTCCCAAGGTCGTCTCAGGATGGTCTAAGGGTTAGTTTGACATTTAGAACTATCATGTATAGTTTTATAGTGTCTACACCATGTTGGTAGATAGCATATCATTTATTTACACACACACGCATGTGCATGCACGCACACGCACACGCATGCGTGCACATCACACACACACACACACATGTTTCACACATATTTTAAGTGTGATATAGTTTGACATTTAGAACTATCATGTATAGTTTTATAGTGTCTACACCATGTTGGTAGATAGCATATCATTTATTTACACACACACGCATGTGCATTCATGCACACGCACACGCATGCGTGCGCATGCACACACACACACATACACACACATGTTTCACACATATTTTAAGTGTGATATAGGAATACCCATGCATATGATATATGTATATATGTATTTTGGGCATTCCCTCTACTCACTTCATTATTATATTGGTGGCATCCACTTTATTTTATCATGATACACCTAGGTTACATTTTATATGATCATTTCTATTATCATGTTTTGAGCTTATATAATTACACATTAATTTATCCATGCTTATATATTTTAAAGTGTACTTGAAATTTTATGTACTTATATTTTTTTTAACACATATATCTAGGGACTAGTATGATATGCTTATGATTCCATGCTTTCCTTCACTTCCTTGAGTGTGTTATTTACTTATTATAGTCTTTCATTATATTACTTGTTAGAGAGTTTGAATTTGCTTGATTACTTGTGGCCCTCATGCCTATGTTTTCCTATTATGACATTTTAATATGTATTAGTTTTTATATATAGACAATTGAACATGTCTTTCTATATCTTTTGGACATATAAATAAGTCATATTCTTAGATTATGCAACATTTTAGCATGCCCATTATATGCGGTCTATTTAGACCATTGCCTTGTGTCTTGATTTTAAATGATCTTGTGTATGTGGTTGATTTATTACTGAGCTAGCACTGTTACTCTCTAAACATTGACATGATGTACATTAGACATTTTAGGACTTTATGTGATGAAATTTTATGTACCTCATTACTTTATCTACACAAACATGTTACTCCTATATGTTACATGATCCATACACATATTATACATTTATATTATCCTTTTGAGGTAATTTTACTACCAATGTTTACTTCCCCTCACCTCAAAAGGGTATATATTTGTTGGGGACTGTTATTGAGGCATGGATTCCATAGCTTCATAGTTTATAATTTGAGTGGGAGCATACAAAAAAGGCATGACCTCCACACTTATTCAATAGTCAAAATATCTATATTACATTGGGGGCATGACATGGAAACATGTTATCCACACTTACACAAGTCCTTAGATTATTTAGATATAGTGGGGGAATGTTATGATAACATTTACTCTACACTTGAAATTCTTTAAATTGGTCAAATTTCATACTTATATGATTTAGATACACATTTGTCGAAGCATTATATACATTGGTATCATTTTTTTACCTAGGTTTTAACTTGATACATATATAAGGTGAATATGACATGGAAATAACACCTTAATTTTCAAAATCAAGTCAATTTTTGGATTTAAAATACTACTATATATTGTTATCATACCTAGGATGGACTTATACAAATTTTATTGAGTCAATCTACTAAAATAGTTAGTTCACCCTTTAGGAAAGGTTCAGGTGATTAAATCACTAGATATTAATTTTTTTATAAGTTTGGATATAAGACAAGAAATATATGTGTTATTCCATAACACACACACACACACACACACACACATTTCAAGACTTAAAATTGTCTTAATTTCAAATCCAAGGCTTCTCAATAAAATATCTCTTCAAATAAAATTTCCAAAAGGAAAGATGGTTGCATCAATACATATGTGTACTCCTAACCTTTATCTCTCTACTCTAAATCATTTCAAATTATTTAATTTTCATACTATATACATTGATTATATATTTTAACATCCTCTTTATTGTATACCAATCACCAAAAAAGCACTCAAGTTGGACTAACACAAAGGCAAGGTGTGTTATACACATCTAGGTATGAAATTTTTTAATTGTATAGAACCTTAGTCTTCCTTACTTGGAAAATAATTATCATGTTTGTACCCTTCATTTATAAGACCTTCTAGTTTATAAAAAACTCACATTCACTATCTATTTTTGATAAATTACTTATCTATTATTTCAACCAATGTTATTATAATGAACATGCCTTATATACTATGAAAAAATATATAAACTAGTAATTATCATTCTATACAAGTTTTATAACCATACATATTTTACATATTCCAAAACACTTGCACCCCAAGTAGATGTTAATCTTGATGCTAGTGTTCATGTTTAAAATAAGTATTCAGTGCCCAAAAATCATCTAATTTTAAAATTAATCATATCTTAAATGAAATCCTAAGTGCTTTAGTGCAATATATTTTCAAAATCGATTAGTATATACATAATATCAACCCTTATTCATTCCTCACCTAGTAGCTCATAAGGTAATTTACCAAAATAACTTAATAAAGATTTAAAATGATAAATGTTTTCTTATTCATCATTATTTCCATGTTAGGCATAGGATTAATATTCTTATAGGTCTGAAGTATTGAAGGAGCATCCTATAATCCATATTTTCTAAGATACAAGCTAAGTCACTCTATATACTTATTTATCACACATTGCATCCTTATGAACAACTAATAAAACACATAGTGGATAAATACATAATTCATATGCTCTCTTTTGAGTATTTTATATGTATGCAATTCCCATTAATAGAGGGGTCATCAAGGTAGCTCAACAATGTGTGCCTTATAACCCATTTTTTCCATAATCACTCCAAGGGTGAGGATGCTTGGGTTTGATCATTTGATAAAGAGATATAAAATGTGAATGTAATTTTAACACACTATAATAAATACCACAAAAAAAACTATAAATATTGATGCATAAGAGAACACAATTTATCTCTCACTTCTCTTTGTTCTTGATTCACTCCTTTAAGAATAAATCACTAGTTCATAGTGTATTTATTGGTACTAGGCTTCATTGGATTAGTATATGGTTCCTGGTACCTTAAACAAGATATTATCAGTTATTTATTACTCTTATTTCAATTTACACACCTATCAAAACACTAATTCGCTCCTTACATAATTCTTCATATCTTAATACACAATCTTTATAGCCTTTTTTAAGGTTATTTATGATGGTATAGATAAGTACAAAGGAAAATGGAAAATATAACTATAGATTATAATAACCTCTATCATTTAATTTACTTATAAAAAGTTTAATAAAATTTTTATACATTTAAGTCACCTTTATAGCCTTTTATAGCTTATTGTTTAGGCTTAATTAGGCCTATGTGGCCCTTAGTTACTCATAAGTGCTAATAACCATAGTTTCCCATACAAAACTGAGCCAAAACCTTAAAAATATTTTAAAACACATGAAAATATATAAAAATAAAAAAAAATTACAAAATTTCACTTTTGGAATCTTGTTAGAAATGCATTTTTCCTTCTAAACCCTAATTTAGGGTTGTCAAGGTCTGGTAGTGCTCGAGAAGAGGAAATTTGCAACTGTAATCACATGAAAAAATTTAAACCACAAAAAATAAATTTTTAGTGTATGTTTCACTCACATACATCTTGATCAAACATTTTGTTTCCATTATAATCCTTTTTTTCCACCTTTATCACTTGATTATATTCCAATTATGTGTGCAGACATAGTCTACAGGGTTCTAAAACAACATTCATGAGGTATTCTATTCCCAAAAACAATTTAAAGTCTCTAAAATGATTTCATAGGATTTATATTTCTCCAATTTAAGTATCCCAATCAAAATAATCAAATCTTCATGTCTTTGTTCTTCTTTGTCCCACATTATCAACTTTTCTATGAGAATGTAACTTAGACTGTCATAGGGTTTTATACTACTATTAAAAGAAATATATGATTATATGATTGGAATTGGATAGTAAAATCTAAAATCATATCAATATGAGTATAAAAACCATTTTATATCTTTATTCAAGCTTCCACACAATACTTTATTACATACAAAATGCTCACTATTTTACTCAACATAGAGTACTAATAATATGGGCCTGTAGCATTAAACTTACACCAACACTTATTGAAATTTGTTAATAAAATTCCTTATATAATTCATAAAATACAAAAGAAACTTAACATGACAAAACAAACATCATAATCAAATCTTTATTTAGATCTTCCTTCATTAAGCCTTCTAACATAGTCTTACTCCATTGCTTTATACAAGAAAATAGTTTGTAGACATTTATATCAAGACTTAAGATTATTATTTCATTGTTTATTGTGAAAAAATACCATTTTACTTATAATAAATTATCATAAATAAATTATAAACCAAAATTAACATATTTTATACCTAACATAACTACTTAAGTACTTACCAATGGTTACTTGTAAGATTGTTTATTCCTTGACACAAACATCAAGGTTGATCATACTTATAAGGTGAACTTTGGCCCATGGCGTGATATATTGTGTATTTATTCATGTTTAATAATAAATTTCCATTTCCAAAACTTCTTGACAATTCTCTTACAACATCCATTCCATGCTAAAATATTCAAAAATTCAAATTTGCCAAAATGGCTAGAAAATTCCAATTTGAGTTTATAACCTTCCTATACACTCCTAAGCACTTAAAAATCATTATAAGGAGAATTTTTATACTCTTAACACCTTTTAAATCATCATAAACATGATTATTGACCACTATTCACTTGATCTAAACAAAAAATTGTTAAAATAAGATAAAACTTGTCATCCACATAGGATGCTCCTACATCATACTAATAAGGTGTGAAAAAAACTTTCCATGAAAGTTTGTTAACTTTTATTTATATCCTTATCATTTTTATCTTTTTTTATATCTATATATGAAATGGTACACCCTCATGGGTCCCAAGGTATATGAGTGACACACATACCTCCTTGTACTTTGATCAACTCCACCCTTCCTCCTCCTTTAAGGTTTTATTATTGCACATCAATTCCCCACATAATAATATTAAAAACCTATTTATTATACCAAAACCAACCTACACATGGAAAACACAAGTCAATGAAAATAATATCCTTCTTGTCTTATTTGAAAATAGTCTCTTATTATTGCATGCTTGTCTTGTTTATGCTTAGGCATGCTACTTGTGGGAGTACTACTAGTTATTTTCTCTTCTCTCATATAATGTATTCAACCTCATGATCCTCCTCTTACTATTTTTCAATCTTAAAATAATCCATGTCTCATCTTTCCATGAACAAATCCCTCAACATGCTCACCTTCTCAACAAAATCTTATAGAAACTCCTTGTCTTGTGTGAGGGATAAATGATAGGATTAGTTTGCAAAAAACTCCTTAAAGTTTTAATTTGAGAACAACTCATCCTATTATTCTGAGTGTAACAAATCTATGTTACGTGCAACCAACTCTTCAATATGCTACTCAACTGCTACCTCCTCTTCCTTCATTGTGTTGGCAATTGGTACTACTTTATCTCCTTGGAACTTTATTTCAACTATCATGATTTTTTCCTTACTAATACAACTAAATTCCTTAGGTACGTACTCCTATCCAAAAATCATGACACTACTTGGTGTCTCATTCCATGCATTATCTTTCAATGGTTTTAATGTGTGCTTGTAACTATCCTTCTTAATGGTATAGTCATTAGATCTCCCATCACAAAAATCTCTCCTATCATAATACTATGGTATCCCAATAATGATGTGAAAAACATCAATGGGAATGAAATCACATAATATTTTACCCTTATATCCACCTATCTACAAGTCTAAATAATTTTTTTCACACATTAGGATTTGGTGACTATTTTGGATCCAAGAGACCTTATATGGTCTTATATGCTTTATTATTTATAATCCTAGTTTAGACATAATCAATAAAGACACTAAGTTATCTATATTACCATTTCAAATATAACATTTTAGTACATACCTTTGCTCTTGTACATGGTTCTAAACAACACTTTCCTTTGTGGTGGTTCTCTCTCCTCTTGGCTAGTCTTTAAGAGAAATCTCTTCATCATCAATCTTTCCAATATTTCAAGATTATGCACATAGTTAGGAAATGATTCTACATTCTCATCCTCTTCTTGCACCACTTGGTTTCTAATCTCACTCTAAAATCTACTTTTTTGGATATCTTCAGGACACTCATATGACCTATGTCCTACAAATTTGTTGCATTTGAAACACTTGCCTATAAACCAACCATTTTCTCTTCCTATACCATATGATTTTCCACCTTTATTTACATAACCACCTTTATTTTATTTACTTTAACTCTTTTAACTACTACCCACTTCTTTTATTTGATCTTGATATTAACTAATTACTTGTCTAACCTCTTCCTTCTTATTGGCCTCTACCTCTATAGTTTCTACCACCTCTACCCCTATTAAACTAAATTTACCTTCTTGAAAACTTATCTTCTTCCCTTTAGGTATCTTTATAATCCTCATCAAATATATTAGGTGCCAAAATACTCAACTCATCTTGAATGACAAACTTCAAGCCATTTGTGTATCTAATAACCTTCTTAACATCCTCTTTTATGTGTCTTGCTTGAATGGTCAACTTGTATAATTATTATGTGTACTATTTCACTATCATATATTTTTACCTCAATTTTTTCATCCTTATAAACAAGTGGGTTTTATAATACATATGCATGAACTTGCCTTTCATCTTGGCCACCATTCTATCCCATGACCTTATCTTATCCTTTTCTCTTTTTCTTCTCTCTTCTTGTATGCCATCCCAAAAAAAGGATGCATGACCATTAAACCTTTTTAATAGAAATTTTCCATTATTTTTATCATTAAAATATTCTTAATTAAATTATTTTTCCATGGTTGTGATCTAATCAGCCATTTTTTCCACATTAAGACTACCCTCATACATGGGCACCTCCATCTTGGGCTTTTAAGTCACCCCAATAATTGTTCTTATGATTATTTATTAAAATATTTATTAATATCATTAGTATTATAATTATTTATGAGTAATATCATCCTATCCATCAGTAACATCACCTATGTTCATCTCTCTTCACTGAGCCAACTCTATGGCTTACAATCTTGCTTGCAGGTTTCTCACTTCCACTACTAAAGCATCTACTGCTTGCAACATATTTTGAGATGTTTTTTATCCTCATACTATACCTACCATGTTATATTTATATATTCCAAATATATTATAATATATTATACCAAATTATGCATAGGAGAACACAACTTATCTCTCACTTCTCTTTGTTCTTGATTTACTCCTTTAAAAATAGATCACTAGTTCATATTATATTTATTGGTGCTAGGCTTGATTGGATTAATATATGGTTATTTTTACCTTAAAAATAATATTATAATTTACTTATTAATCTTATTTTAATTTACACACATTTAAAATCACCAACTCACTCCTTACACAACTCTACATATCTTAAGACACAGTCTTTGTAGCCTTTTTTTAGGCTATTTCTAATGGTATGGACAAGTACCATAGAAATTATAAAATATAATTAAAAATTATAGTAACCCATATAATTTAATTTTAAAAAGTTTCATCACATATTTATTCATTTAAGTCACCTTTTTTTCCTTCTATATCTTACTATTTAGGCCTAATTAAACTTGTTTGACCCTTAGTCACTCACAAGTGCTAGTAACTATACTTACCCATATGGAACCAAGCCCAAACCTTAAAAATGTTTTAAAACACATGAAAATATATAAAAATATAAAATTTTAAAAAATTTCACTAATTTAATCTTGTTATAAATGCATTTCTCCTTCCAAACCCTAATTCAGGGTTGTCAAGGTCTACTAGTGCCTGATAAGAGGAAATTTCAACTGTAACCACATAAACAACTTTCAACTACCTAGAATGAATTTTTAAGGTCTATTTAACTCACATAAATATTTCTCAAACATTTTTATCCATTATAATCCTTTTTTTTCACCTCCATCACTTGATTATATTCCAAATATGTGTGCAGATGCAGTATGCAAGGTTTTAAAATAACATTCTTGAGGTCTACTATTCCCAAAAAAATTAAAGTATCTATAATGGTTTGATAGGATATATATTTATTCCACATACCTTTCCTAATAAAAATAATCCAATCTCCATGCCTTTATTCTAATTTATCCCACATTCTCAACTTAGCAGTGAGAATGTAACTTAGACTGTCATAGGGTTTTAAACTATTATTACCAACAATCTATGATTATATGATTGGAATTAGTTATGAAACTTTTAAAACATCTCAAGTAAGTTATAAATAACCTTTTTTCTCTTTATTCAATCTTATACATAATCTTTTATTATACACACAACACTCACTATTTTACTCAACATAGGGTACTAGGAATATGGGCCTATAGCATTAAAATTACACCAACACATATTGAAATTTGTTAATCAAATGATTTAGATCCTTTATAAAAGCTTAAAAAACTTACCATGATAAATCAAACATTATAATAAAATCTTTAGTTGGATCTTCCTTCATTAATCCTTCTAACATAGTCTTACTCCATTACTTTAAACAATAAAATAGGGTGTAGACCTTTCTATCAAAAAATAATATTATTATTTCATTATTTATTTAGATTAAATCCACTTCTAATTATAATACATTATTATAACTAAATTAGAAACCAAAATTTACATACTTTATACCTAACATAACTACCCTAACTACTTGATAATGGTTACTTGCAAGAGCATATGTTCTTTGACATAAACATCAAGGTTGATATTTTGTACAAGGTGACCTTTGGTCTATAGTATGATACATGGTGTCTGTTGAGGTCAAAATACCCCCATTTCTAAAAAATGAGGACCCTTGTTTAAATTTTGAAAATTTGTGCTGTAAAATGAACATTTAACTTGATTAGAGTGTAATATTTGAACAATCATGCTTTGCTCTAACTTACATTAACATGTTTGAATTTAGTTTTTGTTCAAATTCATCTAAGATTGATAACTTTTAAATCTCATGTTTTCATGTTACAAGTTTAATGGAGCCCCATTTGAATCAAAAGTGTTCAGGGTTTTATACTTTAGAGATAATTTTCCCCTTTTACTAAACTTTGATCTTTCATAGATTAATTGAATCTGGTTAAATCATGTTAAAAACTTAGTCAAAATATTTTAGCCTAAGTTCCTTCTGAAACAGATTCAAATTTATGGGGAATCAAATTTACATGGGAACATTTTATTATGTCTTAGACTTAGTTTAAATTTTATCCTAAGTTCTAATCATATTTATTAACATGACTAAAATCTTATTCTAAAATTTTATCTTAAGTTTTTTTTTATTTCCTAGACCCTTTATCTATTTTATTGTTTACAAGAACATACTAAATGACAAATCACCAAGTAGAAAGATCATAGGAACTCAGGTTGAGGATCAAAGACCCAAATTAAAAGTATGAGTGAATAATTACTAATTAAATTTCAAGTGGTAAGTTAACAAAAAATCAAAAGTAAGATCAGTGGTACGTGGGCATTTACTTGAGTCAACAAGTCAAGCATCCTATGAGGGAATGTTGAAGTGATAAGTGTCACAATTTCAACAAGTGGTTAATAAAATCAATTGTTCATGTGCAATCATATAATCAAGATTGATGGAGTGAATTTATTCCCATAGAAGGTATACTTTTCAAAGAACCCAAAATAAACATGGTAGTGACATGTGTCACAACCATAATGAAATGAATGAAGATCAACCAATCACATTCAATCTTATGGATCAAGATCAATGGTGTAAGCTAAGTCAACATTTCAAAGAGTCTAGATTGAACAAGAAGCTTCCACATGGTGTATGAACATTTGACCAAGATTTCAAGGTACATAGAGAACCCATAAAGCTACCAAGTGGAAAAATCTCAAGAGATTGAAAAGATATAAATAGCCCACGATAAAAACCTAGGATAGGAAGCTCCAAAAGGAATCAGTAGTGTGAATTTGATCCAGCCTTAGGATTACATGCAAAGGTGACACTTGTCCAAAAATGACAAATAGTCACATTTTAGAAATAAATGAGAAGCGTGGCATAGTAATGCCACATATGAAAAACACATCATATTAAAATATCTTATGGACCCAAGAAGGAAAAGGTATAAATACATGATCCAATCAAAATCTAAGTCATGAAAGCTCATAATTCAAACTTGATTTCCACCATTGAAGTTCTGTGTGAACCTCCAAAATCCCTAGAGTGTATGAATTTTCCTAAATTGTCACTAAATTCACTATAATTAAGCTAAGATAATCGAATTATAATATTCAAAAAGATAATTCAATCAAGATTAAAACAATAGCATCTCATAAACATGTTTCAAAACATGATATTGAACTATAGTTGAAATCAAATGTAGAATGTCATGTGTTCAAAGACATTGAGTTTATTACTACTACTCTTAACATAGGGGATAACAAGTTTTTAAAGCTATTCTAGATAATTGGAAACCAGCTAGTCATCACTATAGAGGAAGATAATATCTTCCCTTCAAAAATAGTATATGATGATATTGTTTCTATCTAGATAACCAAACTTCGCTATGCCACTGCAAAACTAGAAGTACTTCATTATGTTGATGTTCTTGTTCAATTTTTTAAGGAAGCTAAAATATACAAGGGAATGTTAATTAATAATCATAATTAGAAGAAAATTTATTACATTTATAAAATTTCCTTTGAGTCCTATTACAATTTTCCCACACCCCAAATTGACCTAGCCTTTATTAACTTATGGGCTAAGGAAAACAACATGATAGACACCCTAGCTATGTGGTTGGAATTTGGTAAATAGGTCTTTTTAGACTGTGCTAAGAACATCCCAATAAATTAATTTAGATAAGAGGTTAGGATGGTTGAATAAGTTATATGGGTGTGAAACTACAACATATGTAGATCTAATGTGGGTGACTATGGTGTATTTTATCATTGAAAGGGTGACAATTCCTCCATTGGGTGAGATAATTAGTATCTCATTGAGTAGACAAATATATGCAATCAAGCATAAGAATAAAATTGAGTTTTACATGATGTATTACCTCCTAAATGCCTTGTGTTAAAACTCTAAGATTCCTAACTAGAGAGAATGGTATCCAAATGGAACCCATAGTGTTTCTCAATACTATTCCAAGTTACACATATATAAATATAAAGACCACATTTAATTTATTTATGACTAGGTCTACCTTGTACTGAGTGAATTTATAATTGATATCCCTATGGAGAGAGTTATCCACATAATCAATAAATATGTGGAAGTATGTGAGATATATGGTTGCATCCACATTGTACTATTATAAGGATTGAGGGAACTCAAAATTCTCCTCTCAAGTTGAAAGTCCATGTTCTTGATCAACTAGAAGAATAAGAAGTAGCTTATTGGCTCTTCAATGGTATAGATGGCCTTTGTAAAACCAAGAAAAAGGGACTTCTACATAGCTTCCCTATGACAACTGACAAGGCTATATTCAGACAATGGGATCACATCGAGCTTGCCTCAAAGCATAAACTATCTTTCAACCTGTAGATTGATGATTTTAGGTAATCGGACCATTATGAAAGGGTAAAATAACACTTTAGACTCAAAGGTATTTTGAATATGCCCTATAAACATGAGTATAATGGTTTTGACTATATATATGTTAAATCATCCTCCTACTTTGAGGTCACTAGAATATTGAAGGAGCATAACAATAGACCTGAGTCTAGATTGAATAGGGAATTAAAAAAAGAAGATAGGTGGAAATTATGCCCAAGGAAATATTTTTTTATTGGTGTTTTTTCTTCCAAGCCTCCCATAATGGAGACAAAAGTAGAGCCTAGAACAAAAGATAAAAGGCTAGATGAAATGGCTTCTAGTTCATCAGTTCTTGAATATTCAAGAGCACCAAAGTAAGATCTACCTTAGTAGCAAGTACTTATGATAGCATTGGATCCCAATGAGTCTATGGAAGATTAATTAAAGATGTTATCCATTATGTATTAGTTAGATTTAAAGGTAGAGGAAAATATTTAAGAAGTCAAACAAGATAAAAAAAAGACATTAGACTTGGTACCCATTAACACTCCCAAGAGGAAAGCTGAGACAACTATTATCTCAAAAGCTAAGAGGCCCAAAGTGACTATCACTCTTCCTTTGAGTGAATTCATTTTTTTTAGTGAGGATAACATCATTTATGGACCACCTATCCTATAATGGTTCATTTATGAACTTATATTAGATAAATTTCTTACTTACCATCCATAGATAATGACAAAGGCTATTAACATTTATGTACATCAAGAACTTTAATCGTGGATCATTACTTTAAAATAAGAAGATGAAAGAAGGTTAGATACATCAAGTAATATAGTATATTAGACACAATTAGAGATCCCTATGCCATAGGTGACCCAATCCTTAGTTGGGGTCATATTTTATCTAGGGATTGCTGATTTGTAAAGGGTGACTAAGAAAATAATCTTGGTAGGTGGTGAAGAGATAGTTTATCAAAAGGTAAAACCATTGACTAATTTGGATAAAAAATAAGGATAAAGACCTGGTGAGGATCCAGTATTTGAGAAGGATCCCCTATATCTAGCTCAAGCATAATCAAAATAGTTACAGGCTACTATCAAAAGGCTAAAACAATAAAAGAACTTAGAGGAGAAATCTATCCTATCTATTCTAGGAGATATGGTCAACATGTTGGAAGAAACTATGTATGACATATTCAAATCTTTAAAATAAATCAAATTAAATAAGAATATGGTGAGAAATAAAATTTATATAGATTCAAGATAAGTTAGATAATGATAGGCTTCAAGAAATAAGGTGAAAGACATGATCAATGTATTGACAGAGGATCAAATTCCTAGGTTTAAGATAGTTAGCCTAACCCATTTGAATATGGCTATGGAAATATTGATAGAGAAGATCATGGATTTGAATAAATTGTCCAACAAAATTTTTGACCTTTCTAATGATTTTAATAAATTATAAAATAAAATGATACACATATGAGGGAGCTTGATCACAAACCTAACTACATTCAGTCCTATTGGTTTAATCATTGATGGGGAGTTCAATCATAGAGATAATTAATTCATGCAACAAGTGAAGAATAAAATCTAGGGAAAAATAAGGTAAGACAACAAAAGGATCATGGACATAATATTGTTTTTATAAGAGAAGATTAATGATCCAATAAGCATCAAGGAAGCATCGGATAAAGTTGACAAGGAATTTAGAGTCCTGGCTGATTGTCATGTCCCCTTTTTCGTGGACATTGACAGGCTTGATGATTAGCTTATTATGCGACCTTCGTAGGCTAATAGGATGGATAGAGGGTCATAATGGAGCTTGGATCGACTTTGATTCACATAATTTCTACATTTGATTTTCATTTAGGGTATTTTAGACACATTTGGCTTGAGCTCCTACTTTTTAGGGATATTTGATATGCAGCAGAGCACCTTTATTGTGATATGGTTATGTGCGGAATCACTCCCTGATTCACCTGCTTCGATCGGTTTGAAGATCTGACGTATATTGAGGGAGATATTAATATTTGATTGATTTAATCAAATATTAATTATTTGGTCTCATTAATAATTAATTATTAATTATTAATTATTTGCTCTAATTTTAAATTAGAAACCCTAATGCTAATTTAAGAAAACCCTAATTAGGGCAAGCATATCTTTTGAGGGTATAAGGGTTTCACATGGAGGCCATTATGGATTATGCATAGATTATTGATTATTGAAAATTGAAGAAATTCTTCTGTGAAGACTGAGCCAAGGGTTCCAGGATTCCATTGTAGTGGAGAACGTTCCCTCTTCATTGTGTGCAATTAAGAGGCTGTGAAATATCAGCTGATCTATTGCCATCTTGAGAGATAGCTTCATCCAGAAGTTATCACAGAGGTACACAGATTTGAGAGATAACTTCACACAGAAGTTATCACATGATTCTAGGTATTTCTTGATTTAGCTTATGTTTTGTTTTAATAAATCATACAGAGAGAGATTTGCTGTATTAGACACCATAGATTTCCAGATCAGGGATCAAACAGATAGGTTGTGCTAAATAGGCAGCCGTACGAAGTCCGTCCAAGTCCGTACAGATCCATGCAGGTACCGACCTCAGTAGGCAGAGAGCTTCCGGTGACCGACATCGGTCGACTGAAGACCGACGTTGGCAGAAAGCTGACCGATAGAGACTGACATCGGCGATATATCGACCGATGATGGCATCTGTGTGTCGACACAGAAAGGCTGAGACTTCCAGACTTGCAAGTTTATTCCCAGTTTGCATAATTTCAGGGTTTTGAGATCATATCTGTAATATTCTTTGATTTGCATAAGAAAGGACATCTATTGTAATCAGCTGGATGAATGATAAGATATGTGATTTGTTTATGCATGTTTGAATCTATTCTACAAATTGTATCTTGTTCAGAGCTTTATATGTTTCTATATTCCCTGATTGAAGGGGATATTACAGTTGTTCAGAGCTTTGTGCAGAAAAAAGGAGCCCTAAGTAAGGGACATCACAGTGGTATCAGAGCTTTTGTCTTTGGTATCAGAGTTTTGTGTCTTTCATATATCCCTATTAGAAGGGGATATTACAGTGGTATCAGAGCCAAATTCCTGCCATCCTGTTGGGCACATCAGAGCTAAATTCCTGCCATCCTGTTGGGCACATCAGAACTAATGTCTTGCCATCCTGTTGGGTAGTTCCAGGTTCAATTCGATTATCAGTATGGCTCTAAGAGGGGTCAAAGATTTGGAAGAAAGCATGCACAATGCAAAGAAGAAATTAGATCATCCATTTCAGCAAGCAGATGACACTCTAAAAATTTTGGAGGAGTTGGACACTTATTTAGGCAAGGTTGAGCATTCAAATACTTATGAGATGCAAACATCATTATTTCCAGCGTTTGATTCGTTGGTGAAGCCCCGATTATTGAGACATCATGATGAGGTGGTAAGACTTGCAGCTCTCTCTTGCATTAGTGAAATGATGAGGATCATAGCTAGCTTTGATTTTCATGATGATCAGATTATGAGAGAGGTACTTTATGCCATGGTAAAAAGCTTCAAAAAGTTGGATAACATTGGAGACCCTCATTTCTCAAGGAGGGCAAGATTACTTGAAACATTTGCAAGGTATGGGTTTGAAAACATTATGATGTTAGTAGGTTGTATTGGTGAAATTCGCATGATGTTTAAAATATTTTGGAATATTTTAGATGAGTTTCATTCTAGCAATCTATTGGCATCAATGCACTCTATTATGTTCACAATCTTGTTTGAGGAGGAGGATAAAATCTCTAAACTGTTGGTAGAAGATTTATGGTATGTCTGGACAAAAGGGAAAAATGTCTCACCTAGAGCTTGTATGTGGTTAAAGAGTTTAATTAATAGGCCTAAGGATCGTAGTGCTTTCCCTATGACATGCAGCCACTTACATGATGAGTTTGACAGTTATGCTGATCCAGTACGGGGAGATATTAACACATCTTCAGGTAATGATTTATCTGCATTATCTTCATAGGTAGGGGTAGTTGAGGATGTTGTGGATGAGCTTTGTCTTTAGGTAACTTCAGCACAGATGTTAGACAGTGAGGATGAGCCTGATGCTTGCATTCAGAGTGTGGAGGTATACTCAGAGGTTAGTACATTGAGTATTGGTGATGAGTATGTTTTTGTAGCTGCTGATGAGGAGCATGTTGTTGAGGCTAACACATATATTCAGGACTTGGGAGTACCTGATTCTGAGGAGTTTGGGATACCAGTGGAGTCGAGTCTCCATATTGATTCTTCTCACAAATTTGATAGTATGGTATAGTTGGTTGTGCCACCATTACAGAGGGATCAGTTATGGGATGGATTAACACCATCTTTTGTAGATGGGATTTGCAGTTGCCAAGTACACAGTCTATAGTATCGACACATCCAGGGCAGTTGTGATTTCAGAGATTGGTTGAGTTGTGTTCACCAATTTGATTATGGGTTCCTCTTTGTTCTACTTATGTTGATGTTACAGGTACTTGCATTAATTTATAGCAGTGCAGAGCATAACTACATTTGGGATCCAGGTGGATCGAGTAGCTCATTGTTCCGAGATTGCTTGGGGACAAGCAATTTCCAGAGGGGCAGATTGTCATGTCCCCTTTTTCATGGACATTGATAGGCTTGATGATTAGCTTATTATGCGACCTTCGTAGGCTAATAGGATGGATAGAGGGTCATAATGGAGCTTGGATCAACTTTGATTCACAAGATTTCTACATTTGATTTTCATTCAGGGTATTTCAGACACATTTGGCCTAAGCTCCTACTTTTTAGGGATATTTGATATGCAGCAGAGCACCTTTATTGTGATATGGTTATGTGTAGAATCACTCCCTGATTCACCTGCTTCGATCGGTTTGAAGATCCAACGTATATTGAGGGAGATATTAATATTTGATTGATTTAATCAAATATTAATTATTTGGTCTCATTAATAATTAATTATTAATTATTAATTATTTGCTCTAATTTTAAATTAGAAACCCTAATGCTAATTTAAGAAAACCCTAATTAGGGCAAGCATATCTTTTGAGGGTATAAGGGTTTCACATGGAGGCCATTATGGATTATGCATAGATTATTGATTATTGAAAATTGAAGAAATTCTTCTGTGAAGACTGAGCCAAGGGTTCTAGGATTCCATTGCAGTGGAGAACGTTTCCTCTTCATTGTGTGCAATTAAGAGGCTGTGAAATATCAGCTGATCTATTGCCAACTTGAGAGATAGCTTCATCCAGAAGTTATCACAGAGGTACACAGATTTGAGAGATAACTTCACACAGAAGTTATCACAGGATTCTAGGTATTTCTTGATTTAGCTTATGTTTTGTTTTAATAAATCATACAGAGAGAGATCTGCTATATTAGACACCATAGATTTCCAGATCAGGGATCAAACAGATAGGTTGTGCTAAATAGGCAGCCGTACGAAGTCCGTCCAGGTCCGTACAGATCCACGCAGGTACCAACCTCGGTAGGTAGAGAGCTTTCGATGACCGACATCGATCGACTGAAGACCGACATCGGCAGAAAGCCGACCGACAGAGACCGACGTCGGTGATATATCGACTGACGATGGCGTCTGTGTGTCGACATAGAAAGGCCGAGACTTCCAGACTTGCAAGTTTATTCCCAATTTGCATAATTTCAGGGTTTTGAGACCATATCTATAATATTCTTTGATTTCCATAAGAAAGGACATCTATTGTAATCAGCTGGATGAATGATAAGATCTGTGATTTGTTTATGCATGTTTGAATCTATTCTACAAATTGTATCTTGTTCAGAGCTTTATATGTTTCTATATTCCCTGATTGAAGGGGATATTACAGTTGTTCAGAGCTTTGTGCAGAAAAAAGGAGCCCTAAGTAAGGGACATCACAATGGTATCAGAGCTTTTGTCTTTGGTATCAGAGTTTTGTGTCTTTCATATATCCCTATTAGAAGGGGATATTACACTGATCAAGAAGATGAAATTTTCATGGAACCCATCATCAACATTAGGATAATTGGTGAGAAACATGAAAAATCCTTTAATATCCTAGAGAAAAGATACAAGACTACAATAACAAGTACTTTTCAAAGTCAAATTTATTGACTCAGGAATATTTTTTTGTAAAAAAACATGTATATCATTTGAAAAAGAATATTCTATTATGTAAAATCATGTGCATCTTGTAAAGCATATTGTTGATAGGTTAGTCTATTTATAAAGTGTTATTGATGTCTAGAGTGTTAGAGGTTTTTCAATTATGTCTCCAAGGTGACCATAGATGTTGATGAGGTGTCATGTGTGCTAGAATGACAATGACAAAGTGCTCTTCAATGACCCTCAATGTTATTACATGTTTCTTTATTGTTTGAATAAATTAGGAATTTTATGGATGATATTGTTGGTATGGACATGTTTCAAAGATGATATGGGGTGTCAAGAGTGATTGTAATGAGTATAGAAGTGCATGGTATTCATCTAGTTTTTCATTATGTTCATCTAGACATTTTTGGTTTAATGGAAGAAATTTTGAGTAGGCTGTTTTCTAATGTTTTCATTGCTGTGTGGATGAGTTATGGGGAGTTGGTCATATGTTTTTGATCACATTAGTCCCAAGTTGATATGGTCCAAGTTTTAGGTCATGAGATGGAGTGTAGAAAAAGATATGTAAGTGTAAAGTTGGCTTCCCAGATATATTGTTGTGTTTCCCCATACTTAACCAAATTTTCAAAGGGAGATATAATAGTCTAAATTTAATCACATCATAGATCGATGATGCATAAAGAATATGAGCTCAACTACATTATTCAAGTAGATCCAAGTAAGTAGATTGTTGATGGCATATCTCACATGTGTAAAGGTTTCAAAATTAGCTCAATACATGAATGGATTAATCTATACGAGGAGATCATATGCTCCAATTTTTAGGTCAAGAGGTTGTGTATATCAAAATATATAACTATGCAAAGTTAGCCTTCCAGGCTTATTATAGTGGTTCTCATACTTAGTTAATTTTGTAAAAGGTAAAGATCAAGACTAGATAGAGATCAAACATTTTGTGGGTATTCATACAATTGAATATATATGGTGTGTATCAATTTAATGATGTCAAATTTTTGTATGTTTAAAAAGGTTAAAATATAGTCTATCTTTGAAGAGATCAATGGGGTGTGCTTATTCTAAAGTATTAAGAAGCAATGAGATGATGACAAGTGTTCAATGTTTAATGTAAATCTAAGGTGAATATTAGGATACTTATAAGATATATCAATGATGTGTATTGAGTGAACTGATTTCAAAGTGATAGTTGTTTAGCATGGTTAAAGCAAGTACACTTTCAAGGGAGATCTATAAAGTGTATTTGTTCAATGTTGCGAGACTACATGATATGAGGTCAAAGGGTCAGTTGTTTAACAAACATAAAGGTCAATATAATTCAAAAGAGATAAACTGGGTGTGTTTGATACTATATTTGAGGACATGAGATGATATTATGTTGTTTTATTTTTAACTGTGACCATTGGCATTTGAAATTTACAAAGGGAAAAACTAATGCTCAGTATTTTGGCTATAAGTTTTGATCCAAGAAGAATTTACTAATGATTTAAAAATAACATTTGTAAAATACTCAAAGGTGAATAAATTGAAACTATTTATAAGGTATTAATGTTCTTACAATCAAATATATTTATCTCCAAATTTGACCATGTGTTTTGAGCATGGTCTGTAAGTGACTTGAGAAGGATGATTGATCTTGTTTTGATGTTGTTAGATGTTTAAAGGTGATTTAGATATTGTAGAGTGTTTTAGACTAAATTAGGATAATATATATGTATTTTTGAGGTTTTATATTTATATATTGAGTAATAATAATTATTTATAAGTTGACTATGTTTGTTGAATACACTGGTAGATTGAGTGATCTTTTTGCAAGAGTAAGTTGAAGGTGTTCTGAGCAAACTTGAAGAAGAAAATGAGAATCGAGATGTTATATAAGTCTATAATACTTATGATAAGGATTTAATTTTCATAATAAGTTCCTAATTAATTATGAAGATTCAAAATAGCTTTACTATATTTTGACTATATATGACTAGTCTAAGTGGTTATTTTGAGAGAGTTTTTTTGAGTGCTTAAAACCTATGTTGTAGTGTCTAAATCACATGGAAGTATTTTAGAGGTATATAATAGTTAAAAATGGGATATAATTATATGAATATATGAAATTTTTGAGTAGTTACTTTAGAATTTTGTGATTTTGGTTTCTATGTATGAAAACCTGAAGAACAAAGAAACCTAATTAGTAGGTTCAAGTGTTGGGTTGATGTTCCAAGTGACATGGACCCATATGAGAGTGATAAAATGTATATTTGAGATAGGTTTTATGTTTTATAATAATTTTTAAAGGATTAAGGTGGTCCAATTAGTCTCACATGTAATGTGTGAGTATGAATGACTAATTATTTTAGGTCTCACCAAGACCTAATGGTGGTTTGGGGTTGATGAGGCATTGGTTGACATATGGAGTATGCGGTTATTACATGTAACATGTGTGAAGACATATTTAAAAGGTATAAAAAATATGGTAAGCATATAGGCTGACCAAGATGAGTTATACCAAGAGAGTTGTATGAGTATAAGGTATAATTAGACTAAATGTGCTAGTTGTGTATGTGTGGAGCCAAGAAAAGGAGAGAACCTTTGAAAGAAAAGGTAAAGGTTAGTGAGGAACATAAAATAGAATATAGTATCAGTCATGTTTATATCATAAATTTGGTTTAGGAGGACACATAGGTCATTAGACCTAATGAAATAAGAAGAGGCAAAATGAGCAAGTAAGCCCTAGAGGCTATTTGAGAGAGTGTGCTGAGGAAAGAAGGAAACAAGAGAAGAAGTGTGCTTAGTGTATGAGATGAAGATTAGATTAAGATGATGATTGTTTATATGAAATTTAGGTCATATTTTGGATGTCATAATAGTGCTCTGGTAGGTTTCTTGATTCATTATGTGTAGAGAAGTGTAGAGTGATCCAAAAGGTGGTTTTGGATGTTTTGCATGTTTGAAAGAGTGAAGGTGAAGAGTGAAAACAAAGGTGATAATCATAATTTGAAGAATATAAATAGGTGTTCAATATGATATATTCATAGGTGTTTTTATGTCTACTCAACATATAGGGGGTTTGTTCCTCCTTGCAAGGTGAAACTTGCTAAAAGTCTAATTGTTATGGTTACTCAACTAAACAGAGGTTATAGCTCCTTGTGGGATTATTTTCTCAATAAATTAAGGGATGTTAGTTATTTAATATATTATTTCTAGTCTAAATTAGATATTTTCATTTTATTATTATAGCCCATCTTTTAGGGTTCAGTGGGTTTTATCCCCCAAGAGGGTTTCTCACGTATATCATGTGTTATGTGCTTGCTCTTGATTTATCTTCCTTGTTCATTATAATGGTTAATTTGTATGCATCATGATTGTAAGTTATGAATGTTTAAGAGTTATAAATTGAATTGGAATATATACATCACTAATCCATCCCCCCTCTTAGTGATTATACATCTAATAATTGGTATTAGAGTTGATCCTTTGGAGGAAGCTTAATAGATTGAAGGTAATCCTAAGTAGGCACAAAGATGGATAAGTAGTTGAAGAAAGAGAATCAATAGTGGAAGGTTATGATCAAGGCCCTTCAAGATCAGATATGTATTTAAAATAAATATTCCAAAGAGGATGAGATATTTATCAATGATATCAACATTTAGCTAGAAGATGCTAAGATAAATTTGAGCTCAAAAGAGGAAAGTTGTTAAAAATAAAAGGACATCATGTTTGATAAATAAGCTTGCCATAATAATATAGAAGATGACAATGAGGAATAATTTTAACTATAACTTGAGATTATGAGTGAAATTTGTAAACTAAAGAAGTAGAAGAAGAGGAATCCTAAATTGAGGAATATGATCAAAGGTCTTGAAACACAAGTCAATTCTCTTGAGGGAAATTTGTTAGGCATTTCCAAGAAAAAGGAAAAGAATAATCAAGAACTAATAAAGTCTATGTAAGATCAGGCATATAGATCAAAATAAGACACAACCAACAAGGCCAAAGAGGATGAATAGAAGATTAGTATTCTTGATAATTAGTTAAAGATTGCAAGTCAAATCTAAAAGCAAGAGAAGATGAATATACTTGGTTTAAGGTTGAAATAGAGTCATTAAAGAGTGAACATGACCAATTTGTTGTAAATATAATTTTTTTTGAGAAAGATTGAGAGAGGTTAGCTCAAGATAAAAATAATGAAAGCACCAAAATCAACTTGATAAGACCTATCAGGCAACCAAATGCTATAAGGTATGAAATTTATTTCATGATCACTACTTTGCATGTAATCTTTTTGGTTATAGGGCAAGAGATTGTAGAAGGATGAGCTCTAAGAATGAGTTCTCATGGATCCTTGTAAGAAGGATAAATTAGTCTTGGATAAATCATAATTTATACTATTTAAGAGTAAATAAGTAATCATATATGAAGAAGATAAAAGAATGCTAATAAAATTTGTCTTTTGTCCAGATAGAAAAGGAAGATCACAATCATCATCAAGCAAAAGGTATGAATAATCTTGTTTGTTTTAGATGTCATAGAGTTGGTCATATAATAGGCATTATAATAATATGTTGAATGAGTAATAAAATAAAAATAAGGTGTATGGAGCTCCTAGTGTGCAAGGAAGAGGTCACAAATGGGTATGGAAAGCTAAGCCTATTAGGAGAGATCAAACTAAGACTAAATATGATCTGTTTACCATGATATACATGAATAAAAATCATGAATTTATGTTGAATTTTTTTTTGAAAAATCTAAAGAAATGATTGAAGTCAAGCATCTATTCAAAGTCAAGTAGGATTACAAGTCTGATAAAGGTATGGAGATATGGGAGTCTCTAGAGTTTTGGGACTTTTAGTCTCACTATGTCAAAATGGTGTCTTTATCTAAGCTTCAAGGAGACATTTTATAGAAAGAGGAAGCATGGTGGTTACTATTTTGGACTTTATTTATGTTTTAAGACAAGAAAGGTCATGAGAAAATGTGTTGGCTTACTATGAATAACTTTGTTGTTGGCATACTTATGTGCCAAGTGAACATCTGGTGGAGAATATTCAATGTTTTTCATTAGTTGGTGACATGATTATAATGCATGGTTGATCCTAATTTTTAATTTTTGATATAAAATAATGAATCTATGTGTTCAAGGTATAAAATTAGGGAATGGAATTTTCCATGTGTTTGATCAAGGATGATGAGTTGTCAAGATTTGCTGTTGCATATAAAGACTAAAGACAAGGTTGATATGGAGGATGGGGAGAAATTGTTGTCATATATTTGATATCATGAAGAAGGTCTAAAATTTATGTAGATTTCAATTTTTGTATGGCATGGATTTCACAATAGTATAAAGATGAAATGTCTCTATAAAACTATTGACTATGATTGGATAGTGTTTGAAGAATTATTGTCCAACCCAACTCATTGAGAAGTCTTGTTGAAGAAATGGTGATGTATACTACAGATGTAAACTCAAGAAGGTTGAGGTGATTACTTGATCAAAAAAAGTAAGGTGATTTAACAATGTATTGAATCCTCATGCATATATGAAGGGGGAGCTTTGTAATTGGTCAAGTCCTAAGATTAGAGGATTGTGTAGTTGAATTTGAGAGAGATGGTATGGAGGCAATTGTGTTGATTCATAATTATTGGAAGTGGTCTAAAGATGCTCAAAAGGGTGCCTAAGATCAAGTGACTTATGAAGAGTCCCTCTTAATGTTTTTAAGGTATGTCTATGTATTTTCCATTGTTCATGTATGTTTTGTCTTTATATAAGCCATGTATGGTCAAATAAGTGTGTGGTCATTGAGCATGTTTGAGAAGCTCAAGGTGAGAAGAGGTTTTATAAATGTTAATTGGAGTTAGTATCAGATCTCATATATGGTATCTTACTATTATTGGTCCTTGATGTATTTTAAAGTCTACAAGAGTAGAAGTTTAGCACACTTTATCATTATGTCAAAGGGGGAAAAAGAACCTGAAGAGAGAGAGAGACAAAGTCCGAGCATAATATTTGAATTGGTTTTTGACATCAATGAAAAATGGGGATATTGTTGAAGGATTTTCAATGATGTCTTGAAGGTTACCATGGATTTTGATGAGGTGTCATGTGTGCTAGAATGATAATGAAAAAGTGTGCTTCAATGAGCCTTAGTGTTCCTACATGGTTCCTCAATGTTTGACTAAGTGAGGAATTTGATGGATGATATTTTTGGTATGGACATTTTGAAGAGACCATATGGGTGTCAAGAGTCATTTTAATGAGTATTGAAGTGCATGGTATTCATCTAGTTATTTATTGTGTTCATCTAGACATTTTGGGTCTAGTGGCAGAAATTTTGAGTAGGTGGTTTGTTGATGTTTTCATTGCCATGTGTGGATGAGTCAAGGGGAGTTGGTCATATGGTTATGATCAAATTAATCCAAAGTTACTATAGTACAATTTTTAGGTCATGAGATGGAGTGTAGAGAAAGATATACAAGTGAAAATTTGGCTTCCTAGATAGATTACAGTGTTTCCTCATACTTAGCCAAATTTGTAAAGGGGGATGTAACAGTTTGCATTTAATCACATCATAGATCAGTGACATGAAATGAATCTAAGATCAACTACATTATTAAATTAGAGATAAGTAATAAATTTGATGATGACATATATCATATACACAAAGGTTCTAGGATTAACTTGATACATGTATGGATTTATCTATGTGAGGAGATCATATGATCCAAGTTTTAGGCTGAGAGTTTATGTATAACAAAATATATAACTATGAAAAGTTCGCCTTCCAAGATTATTAAAATGGTTTCCATACTTAGTCAATTTTTCAAAAGGTAAAGATAAGGACCAGATGGAGATCCAAAATTCTTGGGTATTTATACAGTTGAATATCTATGGTGTGTATTGAGTCAAAGTGGTCAAAGTGTTTGATGGTTAACAAGGTTAAAGTCTACGCTATTTTTTAAGAGATAAATGGAGTGTGTTTATTCTAAAGTGTTAGGAAGCAATGAGATGATGAAAAGTGTTTTAATTTTAATGTAAATCTAAGGTAAATATCAAGCTACTTATAAGATCTAACAATGAGTGGGTGTTCATACAAATATATATCAATTATGCATATTGAGTGAGATCATTTCAAAGTGACAGTTGTTTAGCATGGTTAAAGCAAGGACACTTTCAAGGGAGATCGATAGAGCATATTTGCTCAACATTGATAAATTTTATGACATGAGGTCAAAGGTTTAGTTGTTTAAAAAAGGTAAATGTCAAGCTAAATCCAAGGAGATCAACAATGCTTATTTGATTATAGATTTGAGGACACAAGATGATAGCATAGTGTTTGATGTTTAACTGTGACCGTTGTCATTTGAAATTTGTAAAGGGAAAAACTAGTGCTTAGTATTTTGCTTATAACATTTGATCCAAGATTAATTTCATAATTATGTAAAAATAAAAGTTTTAAAGGAATCCAAGGTGAATCTAGTGAACCTACTTAGAATGTTTGAATGTTTATACAGTAAAATATATTGATATCTAAGTTTGGTTGTGTGTTTTGACCATAGTCTGTACGTGACCCAAGAAAGATGATTGAGCTTATTTTGATGTTTTTTAGATGTTTAAAGGTGACTTAGCTATTAGATATTGTTTTATACTCCATAAGGATCATCTATATGTATTTTTGAGGTTTTATAAATCTATATTGAGTATGAAAAATTCTTTATAAGTTGATTTGTGTTTGTTGAATACATTGGTAGATTGAGTGATCTTTTTGTATGAGTAAGTTGAAGGTGTTTTGATCATAATTGAAGAATAAAATGAGTACGGATATGTTATATAAGTCTCTAAGACTTATGAAAAGGATTTATATGTCATAATATGTCCCTGATCAGTTATGAAGAGCAAAATAGATTGATTGTATTTTAACTATATATACCAGTCTGAGTGGTCATTTTGAGAGAGTTATTTTGAGTGTTTAGATCCTATGTTAAAGTGTCTAAAGCACATGGAAGTGTTTTAGAGGTCTATAGGAGTTCACCCATGTGATATAATCATATGTCTATGTGATTTTTTTGAGTATTTACTTTATAAGTTTGTGATTGTGTCTTCAATGTATGAAGACTTGAAGAACAAGGAGAACTAATTGGTAGGTTTAGGTGTTGAGTTGGTTTTCTAAGTGACATGGACCCATATGAGAGTGAGAAAATGAATATTGGAGATAGGTTTGATTTTTTTTAATCATTGGTAAATGATGAAGGTGGTCCAAGTATTCTCACATGTAATGTGTGAGTATGAAGACCTAATTATTTTAGGACTCACCAAGACCTAATGGTGGTTTGGGGCTAATGAGGCATTGGCTAACCTATGGAGTATGTGATTCTTACATTTAAAATGTATGATGACATATTGAAAAGGTAGAATAAGTACGGTAAACATCTTTTCTGACAAATATGGGTTAGACCAAGAGAGTGGTATAAGTATAAGGCATAATTAGCCTAATTATGCTAGTTGTGTATGTGTGGAGCCAAACAAAGGAGATAACCTTTGAAATAAAAGGTAAAAGTTAGTGAAGACCATACAAGAAAAAATATGATTAGTCATGCTTTTTTTTATCAATTTGGTGTAGGAGGATACATAGGTCATTGGACCTAATGAACCTAGAGGAGACAAAATGAGCAAGTAAGCCGTAGAGGCTATTTGAGATAGTGTGTTGAGGAACAAAGGAAAGAAGAGAGGAAGTGTGCCTAGTGGATGATTTGAAGAGTATATTGGGATGATGATTGTGTTTATGACTTGTAGGTCATATTTTTTTATGTCATATAGTCCTCTTGTAGGTTTCCTAATTAAGTATGTGTAGAGAAGTGTAGAGTGATCCAAAAGGTAGTTTTGGATATTTTTTGAGTGTGTGAAAGAGTGAAGGTGAAGAGTGTAGAAAAAGGTGATCATCATCAGTTTAAGAATAACAATAGGTGTTTAATATGATCTATTCATAGGTTTTTTTTTGGTTTCTCAACATCTATGGGGTTTGTTCCTCCTTATAATTTGAAACTTGCTAAAAGTCTAATTGTTTTGGTTGCTCAACTAGATAGGGTTTGTATCTCTTTGTGGGATTATTGTCTCACCAAATTAAGGGATGGTTGTTCCTTGATTATTTATTTCTTTTCTAAATTGGATCTTGTCATTTTAGGACTATAGTCCATTTTATAGGTTTAGTGGGTTTTATCCCCTAAGAGGGTTTCCCACGTATATCATGTGTTATGTGTTTGATCTTGTTTTATCTTCCTTATTCATTGCAATGGTTAATTTGTATTCATCATGATTATAATTGATGAATTTTTAGGAGTTTTAAATTTAATTGGAATATTTTCCATTACTGATTCACCCCCACTTTTAGTGATTATACAACTAACAAAGGATTCTAGAATGTTGTAGAAGGAAAACTATCATAGACACCTGTACACTTGTCATTTGATATGTTTGACCAACATACCTCCTTAGTATTATAATAAAGGGGTATTTTCATTTGTAAAGAGGAGGGATTTTTTGATTAAAAACTATTTTTAAACTTGGATCAATTAATACAAGCAAGGAATTCTATAAAGATAATCCAATTTTTATTTGTGTAATTGTTATTAAGGCTACTTCCTCAATCATCTAGTTGAATGTTTAGATTTGAATTATTTATATAGATTATTGATGTGTGTATATGAATGAAATTTTGTCAATTTGTGACTATGATAGGTTGATTAAAATATCTTAGGTTCATTTCATTTTCGTTGCTTCCTTTGTAGATATGCTAATGTAATTTGCTTATGGGAGTAAATCTTTAATTTGAATCTAGTTTCTTATTTACATTATTTCACCTTTCCTTAGACATTTTATTAGTATATGATAGGATTTATGCCTTTGCAATTTCATGTCATATATTGGTTTAGTACATGTTTAGATGAAATTTAAGCTTTGTCATAATGTCTGGACTAAAAATTAGAGCACCTTCTTTTCTGCCCTAGCCTTCCTTTTACTCATTTTTTTGATCAATTCACTTTAGTTTAGCTTGTCATTATAAATGTCCATGATAGATTAGATTTTAGATCTTAGGTTTTGATCATAATTCACTATAATTAGTTCAGATCAATTTCATTCTCACAAGTAAGCTTTAAGATCAACATTGCTCTCAAAAACTAGTTATATTATCATTTTGTGAAATAATTATTTGCTTTACCACTATATTCCACCAAAGATATCAAGAATATCATAACCAAATACTCATGCAATCGATTATTTAAGTCTAAAAATGAGAAGAGTGTTTATAAACACTCTTTCAATCCTATTATATACTTTTAGACATCAGTAGGCAGGTTTAACTGGTGTTAAAAGGAGGGCCCTAACTAAATCTATGTGAATTTGAAGAGTATTGGCTAATTTTAGTGAATTTTGTTCAAATATTAATGGATTATTTGCATATTTGTGTTGTGTTTAGCTCAATTATGTAGAGATCATTTATATTCATGGTTTTAGACAATCTTTATTCTTATTTAGCTAAAGATAGATATTATTTGAAAATTTATGAGAAATTTTGATAAATGTAGTTTAAGTTTTGTGAATCCAATGCATTTTAGGTTAGTGATAGATATTTTGTTCAAAGGTTCACTGATTCTTTGAAAAATTAGGTTTATTCAAGATTAGATGTGTAAATATCACTCATATTTACAATTTTGGAGATATATTTGAGCTTATTCAGTTAAAGATAGTTGTTCTTTATATGAATTTGTGTAAACTTTGCTTAAATTTCAAGTTTGATCATTATTTTTTTATAAATATAAGGTTTACACACCATATTTTGAATATGATTCAGAGTTTACAAGCTAGAATTACCAAGAATTAGGACTAGGTCAAGATCAGAGACAAGAGTACCTCTTCTTTCATTATAAGTTCATAGGAAAGCAAGAGCAAATAAAGGTAGGTATAGGGTTTCCAAATATCAACCTACTTCACCTATTCATGGTGGTCTTATGTTCAATCCTTATCAAGGTATGACTTGGATAGGAGGATATTTGATCTATGTGCTAAGTATAGTACATGATTTACCTATAAATCATGAGACATATTTGCCTTCTTTTATTCCTACTAGTGTTGTGACTGTTGAAGAACATATCAAGAGATTTAAGGCTTCTTTAAGACTTTTAAATATTATTCATGAAGATGTTGTATGTAGATTATTTTCATTTACATTTAGAGATGAAACATATGAATGGTTTCTTAACCTCCCTAAGAAATACATTATTAGTTGGAATGATTTTAAAAATCATTTCATTGATAAATTTGGCAAAATCATCAGTCCATGTGTCCTTTATAAAAAATTCACCACAATTAAAAGAGATTCAAATGAAACCATAAGATCCTTTAATACTAAATTATAGAAGATGTTTAGTAAAACCATATCCCCTTATAGACCTATTGAGGATTTAGCCTTAGATATTTACAAGGATGCTTTATATCTCATGACTTATGTGTTTGTTAAAAGGTCTACTAACATCATTGATACATTAGATTTTGCTTATGTCAAAGCTATGATAATCAATGATCATATATAACCCCAAGGTCAAATGGTATATGTTATTTCAAATATAGATACTAATTTTCCTATGATGAATGTCATTCCTAAATCAAATCAGAATAGATCTTCTTTAAATCAAACACCAATTTTGAATCATTTACCCTTGATTCATGCACATCTTGATCAAAATCTATGATTCTTGAATATCATTTCATGTGGATATCATCCACAAGATCAAAGAGTTATGGTGCCAATATCTAGTAGTAATACTCAAGTTCATAATTAAGAAGCATCAAAGACTAAAAATGACTCTATCTTGAAAATGGTTCAAAAATTGAGCACTGATTTTCTTCAATTGCAAAAATAAGTAAGTAATATAGGGGAAACTTATAATAGGAACTACTATTTTCAAATTTTTAATAAACCTTCAAATAGGTTTCATAATGGAAATAATAATAATAATAATAATAATAATAATAATAATAATAATAATAATAATAATAATAATAATAATAATAATAATAATAACAACAATGAGTCATCTTCTAATAAGAATGTACTTGAAATGAACATGAGTGATATTGCTTTAGTAGATTAGTTTAAAGTTCATAGTGCTTCAAAGCATGGTGAATTAGATTGCATTAAATTTTGTAATGATTTTGAATATTTTAAATAATATTTAGATACATTAAAATTATTCCTAACAAAGTTAATATTACATGTACATCTAGTTCTTCAAATTCATCTAAATTTGCAAACACAACTCTCATGGTGGAGACATTTAATTTTCCATTCCAAGATGAGAATGAGCCTGAGGATACTCCTAAAGAGATTTATTATTTTCAATAGTTTATAAATAAGAATTATCCCCTTAGGAATATAGAGTAGAATCAACCTTTGACATGTTTAACTCCACCAAATAACTTTGATACTCCTAATCCTACAATAGACAACAATCTAAAACCTCTAAAGGGAAGTACCTATAGAAAAAATGTTGATACTTTAGTTCTTCTACTAAGGGTGGGTATAATATAGTTGAAGATATGAAAAATATCAAAGCTAACATCAATTTACATGAGTTGACTCAAACTAATAAACAAATAAATATGTTGATAGAATCCTTATCCAGAAAGGCTAGTAAATCATAAAAGGTTGTAAATTCTTATGTTGTGATGTACAAGAAAAAGGTAGATGTTCTACCCTTCTTACTAAAAATTAGAATTTTTGGTAAAAATTTGCATAAATATTTGTTAAATTTAGGTGCATCTATAAATATCATGCCAGTAGGTATTTGTGATAAACTTGGTCTAACTCCAATTAATTTTGATAGAGTAGTTACTCAATTAGACAAATTAAGAGTTAAAATAATTATAGAATTATTGAATGTTCACATTCAGATTGCTTCTAAGCCAAAGATCCAATAATTCATAGACATCCAATTTGTGGACCTTCTAGATTCTTATGGGATGCTACTCAGTAAATATTAGACAAGGGCCTTAAATGGATACATGTCAACTAACTGTTCACATATGTGGTTTCCATGGAAGGGAGTTCCCAATAAAATTTGAATTAAGATGGAATCTAATATGAAACACATGATTATTGAATATAATGCTATTAATGAAAGTGTAAACATCAAAAATTCTGATTTAAGAGTTTACACTCTTGACATTCCTAAGGTTTGTGGCTCTAAAGATTCTCATGCTATGCCTAGACTATGGAAATTATATTTTGATGGTGCTAGATGTAAATATAGATTTGGATTAGGAATTATTATAATAAATCCCATTGGGAAAGAATCAAATGCTTCTTACAAACTTTAGTTCCCTTGTACTAACAATTTAGAAGAGTATGAATCACTAATATTAGGATTGTAATTTGCTATCAAACATAAGGTCAAGGAACTTCTAGTTCATGGTGATTCTGAACTGGTAGTTAATCAAGTTAGAAGTAAATACCAATGCAAATTTTCTTATCTTGAGAAATATAAGTTTAGAGTGTGATACTTGATGGAATACTTTGATTCTTTTAACATTGTTTCAATTCTTAGAGAGGAAAACTAGGGTATTGATGAGCTAGCTTTAGTTGTAGCCAACCTTATGCCCAATCAAGATTCCCAAATCCTTAGCATTGAATTGGTTCCATGTCCCTTAGTTCCTAATAATGTCAACCATTTTCAAATATTTAGTGATGATCAATAGATCATAGAGTTTATGAAAAACTCAAGAATATTTGAGTCTCATGTCATATATTTGGTCAATGAGAATACTATTGATGAAAACAAAATTGATGACAAGATTATTAAACTAAATGATAACAAAATTCCCAAAGGCATGATTTCCTTAAAAATATTTTTTTACATATACAAACTAGTTAAAACTATTAAAATTCCCAAAGTGAATAGGAAAGATTATAATATAATTTACCTAGGAATATAGAGTCAACCTCAACTGGTAAGCATTGGTATAGCCTATACAAACTTAGAATCTAAAAGAGATAAAGAATTTCTGACCACATATAAAGATATTATAGCATGGTTCTATGAAGACTTAAATATCTTTGATCCTAGAGTCATTACACACACCATACCATTGAAAGAAGCTTTTAAACCTTTTAGACAAAAACAAAGACCAATTAACCCTATCTTGGAACCATTAATCTATACAGAGGTCAAGAAGCTAATGGATGCAAAAATATTTGTTTTCCATTAGACACTCTACTTGGGTAGCTAACTTAGTACTAGTTATAAATAAAAATTGAGAAATTAGATTATGCATAAACATTATAAATTTGAACAGATCTTCTAAAAAGGTAACTATCCTTTACCATCACTTGACCGAGTCATTCAAATTGTTAGTGGTTCTACTATGATGTCTTTTATATATGGTTTTTTAGGTTATAATCAAGTACTTTTAAAAAAGGAGGATAGAAAGAATACTATATTTATAATAAAGTGGGTCACTTTTGCCTACAAAAGAATGCCCTTTGGACTAATCAATGCAGGAGCAAATTTTCAAATATCTATGTATCATGCCTTTCAAGGTCTCATAGATAAGTGTATTATCATATATATGGATTTTCTAAATATGTTTTCTAATTATATAGAGGATCATATTATGCACTTACAACAAATATTTAAACATTATAGAAGGTATGAAATTTACTTGAATCCCAAGAAGAGTTTTTTTCATGTTACTAAAGGGAAATTGTTAGGACATGTTATAAAAAATATGGGATTTCTATAGATCCTAATAGATTTGATGCCATATCCAAAATATAACCCCCTAATAATAGAAAATAATTAAAATATTTCTTTGGGAAAATTAATTTTATGAGAAAGTCCATTTCTGATTTTGCATAAATTGTAAAGCCACTTAATGATATTTTGAAGAAAGATGATGCAAAGGTCATTTGAAATGAAGAGACAAGGAAATATTTCAATGAAATTAAAGAATCAATAGGAAAAGCACTGGTGTTGATAATTCCTAATTTCACTAAAGATTTTTATCTTTATTCTTTTGCTTTAAATCATATTATAGTTGATGTTCTAACTCAAAAAATAGATAAATGTGACCATCCCATTACATTTATGAGCAATAATATTAATAATGTTGAATTAAATTATTATTTGATTAATAAACAAACATTTGTTTTAGTTAAGGTAGTTAAAAAATTTGACACTATATTCTTAGGAATAAAGTGCATGCAATAATGTAAGATTTTGCTACTAAAATTATGCTTAGTCAATGTGAACTAGGAGAGAGAAGAGGTAAATGGATGTATATACTTCAATAATATGATCTTGAGATGAAAAATTCCAAGCTAGTAAGGTGTCATGGGTTGATTTAGCTAATTTCTAACACTAATCCTAAATTGAATGTCATGCAGGTGGACCAACAACATTTTAAACCTAATTATTGGTATGATTCAATTGTTTATTTTCTAATCAATGGTTATTGACATGTAGGATTGAGTAGAGAGTAAAGAAGATCTTTGAGGCTCAAGGTATCACATTTCTTAATCAAGCATGGAGTACTCTTTAGGAAGAATTATGAAGGTATATACTTGAGGTGTATTTAAAAAGTAATAAGTGAGATCTTGAGTACTTTTCATGAGAAGCTTGGAAGTGGACACCATTATAGAAAGACAATAGCTCATAAGATCCTAAGGGTAGGGTATTATTGGCCCAAAATATTCAAGGATGATCACAAACATGTTAGAGAGTGTAATCAATATTAGATCTTCAACACCAAGGAACTAAAATCAATCATGCCATTGAAGCCAATTTTGATTGAAAAACCTTTTTATCAATGGGAATTGGACTTCATAGGGGTAATCAACCCAAAATCTTCAGATGGACATAAGTATGTTCCTATTTCTACTGAATATTATACAAGATGGATAGAGTTAGTGGAAAAAAATAATGTAGAATTGAATATGTAATCAAGTTCTTGGAAGAGAACACTTGTAGAAGACTTGGGACACTAGTCTCATTAATTTGTGATAATAGATCATCTTTTATATCCATATAAATTAATGAGTGGGAATATTATAATAACATAATTCTCATGTTTTTATCAAATCATTTCCCTCAAGGTAATAGAGTCTCAGAGTTAACAAACAAAAATTTGATGAAGGCCTTTAAAAATTCTACAACTGAAAGACCAAGAACATAACATAAATTGCTTAAGTATGCTTTTTGGGCAGATAGAACTAGAGTAAAAAAATCTCTTAATGCATCATCATTCCTTTTGGTATATGGTTAAGAGCATATATTTCTTATTACTCTCAATATTCTAACCTATAAATTGATGCAAGAGTATATGGAATAAGAACAAGAATTTACAAATTCTAGGTTGCTTTACATCATAAAAATGGAGGATGCAAGTGAAGAAGCATTTACCAACTTCAACAGACATCAAACCATAGTCAAGATACTAATTGACAAGCATTCAAAGATTAAGGTGTTCATGTAGGGAGACCTAGTTCTCCTATGGGACAAATCATCTGAATGTAAAGGAAAACATGAAAAATTCACTCCCTTGTAGATTGGCCCTTATCAGATTGCTGAGACATTGGGAGATAACACCTTCAAGCTCAAAGACTTGTAGGAAACAAAGTTTATCTTGACAACTAATGGTAAATACCTCAAGCACTACTTATCTACTATTCCACCTCAACTATTCATGGAATGATTTGTAAGACTAGTTAGAGTTCATACAAGTAGGATTATATTAGTTTCTCTTCTTGATCATTTGTTTGTACACAGTGCCTATAAATATTTGATTGCTTGTTGTTTTTTTCTTTGTGTTTACTTTCCCTACTTTATTCATTGATTTTAAAAATTATTTTCAAGATAGTTTTCAAGCTCCAAATTCATGTAGTTTCTTAAAAAAAAACTTCACAAATCAAGAATATAGGTATGAATATTAAGCAGTTATTGACCATGGATTCTACCATGGATTCTAGAAATTTAATCTTGATGTTATGATTTAGAGAAATTGGTGAAGATTAATATCTAGATTAATTTTTCCTTAAATTCTTAAACCTTATTCTGATCTAAGTTTGATTTGAATAAGGATTGTACATGTCGATTGAAAGTTTGAATTATTGGGACAAAGTCATGTTAGCACTTAAAATAACAATATTGCTTGGGATGAAGTCTATGACAAAGGATGATTATTTAAAGATAATTTTTTTGACAAAATCATGAAATCTAGCTAATTTTTGTTCCCAACCTTTAGTGTAAAGTTAAATATATTTGAAAAAATACAAAAAACAAGCATCTTATTACAAAATTCAAAAGCTTTCTAAGCAAAGGTGATTTTGGTAACCTCCACCAGGGCCATAGACAACTAATTGGTAGTGGATCAGGGCCTAGAGTGGAGATAAAAGTATTTTCTGGGGGGATATAGATTCTTGACTAGAATTAGAGAAATGCATAATCCTTCCTTATTATAAAAGCATGATCCTTAATGAATATATAAATATGAAATAATTCAATGTTAATAAGTAAGGTCATGAAATCTAGAAGTTATTCTTTAAGTCACATGGTAATCAGTAAATGAAATCAACGCACACATACAACATGACTAAGTTTTGATGTTTGATCCTAATTCTACATGTGTAAGACTTATTTTAATTATGAATTAATCTTAATAATGGTACTTGATCATGTGGAATGATTTATCTAGTTGTTATTTTGAACTAAGAGTATCTAAATTCTAACATATTGCCATGTTTCCCCTAGAAGTTGCCATTTGTTGAGGTCAACATACACCCATTTTTTAAAAATGAGGACCATTTTTAAATTCTACAAATTTGTGTTATAACATGAACATTCAACTTGATCAGAGTGCATTATTTAAACAATCATTCTTTGTTTTATCTTACATTAACATTATTGCATTTAGACTTTGTTCAACTTCATCTAAGATTATTAATATTTGAATCTTTTGTTTTCATGTTAAAGGTTTAATGGAGCCCCATTTGAATGAACGGTGTTCATAGTTTTATGCTTTATATCTAATTTTTTCCTTTTTAGTGACCTTTGATATTTCATCGATTAAAAGAATCTATGGTTAAATCATGTTAAAACCTTAGTCTAAATATTTTAGCCTAAGTTCCTTTTGAAATAGATTCAAATTTATGCAGGATCAAATTTATGCAGGAACATTTTATTATGTCTTAGACATAGTTTAAATTTTATCCTAAGTTTTAATCATGTTTATTAACACAACTAAAACTTGGTTAATAATTTTATCCTAATTATTTTTATATTTCCTGAACCCTTACTTCATCTATTTTATTGTTCATAAAAATATACTAAACAACAAATCACCAAGTGGTAAGATCTCAGGAGCTCAGGTTAAGGCTCAATGATCTACATTAAAATTTTGAGTCAACAAGTAATAATTAAATGTGAGGATGCCAAGTGGCAAGATCATGGAAACTTAAAATCAAGATCAATGGTATGTGGGCATTTGCCTAAGTCAATAAATGAAACATCTTACAAGGGAAGATCGAAGTGAAAAGTGTCACAATTGTTGTAAGTAGTCAAGAAAATCAATGATTCACATCTGATCATATAATCAAGATAAATGAAGTGTGTTTACTCTTATATAAGGTATAATTTTCAAAAAACATAGAATGAATGCAGTACTAACATGTGTCATAACCATAATGAATTAAATTTAGATCAACCAATCATGTTCAATTTCTCAGATTGAGATCAATAGTGGAAGATGAGTCAACATTTAAAATATTATAAATTGAATGAGAAGCTTTCATGTGTGTAGGAGTATTTGACAAAGATTCCAATGTACATAGAGAGCTTGCAGAGTTACCAAGTGGAAAAATCTTGAAAGCTTGAAAAGAGATCAATGGCCCAAAATAAAAGCCTAGGCTAGAAAGCTCTAAAATGGATCAATGGTGTGAATTCAATCCAACCTTAGGATTGCACGTGATGGTGACATGTATCCAAAAATTACAAATGATCACAATTTAAAAATAAATGAGAAGCATGACATGACAATGCCATATACAAAACATGTCATATTTAAGGATCTTATGGACCGAAGAAGGTAAAGTTATAAATACATGATCCAAGAAAAATCTAAGTCATGAAGCTCATAATTCAAACTTGATTTCCACCATTAAAGCTCTATATGAACCTCCAAAATCCCTAGAGTGTATGGATTGCCCTAAATTGTCTCTAAATTCACTATAATTAAGTTGAGAGAACTTAATTATCATATGTAAAGATATAATTCAATAAATATTAAAGCAATGGAATCTCATCATCATGTTTAAAAGTAGGATATTGAACTATATTTGACATCAGATGCAAAAAGTCATGTGTTCAAGGACATCAAGTTTATTGTTACTACTCTAAACATAGGGATAATAATTATTCAAAGATATTTTGGATAATTGAAAACCAAAGTCATCAGCAAGGAGAAAGAGAAGATCTTCCCTAAAAAATACTATATGATGACAATGTAGTTATTTAGATGACTGGACTTCACTATGCAGCTATAAAACTAAAGGTACTTCATTACATTGATATTCTTGGTCTAATTTTTAAGAAAGATAAAATAGACAAGGGCATGTTAATCAAAGAGCATAATCAGAGGAAAATTTCCTACATTTCCCCAATTTCCTTTGAGTCCTATTAAAATTTTCCTAAACCCCAAATTAACCTAGACTCTATTAACTCATGGTCTAAATAAAATAACATGATAAACACCCTAACTATGTGGTTAAAATTTGGCAACTAGGTCTTTTTAGACCCTACTAAAAACATCCTAATAAGTCAATTTAGACCAAGGTCTAAGAGGGTAATGATAATGTTGAAAAATTTGTATGGGTGTGTGACTACAACATAAGTAGATCTAATATGGGTGCCCATGGTGTATTTTATCATTAAAAAGGTGACAGTTCCTCCATTGGGTGAGATAATTAGTATTTATTTGAGGAGATAAATATATATAATCAAGAATAAGAAGAAAATTTAATTTTACACGATGTCTTACCTCCTAAATGCCCTATGTGCAACCACAAAGATTCCCAACTACAAATAATGGTCTCCAAATAGAACCCAAATTATTTCTAAATACTATTCCAAGTTACACATCTATAAATATAGAGACGAGATTCAATTTATTTGTGACTGTTTCTACCCTACACTAAGTGAAGCTATAACTAATATCCCTATGGAGAGAGTTATCTCTCTAATAAATAAAGTTGTGAAATCAATGGGAGATATATGGTTGTATCTAGATTGTACTATTATAAGGATTGAGGGAACTCAAATTTCTCCTCTCAAGTTGCTAGTCCATGTTCCTGATAAACTAGTAGAGTAAAAAGTAGCTTATCAGATTTTAAATGGTATAGATGGCCTTTGTAAAACCAAGAGAAAGGTAATTTTTCATAGATTCCCTATGATAATTGGCAAGACTATATTTAGATAATGTGATCACATTGAAGTTGCCTTAAAGCATAGGTTGTCTTTTGACCCAAAGATTGATGATTTTTGGTAATGGGACCCTTATGGAAGGGTAAAAGAACACTTGAGACTCAAATTTTTTTGAATATGCCCTATTAAAATGAGATTAGTGTTTTTGACTATATATATGTTAAGGCATCCTCATAATTTTAGGCCACTAGAAGATTGAAGGAGCACAACATCAGACCTAAGTCTAGATTGAATATCGACCAAAAAATGGAAGATAGGTGGTAATTAGGCCCAAAGTAGTATCATTTTATTGGTGTTGATTATTAAAAGCCTCCAATAATAGAGACACAAGTAGAAATTGGAACAAAAAATAAAATTCCAGATTAAATGGCTTCTAGTTCATTAGTTTCTGAATCTTCAAGAGCATTAGAGCAAGATCTACCTCAGTAGGAGGTAAATATGATAGAATTGGATCCCAATGAGATTTTAGAGGATGAATTAAATATTTTATAAATGATATATGATTTATATTTATAATTAGAGGAAAATGTTGAAGAAGTCAAACAAGATAAGGGAAAGGCATTGGACTTGGTACCCATTAACAATCCCAAGAGGAAATCCAATACAACCATATCTCAAAAGCTAAGAGGACCAAAGTGTCTATCACTCCTTTTAGTGAATTTAATTTTTTTAGTGAGGAGAACATCATTTATGTACCACCTATCCTAGAATGGTTCATGTATGAACCTATATTGTATAAATTGCCTACTTACCATCTATAGGTAATGATTAAGGCTATTAACATATATGTAAATCAAGAACTAAAATCATGGATCATTATTTTATAGGATAAGAGGAAATAAGGTTATCTATACCAATTCATTTAGTATCTTAGACAAAAGTAGATATCCTTATGCCATAAGTGACCCAATCCATAGTTGGGGTCAGATTTGATCCAAGAACTGCTAGTTTATAAAGGGTGATTGCCAAAATAGTCTTAGCAGGTGGTGAAGAGGTAGTTTATCAAAAGGTAGAGCCTTTGAATAATTTGATTCATAAGGAAGGAAAAATAACTATTGAGGATTCTATATTTTAGGATGATCCCCTGAAGCTAGCTGAAGCATAATCATAATAGTTGCAAGTTGTTATCAAATGGATAAAACAATAAAAGAACTTACAGGATAAATACATCCTATCTATTCTAGGAGATATGGTCAATATGTTTAAATAAACTATGTATGACATATTAAGATATTTTAAATAAATTAGATATAAGAAGTATATGGTGAATAAACAAAGTTATATGGCTACAAGCCAAGTTAGCCAATGGTAGGCTTCAAGCAATAAGGTGAAAGACTTGATCAATGTATTGATAGAGGATCAAATTCCTAGGTTTAATAAAGTTATTATATCCCATTCGAATATGGTTAAGGTATTATTGATAGAGAAGATCAAGGATTTGAACAAATGGTCCAAGGAAATGGTGGACCTTTCTAACAATTTCAAGAAATTAGAAAATATAATGATACACATATTAGGGAGCTTGATCATAGACCCAACTACACTCAATCTTATTGGCTTAATCACTTATGAGTTCAATCATAGAGCTACCCAATTCATTCAAGAAGTGAAGAGTAAAAGCTAGGGAAAAATAGGGGCAGACAATAAAAGGATCATAGACATAATCATGTCTACATAAGAGAATATTAGTGATGTTAGAAGCATCAAGAAAGAATTGGGTAGAGCTAACAATGAATTCAGAGGCCTAGATGATCAAGAAGATGAAATTTTCATAGAACCCATCATAAAACTTGAGATAATTGGTGAGCAACATGATAAAGACTTGAAGACCCTAGAGCAAAGACAAAAGACTGCAACAACAAGTTCTTCTCAAAGTTAAATTTATTTACTTAGGCATATTAGTTTTGTAATTAAACATGTGTATCATTTAAAAAAGAATATTCTATTATGTAAAATCATATATGCATCTTGTAAAGGACATTGATTATATGCTAGTCCATTTAGAAAGTGTCATTGATGTCTAGAGGATTCTATAATGTTATAGAAGGATAGTTGTCCTAGACACTTATACAAATATCATTTGATATGTCTGACTGACATACCTCCTTAGACTTATATAAAAGGGGTATTGTCATTTGTAAAGAGGAGGGAGTTTTCAAGTAAAAACCATTTGTAAACTTGGATCAATTAATACAAGAAAGGAATTTTTCAGAGATTGTCAAATATTTATTTATTTGATTATTAGTATGGTTGCTTCCTCAATCATCTGGTTGAATGTTTAGTTTTGAATTATTTATATGGATTCTTGATGTGTGCATATGAATGCAGAGTTGTCAATGTATGCCTATGATAGATTAATTAGAATGTATTAGGTTCATTTCATTTTCCTTGCTTCCTTTGTGGATGTGCTAATGCAATTTTCTTGTGGGAGTAAATATTTAATTTGAATATAGTTTCTTATTTTCATTATTTCACCTTTGCTTAGATATTTGCCTGGTTTATGATAGAATTTGAGCCTTCATAATTTCATGTCATATATTAGTTTAGTTCATGTTTGGATGAAATTTAAGCTTTTTCATAGTATTTGGATTGAAAATTAGAACACCTTCTTTTCTTCCCTACCCTTCCTTTTGCTCAATTTTTTGCTCAATTCACTTTAGTTTAGCTTTTCATTGTAAATATCGATGCTAAATTATATTTTAGATCTTAGGTTTTGATCATAATTCACTATATTTAGTTTATATTACTTTCATTCTCACAAATAAGCTTTAAAACCAAGGTTTCTCCCAAAAACTAGTTATATTATCATTTGTGAAACAATTTTTTGCTTTGCCACTATTCCACCAAAGATATCAAGAATATCACAACCAACTACTCATGCAATGGATTCTTAGAGTCTAAAAATGAGAAGAGTGTTTCTCAACACTCTATAAACCCTGTGATAAACTTTCAAGCATCAACAATGTATTTATTCATGTTTTTAATCTCTTGACACTTTTAAAAATTCTTGACAATTCTCCTACAACATCCATTCCATGTTAAAATATTCAAAAATTCAAATTTTCCAAAATGGTGGGAAAACTCCAATTTGAATTTCTAACCTTCCTAGACACTCCTAAGCACTTGGAAGCATTCTAAGGAGAATGTTTAGAATCTTAACACCTTTATAATCATCCTAAACATTCTTATTGACACCCATTCACTTGATCTAAGAAAAAAGTTGTAACAAAAACACAAAACTTGTCATCCACATAGGATGCTCTTACATCAAGGATCCAAGTGGTCACCTCCAGATCCAATCACCATTTTTTACTAGACATCTACATTCAATTAAAATAAAAACATTGATGTAACTATATATATCTAATTCAAGTTTATAAGGACACATAAAGTAAAAATACAGAATCTAAAGGCTATTCTATAATCTTAATCTAGTCTACTTCCAATCTATTTCATCTTAGATCTGAATATACATAATGAACCATATAAGTACTATTATTTCCAATTTACTACAATATCAAGCAATAGTTTTACTTCTTATATTTACCATATCTCGATATATAAATTTATAATATTGTTTACCTTACATTATAAATTAATTGGCCTGCTATAGATATATTTATCACCTTTATTCTTATTCATTTATATATTCTTAACCATAGATGATCACACACATCTAAATTTAGGGTTAAACATTAGTCTCTTGTGAAGAGATAGTATTATTTCTTGTTGAACTAAAAATATGTGTAAGACTTTGTAAACCATCAAAATAAACTTGAAGAGGTTCACCCTAAACCCCCCCCCCCCCCTCCACTTATGACCACTTTATATATATGATAAAAATCAACATACATCTATTTTTTTTGAAAAATTATAGTCCATAGAAATAAATATGGATTTATTTTTAGTATTATAAATTTTGTATGTGTTGCTTTCATAACTATAGCATGTGAAATTGTGATCAATAATCAAGAGAAAAATAATCATCCTTTATTTCACCTTAGATTAAAAATCTATTGGCCTGATATAGATATATTTATCGCCTTTGTGCTTATTCATTTATATATTTTTAACCCTAGATGATCGCACATATCTAAATTTAGGGTTAAACATTAGTCTCTTGTGAAGAGATAGTATTGTTTGTTGTTGAACTAAAAATATGTGTAAGACTTTGTAAACCATCAAAATAAACTTGAAGAGGTTACACCATAAAAATCCCCCCCCCCCAACTTATGACCGATTTATATATATGATAAAAATCAACATACATCTTTTTAAAAAAAAAAATTATAATCCATATAAACAATTATGGATTTATTTTTAGAATTATAAAACTTGTATGTGTTTCTTTCATAACTATATCATATGAAATTGTGATCAATACTCAGAATAAAAATAATCATCCTTTATTTAACCCTTGCATTGACTTTTGGTGATTTAAATTATATTATTTCCTTCAACTTGAATGGATTTACCATTTCCTAATTGCACTTGGATTTTGAAGGAATCATCTAACTTGTTGAAACCATCTTTGTGACTTGTCATGTGATTTGAGAAACTTGAATTAAGAAAAAAAATAGTTTCTTCATCTATTCACACATTATATGTGAGAAAATAATTTGAGTGATCTTGAACATAACTTTTTTTTAATCTTGGAATGCCTTATTTTCATTATCTTGATATATTCGATTCTTAGATGCTAATATCCTAAAATATTTTATCATGTGTCCTATTTTTTTCAATAATTAAAAGTAACTTATTTATTTATTTTACCTATGAATTTATATTTATATTTTTAGTTTGAATTTGAGTATTTAAAAATCTATTAATTTTGATTTTTACTTTTCTCTTTGGTATTTATAACTTTTGCCTTGGTTTCAAGTGCATGTTTTTGATCTCCTATATAGTCTCATATTATCCTCATGGGAAAAGAGAAAAACCACCAACTCATCAACACTATAATGATATTAATTCATAAAATAAGTAGATATATAATAATATATCACAATGATATGGAAACATAGAAAAAAATATGAATAATAGATAAGCCACTTCGAGGGGGAAACCTCCCAAATGCTTGCAATAAGAATGAATACTCAAATATGATGATGAATAACAAACCCTACATCATAAATATAGTATAAAAAGGCCATTTTCCACCCATAGTCTGACCTAATAAGTATATAAATTCATATATAAATGTAAAATAATATGCAAAAAGGGTTATGTAAGCCATAAGTCAACTACACATATCCCTAGACACACTAATGCTTAAAGGTGTAACATGCCCCTCCCCTTAAAAAAAATGTTGTCCTCAACATTAAATCAATCTTAGATGTTTTTGAATGAATTATTTATCCTCCCAAGTAGCATCTTTAGAAGGTAAATTCTTCCATTTTATCAGATACTCAATTATCAATCTAAACTGTAGCTGCTTAGTGTATGTTTGAAGGACCACTTTATGATAAAGAATAACCATCCCTTCCTTATCTAATATGGTAACTCAATTTGAGTGGTAACTCTCAGTCCAATGAACTTATTAAGGTAAGATAAATGAAATATTAGATGAATGTGAGTGGATGGAGGAAATTACAGCTTGTAGGCCACACTACCAATTTTGTGTAAGATCTGATAAGGGCCATAATACTTGGGAGATAACTTATTATCATTTTTATGTTACTTCAAGGACATATTATTATATGTTTTCAAGAAAATAAAACCCAATCATCAATTTCAAAATGCCTCTCACTCCTGTGTTGATCTACTTTTTGCTTCATGTGATTCTAGGGCAAAGCTAAAATTTCACACAAACTAATAAGGACTTCTTATTGATGTTGAAGGTGTTCCTCCACTACACATACCTTTAGGTGGGTATTCAAGGGTGAATTAAGGTATATAGGATGGTTTACATACAATTCAATAAAATGAGACATTTTGGATGAACCATGCACTGAAGTATTATACCACCATTCAACCAAGGACAGCAACTGAACCCATTTATCTTGTTTATCTGAAACAAAAAATGAAGGTACCCTTATAGACACTTGTTGACTAGCTTAGTTTGTCCATAAAATTTAAGATGATAGGATAATCTATGAGATAATTAGGTTCCAAAAAATTCAAATAATTCTATCCAAAAATAACCAATAAATATGGGGTCTTGATCACTAACAATAATCTTGGGAGTACTATGCAATTTCTAAACTATATTGAAGAAGGTAGACACTACTATACTAGCCACCAATGGTTGAGATAAAGAAAAAAAGTGATCATACTTTGTGAGTATAGCAAAAAAAACCATGATAAAATTTATACCTTCAAATCATGGTAACCCAGTAATGAAATCCATAAATACCTCTTCCCATCATTGACTAGGGATGGATAAGGGTTGTAAAATACCTAGGGTTTTAATGGTTTCACATTTATTTTTTTGATAGACCATACATTTAAACACATATTTATGTGCATCCCCCTTGAGTCCTTTCCAAAAAATCCTTCTTGACTCTATGATAGGTTTTTGAAAACCCTGAGTGACTGCCAAGTGGAGATGCATGAAGTTATTAAAGGATTTTCTATTTGAGAAGAGAATTCTAACATAGATATAATCTATCTTTTTACCATAATTCATTTCCCTTCCATGTAAACTTTTCAATCCCATCAGAACCTTCATACAAATAATAAATCAATACATGGGTAATAATTTCATTCTCCCATTCTACCCTTGCTTCCTTAAGCTAGTCTGCCTATGAAATGGTCATGGCATATAATAATGCCTCAACTAGTTCATCTTACCTAGATAGTACATTAGCCACCACATTTTCTTTTCCTTTATTATAGAATATTTTAAAATAAAAACCTAACATTTTCATCACCCATTTTTATTTTTATTTATAAGATAACCATTATTTCAAAAAAATTTAAGGCTATCATGATCAGTCTTTACCTAAAAGTGATGACCCAATAAATAAGGTCTCCATTATTTGAATGCATGTAGAATATCCGTCATATATTTATCATATATGGGTTTGAGCTAATTTTGACCCTTTAATTGAAAAATATCAAAGGCAATGGGCCTACCCTCTTTTATGAGTACTACACACATACCATATCTAGATGCATCACATTCAACCATAATTTTTTTATAAAAATATGAATTAGCCAATATCAGGGTGGTGCACAGAGCCATTTTTATTTTTTAAAATTACTTGATAGTTATAATAATCCATTGGAAGGATTATTTATTAAATAAGGAAGTGAGTGATGATGTAATACTACCATAATGTTTGAAATACCTACAATAATAACTAGTTATCTCCAGAAATCCCCTTAGTTTCTTAAGTGTCTTAGGAATCTACCACTCCATGATGGCTTGGATTTTTTAGGGTAAACTTTTACTCCCTTATGTGATAAAATATGACCCAAATATTCCTCTTCCCAAACTCTAAAAGCACATTTGGATGGTTTAGTACATAATTGATATTACTCAAGAATTGAGAGTACTTGTTTCACATGATGCAAGTGGTCTTCCCAATTTTTGATATAAATAAGGATGTCATCAAAAAACACAAGTATAAAATTTATTAAAAATAGCCTAAAAACCATATTCATCAAACTCTAGAAGGTGGATGGTACATTGGTGATACCAAAAGGCATGACTAAAAATTCATAATGGCCATCATGAGTATGAAAGGTTGTTTGTCCTCCTCACAAATCCAAATTTGATGATACCCAGAGTGAAGATATAATATGGTAAAATAAATATAACCATGTAATTCATCTAAAAAATAATCAATTATAGGAATAAGAAACTTATCTTTGATAGTTAACTTGTTGAGCTCTTTATAATCTGGGTACATCCTCTAACTTTCATCCTTGTTTGACACCATGACTACTAGAGAATAATATTTAATTTAGGTATGGTGAATAGTACCTACCTCCAATAACTCTTGTACAATTTTTTCAATTTCACTCTTCTAGGCATAAGGATATTTTTATGGTTTGATGTTGGGTGGATTACTTATAAGAATGAGTCTGATGGCATGATCTTGAGTATGACTAAGAGGAAGAGTTTTTGGCATGGGTCCAAAAAAAACCAAATTCTCATCCAATATTTGTTGTAAATCAAGATGAGTAGACTCCTTAGTTTTTTTAACATCCATGGAAAACAAGCATGCCACAAATCCTTCATCACCTTTTTTGGCATCTTGGTCATCTAATGTGGAATAACTATTTATAGAGATTTAAATCTTAATGCCCAAATTACATTGGATTAATTTTAGAATAAAAATACATGAATAGATCATATAAATTCATCTCAATAGTACCAAATGTGGTGAGCCATTGTAATCCCAAAATAATGTCAGTCCTTCCTATAGGAATAGTAAACATAGGAGAATCTAGAAAAATGTCCCCCATTGCTAACTTACTACTATGGCATTTTCTAGAAAAACTAATTGTATCACCATATGAAATCATGAATTGAAATTCTAGGGATGGGTAGATGAAACAATTCAAACAAGAATCCAACTTACTATTGATTAAATTGTGTGTACTACCTTAGTCAATCAACACTATGACCTTATGTTTCTTAATGAATCGTACCACCTTAAGAGTCTAAGGAGTATAAATACGTACAAGGGCATGGTATGAGATAGTAGGTTAATAATATACATCTTCATCCTTGGATCATTCAAAACCCTTAAAATATGCCTATTCATCCTCATCAACCCCTTAAATGTAAAATAACTTCTTTTCAACACATTGATGACCTTTGCTCCTTTTGCTATCATAAACATAACACAACCCTTTGGCACATTTATCCTCAATTTGTTGTGGTGCCAATTTGGTAGGCTAAGGTCATGATAGATTTGGGAAGGTGTGTTCCCAACTAGTAGTGAAAGGATGACATTTAATCATCTCTTTTTCTTTTACTAAGCATGCCCTTAGTATAGCTTTAGATATATTTATGGGGTTAAAAATATGAATCTCCAATTGAATACTATTTTTTAGTCCACCCAAAAAAAGGTTAGTCAAATTTGCCTCAATGATATCCTCCACACATAAGGATATATTTTGAAATTGGTGAATATAATCCTTCATTGTTATTATTTGTCATAGTTTAGATAATTAGTTAAACTATTTTTCAAAAACATTATCCCTATAATGAGACATTAGTTCATCAGAGAATACTGACCATGTAAAAAGAGCATCAGTCTTCTTCTTTTAAGAACAAAACCAATGATACCAAATGAATGGATTAGGTACTAGATACATAGATGCCACAACCACCTTTTGTGATATAGGATTTTGGTGTAAATCAAATAGATTTTAAATTTGAGTGATCAAAGTGAGTGGATCCTTACCATAAAACTTGCATAAGTCTACTTTTGGCAACATCAATTTTACCCTTGTATTGGTGGTGTTAGTATTGAGAGAAGGACCAAAAGGAAAAAATGGATGGTTATTGAGTGATAAATTACATGAAATGGTATCCAATTATGTCATGATTTGATGCAACTAATTGTTCATGCCATTAAGCTCCCCTTACATTACTGATATTTGAGTTTGGACTTGTGTATCCTTCTCCATTAGGACATGCACATTTAACTAGATTTGAGAAATCATATCAGATGACTCAGACTCCATGTCATCCCCTAAAGGATTTTTATGGGTGTCTTTCCCTTTCCCCTATCTGTGAGTGTTAGGACTAGCCATACAAAGGATTGATGGTGAACCTTATTTTTCCCCATTTACCCAACTTTGACCACTAAGTTTTTTAAATATTTCTACCTCAAATAAAAAATATCAAAGAATAGACCCATACTAATTTTTTCTAAGGTTTCCAAAAATATAAACAAATTTGAAAAATTCTACAGATTGTGTTCTATAAATAAAATTTATGAAAAACCTAAAATGGCTATAAATTTTGAAATACATATACAAATGATCTAAAATTTTAATAAAATTTTAATTTAATTATTTTAAAACTATAGTTAAAATAATTTAGATAAATTTTAACTTATTTGTAAGATATATCCAAATTTCAACATCTAGGGTTTTTGACCTAATTATGGCCCAAATCAATTCTTTGATACCACTTGGAATGATATTAATTCAACAAATAAGCAAATATATAGTATTATATCATAACTATATGGAAATATATCAAAAAATATGAATAATAGATAAGCCACTTCGAGGGTGAAACCTCCCAAATGCTTGTAATAAGAATGAATGCTAAAATATGATGATGAATAACTAACCCTACCTCCTATATATATTCTAACAAGCCCATGTGCCACCCATAGGTAGACCTAATAAGTATATGAAGGCATAAATAAATGTAAACTAATATGCAAAAGGGTTATGCAATACACAAGTTGACTACACATATCCCTAGACATGCCAATGGTTGAGGGTGTAACAAACACTTATTGTGTTCATGTCCTTACACTCTTTAAGAGTGATAAACATATTCAAACATTTTTGAGTCAAAACTCTCAATAATTTACTCACTATGACCCTAACTTCTATGGTTTCTCCATAGACCCTCATTCTAAGCACTAAGTCATTTATCATTAAACAATATTCTCTAACTCCATTATATATCATTTTAAAATTTTAAAAATTAATTTTAAGATTTAAGATTTTTTATTTTATTACCTTAATATGAAGTTTCTAAGGTATTCGATACCTCATGAGAATTTTTTCAACCAAAAATTCTTGGATAGATGTTTGGGTTTATGTCACTCTGAAGATATAAGAAAACTTGTGCATCTACTTTTTATTCATCCTTTTTTGTTATTTTTTTACCTTGAGTCAAATTTTTACAATATATAGGTGGTGTGTATCCATATAGAACTTTCTATCAAAATATTTCTAAACAAGTATTCTCATCAACTGATATCTCTAATATTTAAATTTGTCACCTTTGAAAATAAGAATATTCATAGAAGCCATGATTCTCCTAATAATGGCTTAAAACCCTTATGAACATTTGTTTAATGAGGGACTAATACCAAATGAAGGTTTTTATGTGTGAAGTGAGTGTAAATCAGCTTTGATTTACTTTGAAATTGAAGTTATATATCAACCAAGATGCCCCAAAATTACTAGTTGTTGACCTAGAAGTTATTTAAGTGGGATTGTTGATACAAATTTCATGGAATAAATTCAAAGTAGAAAAGATATGCTTGCTAGTTTTCATCTAGGAATAATTGAAATAAAATCAAATCTAAACATATGAAAACATAATTCCCAAGAAGAACAATTGTCCCACACTACTATGAGTACAATTATTTATTAATAAATAAAGCTAATACAACCTTATTATGAGATAACCTATATAACAAGTTATGTCTATAATGTGACATATAAATTAGAACCTGAGTAGTCTATAAATATACTCTAAGATAAATAAAAGTAGACTCAATAAAAAAAGATTGAGTTATTTACAAGATCAACATGCTAGAAGCCTTAGTTATAAAGTAATAAAATCATGTACCCTAGTTAATTTAGTCATCCCAAATCCCTATAAAATAGGAATTGACTAAAATTAAAGTTACTTTCAATTAACTCAACTCTTAAAATGGTGAATTAGTAAATTGAATAAACCAAGATTAGATTCAACTAAGTCAACTCTAAAAAGTGTACCCCACCTCTTGGGGATGAATAGATAAGTGATTGAGCTTAGTTAAGTATGCATTAAGTGAACTGAACTCTAACTAATAATTATAACTAAATTTTAGGAAATTCTTGAAGAGTTTTCAAAATTGACCAAATATCTAATTTAGGACTTAACTAAATTGAATAGGTCTCCTAAACTAATAAAACACTAATAAATTACATTCTAACATCAAAACTCAAGTTCCAAAATTGGAATTATACTAAATAGTCCTAATTAAACTCATACTTTTATTATTTGACATTCATTCAAATCATTGCAATCTCTACTAGGGTTTCAACCTTGGAAAACCTATCCTTACGTCTTCCACACATGCTTAAAGTTCAAATTTGTATTCAGAGACCTAAATACATCTAACACATAGGAATGTGGCATAATTTCATTATATTATAAAAAATTAGGGTTAATCATGATTGCCAAATGTTATTTGCCTCTGTTGGACAATTTTGAGATTGATCTTCTACCAGTTCTTGGTTTTGGGTTTTTATGGAAACTATTTCTACTTTTCTCTTAAAATTTTATCTCAATCAACACTAGAAATCATATGAATAGAAATAAATAATTATATCATATGTTTTCTCAGTCATCCTTGTTTTCAAAAAGATAATTTCATTTATTTTTAGTCATTTAGTTCAACCCATTGACTAAGAGTGCATTTATAGTATTCTTATTTATTCTAAATATTTATCAAAATTAGGATTAAATCATAATGATTAATTATAAATTTTGATAAAATGCAACATAATTTAACAAAAAAAACATTTATTACTAATGAATTATGACTTGGAATAATATTAATCTTTTTTTCAAGTGAAACTCTAAGAAACATGATTTGGAAAAATTGATCATATGGCCTCATATGTATCGTATGAAAAGATCCAAATACTATTACGCTTATCATAGAGTTTATGGACATGTCATGTATAAGTGTTGGAATTTAAAACATGTAATTAAATATATTATTGATATTGATGATATTACATTAGATATATTTATTAAATCACCACTGGTTATAAACATAATTTCCAATATTGAGTAACCCACTAAAATTTTGACTCCATCTCCCAAGGTTGAATTACCAAAAGAAGATTTACCTAAATAAGATTTGAATAAAAAAGAGATGCCTAAAATTTATTTCATAAAACATATGTACCTAAGAATACTAATGTTAAAAATGTGGTTTCCAAAGTGGTAACCATAAATTGTTTATCATTCCTTAAACCTTTGATCATTATCCTCACATAAATGGAAAGCACAACATCAATGCCATAGTTGATATATCCTATGTAACATTGTATCATGATACGTATCAATTCTCTTCGATATGATATGAAAAACTTGAATAAGATTAATTTATCCAAATTACTTATAGGATCTATTGAGTGGTATATATCTCTTGGTATAAATTATATTATATTATATTCCACATTGATCCTATTTTAAGCCAATTCTATACTATAATAGGAAACTCATATATAAAATTAATGGATGCAACTCTTGAAAATAATCACGATCACAGTACATTTAAGATCCAAGGTAATATTTTCTCCATTTCAATAAACATGACATCTTAAGATTAATAAAATCAAGTGGAAACCATTTCTTTGAATAATGTTCAAACAATGATATATAATTATTATCTACATATGATCACAATTTGGCTGCATGATAATAATGATGAAGAATATATTTAATATAAAATATAATTAAATAAAATAATTCCAAAATATGGTGGGTTCAGTTATACATACCCTACTTTAGATAAATAATATGATATTAAATGGAGTACAATGTCTAAATTAAAAGATGAACATGGGAATACGCTTTATGATTATGACATATGGGATATTTGACATACCTATAAATATCCCATTGATGGGATAAATGGATATCTCAAACATAATTTACTGTGCATATTTTATTATTATTTCTTTTCTTGAAAAAATTTCCTTGAGTTGACTAATTGTTTTATTTATTCTTCCATATTGACATACATTTATACATATGCTATTATATTGACCATTATTATATCCCTTAGATTTGCTTTGGTTATGCCATTTACACTAGCTCTTGCCTATTTATTATTAATCCTAATTTATAAATTCATGATGGTTATCTTGCAATGATGCATCCTTTAGAAAAAATTGATTTTAGTGAACATTAATTGAGTCATGTTACATATTAATATAACATACTACTTATCCAACCCACTCATATTTATTATCTATGCTTTATATTTTCATGGCATACATTGCTATTACATGATCACACATATTCTATGCCTACATATATTGTGATGTTATTTTACACATATATTATTTACCATTGTGGGCATGCATCTTCCTAACTCAATAAAATATTTTGAGATAAGATTTTATGAATCACATATAAACTAGGGGTACATTTATTCCCTTTCCTTCCTAAGAACTATTTTGATATTACACTTGGTACTCATTATGTCTTTATATATGATATGGATTTTTATGAGTCCTTATATTATTATATTTTCAAAGCCTTTCCTTTTGATCTTGTTTGATTACATAGATGTGTGCTTAAATTCAAAAAGTTCAAAAATTTAAAAAGAAAATAAAAATTTCAAAAAATAGAAAACCAAGACATATATGAATGGCATGATTTACTGGTATACATGATTGATTGATGTTATTTATCATTTACATGTTTAATTATATTTTTATTCTCTATACACATTATTTTCATAGTGTACATGAGTGGGATGCAAGGAATACATGTTAAAAATGATACATGAACATACAAATGCATGATATTATTTACACCCAGGGGAAAACTCTCTAAATTAAGGGCATACCTATGCTAGGGACATTTTTGAAATATTATCAAGGTATATATTTATTTTCTAGTCCACTAATAATTTTAGATTATACACATGCCTTTATCTTGATTATATTTTATAGTATATATAGAATGATCTATTATATTGATTTTATGTTTTAATATACTAGATGATGACATTGATTGATAATGACTAATATAATTGATTAATTCTTACATCATTGATGCTAATGATTATTAAACTATATTATCATTAATGCGTGATATAATAAGTGATTATATGATCACATTGATTGTGTTTTTTCATGTCATGCATCAATTATGTTTGAGGATCCTCTAGTTTGTATCATGTCTATGTCAAGTTAGAGTCATGCCAAGTATTGAATTATTGTGTGCTTCACAATCATGATATTATGTGCGGATATCTGTGTGTGTGTGTGTGTGTGTGTGTGTGTGTGTGTGTGTGTGTGTGTGTGTGGATACATATATGATTCTTGTTGAGATTGGTGATTTTATTACTATCATGCATGATTTTATTTTGTGTGATGTCACGATTTTTATAATTCACATATTATGATGCATATTAACGCATACTTAATTGTTATATCTACTTGACATGCCACTTGTACACCCAAATCCTTGGATTTAATATTTCATAAGTTATTTAATGATCAAATATTTATATGATGACATCTATTATCATGTTTACTACATAATTTACATGATAATTTTTATATATATAACATATGGTGTGAATAAATCTTTATTTTGAAATGAGAGTTTCAAAAAATTAATCCATCATATCAAAAATAGTGGATATAGTACGGTTTTTTAGATATTTAGGCCATGCCATATCGATAGTTTAAAATTTGGATAATATTATATGATTCAGATAGGATAGATTGAGAATATTGAGGCAAATGTAAGGCATATGTGGGAAACTATATAGGATTTTTAGGAACAATTGGGAAATTCAATAATATTATTAATGATAATTTATGGGTTTGATTGAAAATAATTATTAAATTTACTATATTGAGAAGGTTGAGGGACATTATATGATATTATGATAGAAAAATTATGGGTTTTTATATCAATTCAAGGTATAGATGGATTAGATTTGGGGCATGAATGTTTTTCATGAAAACACTTTTCCACTTTAAATCTTAAGGATCTATGTGTAATTATGGCACTATGTAATCACTTTGGATGTAAAATTTAGTTTTAGTGGTCAATTCATAGTTTTAGTTTACATATGAACCTATTTCAAGGTTCTAACTTTACATACCAACCTATTTTAGGGTTCCACCTTTATATAAGAACTTTTTTTGGGTTCCACATTTACATATTACATATAAACCTATCTTAGGGTTCTATAATAGAACCATGATGATATTCTGAGTATTTCAGTTGATTTTTCTATAGTGCTCAACTTCTCACTTCTCAGTCTCCATTGATAGTTGAGGCATTAACACTCCTTAACACATGGTTTAAATACTTGTATCTCCTTAGGGTGTAATGAATCCATGACATTTTACAAATGAGTTCAAATAGTGACATATTTATTGTACCCTCATGTGTATTCATTATTTTATTTTTTATTTCAAATAATTCACTGATCTAGTTTATTTAAAATTTGATATCACGAGTGGATATTTATCTATGCATGTTTCCTTATAGGGTTTACATAGATCAAGTGGGACATTAGGGTTTACTCATCAAAACCAAGTATGGTTGACAATAGGTACCAAATTTATTATTTTATCCTTGTAATCTAGAATTTTCACTACTAAACTAAAAGGGGAAATTTTTAGACACTTATATTTGGCATTAGATACTTGGGAACATCATTTTTGGCACATTTTGACTTACTTGAACTTTATTAAATATTAGAATCTTGTGCACACTTTCCCCTATATGTATACACATATATTATCTTAGCTAACCCAATTTAAAAAATAAAATTATTATGAGATGTAAACATAGTTATATGGGCACTTAATGTACATACCCAGTCACATCAAGCTCAGATCATTGACCCTTTTAGTCTCCTATCAATCTTATATGCATGATATTGAGCATGTCTCTTTAGGGTTAAACACTTTTTTCTAGTGTCCATGTCTTTCATTTTTTTATTATTCCTATAACTTCACTTTGTAAATGTATAGGGAAGATAATTTTGTATGAATTAATATTCTCTATGATCTAGCATGAACACCCCAAAAAATTAATAATAATTTATTTGGGAGAAACAAAAAAAAAATTACAAATACGTATCCTAAAACTTAGATTAAACCTCAACATTGTTCTATGGTGTGCAAATAGAATAAATTAAGTAATGGTCTCAACCTCCTCTTTACTAGAAGTGATCTATGAAACTAATGAATATTGATTACCTTCCTTTGGAAAAAATTAATGTGTATATAGATAAATATGTATAAGATATATAAGTGTGTAGTATTATGAAACACAACCTAAATTGAAGATCTTGGCTCTAGGCTTGACCATTTGTGTGATAGATGCTCTATTCTGTCTCTTGATTCTTATGTTTTAGATGGATCCCCAATGGATTTGTAATAACTTTTATTTATAAGATGATTCTAGGATGGTCCATGCATATTAGACAAATTTTGAAAATTAAAATGAGAAGGGTTAAGGAATAAGTTAAGTTACAATGGGTAGAAGTACTTAAAAACTAACAGGGACAAACATGTCTGGGTACATACCTATCTATGATAAGCTTGTAAATTTAGGAGGTGGTATATGATACAAGTAGGAATAAATTATCAAGTTAGAGTGGGATAAAAAGTGATATGTACTTTAAATAGACTAATTCATAGCTTCTAAATAGGTATTGGGATGTTTTTCTAGGCTTAATGGACCCAATAGAGACTAATATGGTATAGGGTCATCCTATAAATGGGTTTAAATGTAAAATATTGTAAAATAAATAAGATTTGAAGTATAACACAAAAATAAATATATAGTTTTCCAAATTTGTGAGTCGACACTTCCATTGGAAAACATAAGCATGATGTAGTAATATTTCTAAAGGATTTCAACCAAAGTTTAAAAGGTCATGCCATAGATTAGTTTTATGCCTTAGTGGATTTATATCTTATTTATTAAAATTAAAGAGACTTTATTATCTTATTTTATCATTGATATGTTTCATAGTTTCCCATTATAACATCTCAAAACCTTTTAAAAGGTCATGATGAGCCTCTAGAATTTTCTATTTTGAGATTTCAAAATTATTTACATTTTTTATATATCAACTAGTTGATTTAGAGAAGCAATTTATATTTAGAAAATGTATTTTACTCCTACTTATGGTAAAAACATTATATCATGCTTATAATTATTTTTAGTGACTTTACCATGAAATCCTTCATTATCAAAGTGACATATTATAGTCACATACTCTCTGTTATGACATTTCAAATTTATAAAAGTCAACAACATCAAGTATCCAAGGTGATTTTTTAACTAACTATGAATTTTCATAAAAGGCAATTAATAAGGAAGAAATATCCATAATATTTACCCATGATAGTAGTAGTCAAATTTAAAAAAATTAAGAATTAAGTTTAAACCTACTAACATTTTATTAATGTTTCTTGATAAGAATCTAATCACACTACCTTATATTATATATCATCTCGTAAATCATTTAACATGAATATGGGAAGGTAATTTTATAAATAACATTGAATAAATGGGCATATACATGAATCATTTTGTGTTACAATTAAAAATTTAGGATCTACTAGACAATGGGATAATCATAATTGATAAATATATTGAAACACCAAGTAATTAAATTTCTCCACATTGATCTATTTCATACCTTATGCAATTTGATGTATCCTAGGAATTTTTTAAGGAACCAATGATTATTCAATATTTCATAGAAGGTGAACATACACAAGGTATTATGGTTGAAAATAAGATACAACTAAATATATGCACATTTTATTTTAATAAAGAACTAGGGCAGGATGAAAGTTAAAACATACCAGTACTCATGAAGGCTCCTTAGGTCATATTACATTTATGATATATTTATAGCCTAATATAATTAATAATTTTTTTATGGTATTACCTACCATGTAAAATTCAATTATATACTATAAAATTCATAGTTACAACACATTCAAGGAAAATTATATAGTAATAAAAAGATTATTAAATTTGACTTCCAAGGAGAATTGATCACAATTTAATAGGATAAAACATATGAAAGAGTACATGAAAAACACTCTCATATGGGTACAATAACATCCCAAAGTACACAATTAAGGATACCAAATCAATTTAAATTGTAAGTAAATGAATAATATAAGCAGACCTTACATACTCATACTATAGATGAATAGTAACCAAAGGTATAATTTTAAAAGGATTGATCATCAACCAATAAATTATATCAATAGGATCTAAGAGAATTAGTTAATCCAAATATAACTTTGATTGTTATTATAAACTTAAACTCAATTGTATATGCACATTATTCATCAACTTATGAAAAAAATAGGCAATTTGATGTAAGTTGGTGTGATTAGAAAATTTATTCATCTCATTCAACATTATCAAATGTGATGAATTCATTAAATATTCAAAACTAGGACATATTATGCTTCAATTTTATACCATTTTAATATAATTCAGATAAAAGTTAATTAATCCTCACTCATGTTATGTAACATTTTTACCAACTGATATAGGACCTCCACTTTAAAATCTTATTAATGGGATCTTGTGTTAGTTTTGACAGAGTTTACGACACATGAATTATTTTGGTATTTATTTCTATATCATCTTCTCCTAGGTTGATTTATTTATTTCTCAATTTTTATATATTGAAGTGTACATGTGTTGCTTTAAACATTATTATATCCCTTGGATTTGATTTCATTGGCCCTTACCTATTCATTTATTATCCCAATCTCAACATTCACACTAGATATCCTTTAATCACATACACATATGCATCCTTTACATTATTTTTATTTCCATTTGTAGTTATTTAAGGCATATTAATTTCCCACTTCTCCATATTGAATTTATAAGTTTTATTTTATCATGGAACATTTTGTGCTTACAAGATCATATATATTCTTTATATACACATATTATTACATTTTCACACCAAATATTTTCCACTAACATCAAGTGCCTATTATAATATTTTAAATATACTCCTTTGACACATGAATCTACAATATAGTGAAGACATATCACTTCCATATTCACATTTATTTTATATTACACTGGGTGCTTACTATGGATTGACGTATGATATTTATTACTTGGATCCATTCTATTATTATATTTTTTATCATTTTCCCTTATCATTGATTCATATACTAAGTTATTTCACTTTTATAATTATAAAAGTGTTAAGAAAATTCACATATTTCAAAAATTAAAACATTTAAATATTCAAAAAATGTAAAATTGGACATCTACATGGAATTATTTGATAATACATAGTTTATTAAAGTGTTGTATCATATACATGGTAAGTTTCATACCCATTTTCTATTAATATGATTTTAAAAATACACATGAGCAAGATGAAAGACATATAGGTTACAAATGAGACATACATACCATTTATCACACCCATTGGAAAAATTTCCATATTTGGGGGTGTGTTCATGTCAAAGGCATCTTGTTACACTTATATAATGCATATACTAATGTTCTAATTTCTACATGATTCATTGATATTTTTTAATACATTTTAAAACTATTTTTAAATCAATTATTATGATCATATTTTATGCACAATCAACAAACAACTATCTTTTCCTTGGATTACATTATTTTATACATGCTTACAATTTTCAAAAATATTATATGAGGACATATATTATTAGTTTTTTTAATATAGTTTACATTATTATAATTTCCATATAATACATGATGCACATGACTCCTTATTTTGAGATGATAATTCACATACTTCATCCCTAATATAAAAAATGTGGAATACACTAGGATAATTTTAGAGATTCATATGGTTAAAATAAAGAATTTTAAATTTTGATATAGATTATATGTTTAAATGGGTCAAATTGAGAAAATTAAGACACAATATACATTATTTCTATGAATAATTAAGACATTTTAATGATGTTTTAGGATATATTTTGGCATTCTAAATCATTTTGAGGGACAAATAGATCACTTTAGGGTTCGGCATGGATATTTCATCCATGTACAATAATTATATTTTATTTTATTTTAGTAATGATGAAAAATTGGGGAATTATGATAAATACATCAATAGTTTGGGTCTATATTTATCTATAGTGGCTAATCTTTTTACATACAAACATGATTTTAGGGTTCAGCAAAATGATATTTTATTACCTAAGGCAATGTGGTTAAGCTTTTGAATCACTCAACTTATTAAAATACCTTATAATTGTTTATTTATGGTATTTACACTCCTCAACTCATATTTATATTAGTTACATCTCTTTCAAGAATGACCAACCCATGTATTTCTCTAGTCAAGCTCAATAAGTAAAATTTAAGAAGTGATAACTTGGTCTGCATATCATCAAGTTTATTCATTCATTAGATTTTCAATTTCATTTTTTTAGTAACTTAGATTATTTTAGATTTATTATTATGAGGATGCATTGATCTACACATGTTTACTCTAGTTTCAAATGGATAAAAATGTATGTTTTATTATACCTATCAATGCTAAAGATGGTTATCACAGGTACTAAATTTAATTATTTTATCCTTTAGATTTAACATTTACAATACTAGATTGAAAGGATGGGAATTTGTAGACACCAAAATTTGGTCTTCCACATGTTATCAACATTAAATTTGGAATAATTTGACATATTTCAACATTACATGTATATTTTAATCTTGAGTACACTTTCCCTCTCTCCATCTACTCATTGTTGCCTTAGGCATATGTATTGTCCAAACATATTTATTCAAGATAACTGAGTCTACATACGAACCTTTTAGAATCCTAGATAGATAGAATCCATATCTAAGATTTTTATTTTATAATTATAGGAAAATATTGGTATGTTGGGAACATTTAAAATTTTCATAAATCTATGCATTGTTTAAGATATGGTTATGTAAGGTCAAATGCAAGAAAATTATGTAAGTTGTGTTGATGTACATATTATATTACTTATGCCACTACAGAATAAGGGGAAAGTAAGAAACTCAATTTAAAGTCCTAGAAGAATTAGGGCTTGAGTTTTTTATAGAACAATTTCTAGGAATAGCATAAATAGAAGGGATATGGTCACCACTTTGAAAGTCTACAAGCAAACCCTATTATAGTGACAATAGATGTTTATGCAATGACATAGTTTCTAGATAATCTCTATGAATTGTCTTAATATTTTCTAATTATTGCCAAAAATACAAAAAAACAATGGATATTTTTATCATAAACGAAGCTAAAGTTAGTCATGGGTGGATACAAAATGGAGTAGGGTAAGGTAGAAAATATATTGTGCTTAAGATGACTAAAGATACCAATTCTACTAACTTTTAAGGAAAACACTTGAAACTAACATCTACTAACTCTAGTGTAACACTCAAAGTTAAATAAATGTAATTAAAACTTTTACGGAAGGATAAAAACATACTTTTCATAAAATTGATCACTCATAGTATATTACATAGCACATTTAGTTTCAAATGAGATGAAAACAGAGCATGTATACTATCAGATTTGTCAGTCTAGTGTTAAACTCAAACTAATAGATGCATATATAAAGTGTAATTTCCAAATTAACTTGAATAAAATAAAATATCATGAATATAAAATCATAAAGAACAATAATGACAAAAATAAATAATCAATCACTTCAGACAAACTTGTGAGTTTTTTGGCTCTCTTGTATTAATTCTTGTAATAATTGTTTTTGGTTACAAATGAAGGAAACATACCTATTTATAGGATTAAAAATGACTAATACAAGTTTGAGTAGGCTCAAAAAATGTTCCCAAATATAACTATCTTAATATTCCACATTATAAATAGAATATTCTAAATTCAAATTGACAAAACATAATAGAATAATCCTAAGGTCCTAGAGGAGGTTGTTGGTTGGCTTGTTATTGTTATTATCTTTGCTTCTTATCCACTTATTATTTGGTCTATAATTCAACACATTACTAGTATTATTTATATATTTGAGAAAAGTATAAGATCATGGACCTAAACAAGTTAGGTATCTCTTGGATGATCTTGCCATACTCTGTGAGTATTGGCCTTAGTGCTTCCTCAATTACATTTACTTTCTCTAGTATTTGATGGGAAAAAACCACATTATCTATTACCTCTATAGTGTTATTTACACTAGCTAAATATTTTAATAAATGAGAAAAAAAACTTTCATTTATGCTCTAAACTCTTAGTCATCCATAAAGGAGCCATGAGGTATGGTCACTCTAATGATCATGGTGTCCATCAATAACAAGGAAATCTTGAATTTAATTTTATCAAAGGATATATTTTCATCCTTGAGCTTATCTAGACATCCATTTATAATCCTCCTTATTTTAATTATAATGTCTTTATTAGGAATGATGTCCTCAATTAGTAGAACCTTGAGGTCTAAGAATTTATTGCTTCTTGCAACTTTGGCCAAGTTTGTCAATTTGACATCATAAAGTGCAAGTTTGTGGTCAAGTTTCATGACCACCTTAGACTTATTGATCCCATCTTCCTACCTCTTTTTCATTAATTTATAAAAGTTGAAAAAATTAATGACAGTGTTTATTATTTAAATTATAGTGCTATTTGGCACTATGGGTAGTGCTTGCTCTTTCATCATTTGCATTTTTTGTTGCATCCACTTTATTAAGGTAATAGTAGATTCTTCTTATGCTTGAACTAAGTATATTAGGTCCTCTTAATACTCTTGCACCTCTCTAAGGACATATTTACTTTTACTCATAAAAGTAAATAGGGGCTCTTCACTCTCATATATCACAATTAAGATTGACTTTGGCTGCTCCACTTATCTTCTCACCACTCTCTTCATGGTTCTAGTGGTTGTATCAAACCTCATGACAACTTGGGGTGTTAAGGAGATTAATTTAGGAGTATCCTACCTTGATGATTTTATAATATCCCTCACCTAATTTTGGGATGATATAGATGGTCATTATGTGGGAGGTTGTTTTAATGGGAGTGCCTAGGTAGAAGAGGAGGCCTACGCTATTGTAGGGATGAATAAATTGGTTAGGTTCAATTTCTCAAGTGGATCAAATAAAGATTTAAAAAGGACCATGTCAAGAATGAATGAATTCAATGTTGAAGGCCCAATAAATTTGGTAGTTATGGTAAGGTTAAGTAGCTTGTGGAAGGGGTACATCTTTGAGATGGACCTCAATGGCTTAGTGGATGTAGGGGATCCAAGGGTGAGTGATGAACTTGTTGTGATACCTTGAGAAGGAATAGAACCTTTAGCTTAGCTAGAACTAGTGATTTTAGAGATTGGTAGAGGTGGAATGTTGATAGTGGCATGGGATATGAAGTGGGGAATGGTTCCCCCAAAGGAAGTAATGGTAGGGGATGAAAAATGGGAGTGGTAGTAGCAACAAAAGTAGGAGAAGTTATGAATGTAATAAAAACTAAGAAGGAAGGAAAAGGTGTAGTACTTACAAAAGGAGTTTATGAAGATGATGGAGGAGGTACTATTCCTCTCATGGTAACTCTGGGAGGCTTATTTATTGTGTAAACCTTTTCAACACATCTCCCAACTAGTGATTTTAAATCTTCCATTGAAAACTCCATGCCTTTTGGGGATCCTTCAAGCTCAACAACATCAGGTTCATGTTGATTCAAATTTTTTGTGGTAGATTTCTTAGAGGATGAAAGGAAAAGTGTAGGCCCTTATGAGGGTCAAGCGTAGCTTCTAGCTTCTCCTTACTCAAAGCTTGAAGGTATTTTCTATTCACTTAAAGATGCCTATAGAGGAGGTATACAAGGTCTATTCCTGATAAGAGGAACATTAGCCTCTTCTTCCTCTTCTTATTTTCCCTCATAGTCTGTATTGAATATGCTCCCATGAGTTGGTGGTATTTGAGGATTTACTATGTCATATTTCTTCTTCTCCCTATCAAACCTAATTTCTAGCTCAATATTTTTTCCTGTATATCTTATGACCACCTCATCATTCATTGCATCCCTATATATCCATTCATGTACCTATTCTTGGTGTTTATATTCTATAACCACATCCCTTTTAAACTTGAAGAGGTGCATGGAAATTACTTGGTTTGGATCCCACATTCTAAGTCATCCTTGGGAAATAGGTAAGATTCCTTATGCCTTATAGCCACTATAACATCCTACCATTTAATTATCTTAGTTCTCCCCAACTTGTAAGGAGCCTTATGGGGGGATATCTTTTTATTCTTCTTAAAGACACCACCAACTCCATGGATCAGTTGATATTGCATCTCTTCCTCAACCAATTTCATGGGAACATATCTTGGTATTCTAAGGGGAGATACCATCACCCATTCCAATCAAATGACCATGCAATCAAGGTAGAACTAGAAGCTTCCCATTTCCTTCAATGTTTGTTAGACCTCTGATGGAACTCTTGGAATTTCACATTTAGTGATTGAGTTGTAAATATAAGGGTATAAAGCTTCAAATATTATATTTATGTGGTGTTTGAAGAAGTGAATGTGTATTGCAAAATATGTCTAGGGCATAACTTCATCTCACATAAGAGAACATGTGTTTGGTCCTAATTGTGTAGTTTCACATATAGCATACAAAAAATAGTTCATCATGTAGAATGGATCCCTATTATATCAGGTATCATGTATATTCAAGATCAATTTATTAATAATGATGTCACTAAGTAAAGGAATTTACTGATCCTCTAAGATTATCTATAGTAGAGGGATAGTTTTTATATCTACATACCCAATGTACATGTTTCCAAATATTATGTTTAGTAGGGTGAGGCCAACTTTGACTCCCTTTATGAATTTATAAATTATCACATTCCCTTGGTTTTCCATGAAGACCACTCTAGTTGGGTTTATTACCCATGATGCTAAGACTACCTCTGGTTTGTGTGCCTCATACCATTTGTCAATGATGTTCTAGTTGTAGTCCAGTTATGGTAAGAGTAGGTTATAATAATTTTTAAGACTTTGACCTATAATGAAGGTAATGGGAATCCATTGGTTCAAGGATTTTAGTAATCCATCCTCACATTTTGACCTCCCAAAGAAACCATGGACTAGGTCTATGCATAAAATGACCTCTAATTTTGTTATGGCTTTGTGGACACTAGAATGTTGGATTGAAAGGATATCTAAAGAAAGTTAAATAATATGGGGCATGGTATCAGAATCATCAATATCCTTGGATCCTTTAACATTATAGTATATATTATTGTAATGTATGTGCCCTAAGTCTATGGCCTCAAAGATGAACTCTATCTTTGAACATAGCTAAATTATCATATTGGAATAAAAAATCATCATTTCCAAATGTAACATTCTTACCTAGAGTGGAGGGTCCTACCCATGCCATTTTTTCAAATATCTTGGGTAGTAATTGACATCCCTTTTCATATCTCTAAAAATTTAGAGATCCAATAATGGTGGTCAAGTGAAATTTGTGAAAAACTCAAACTTGGTTAAATTGAGGACGTAGATAGCAAAGAGAGAAAATGCTTAGGGATTAGAATGTAAATGTAGGTAGAAAAATCTGAGTTGAGTAGATTTTTAAAGATTTATTGATTTAATGCAATGTAGATGGTTATCTTGGTTCATGTCACATTAATGGCAAGTTATTTAACTTTACATATCTTTGAGCTATTGATTTTGGCATTCAATTGGATTAGAATTCAAATTTAGCATCAATTCAATTTTGATCTACCATTAGTTTTAGATTTCAAGCTAAAGGTTACCACCTTTTAACATGTGTCATGCCACTTTAGATCTAGTTGGGCACTTGTGAGGCTTGAATGTGACTAAGATACTTAGTAAGCTTAAATCTAGACATGTGGCACCTTCTGATTACTCTCAACCTCTTTGGGTGTAACTTAGTGTGATGAGTCATTTGTATCATACCACATGGCATATTTATATTCATGATGAGCTCTATGGTGGGGTCCTATGATTTTGGTTAGTTGTGGGAGTGCTAAGTTTCAATTTCATAGGTAATTAGAGTTTAATTTTCACTAGGTAGTTCTCTCATAGGAAATCACATCTTTTCTTTGATAGGTGGCTCTTTCGAAAGGCTTTTAGAGCTTGTATTCATAGGTGTAACCTTTGGAAGGTTTCTAGATAGATGTTTGGAATTTAGAATTAATCATGTGACTCGAGTGGAAACATGCATTGATATCAAAGTAAATCTTATTGATCTCAAATTATAGCTCTATGGAAATGACATCCAACATCATCTCATGGGTCTAGTGGGGACATAGATTACTTCAATGGGCCTTCAAATGTGTTCTAGTGCATCTTCAGATAGAAGCAACATGGGCATGAAATTTGTATTTATCATGTAAGTCCAATGGGGAAATGCATCATTCTCACAAGATTCTCTTCATTCTTCTTCCATTTATCATTGTCATAGGGGGATTTGGACATATATATGTCATTGAGCCTTGATTGAATGGATTAGGTGTTTCTAGATGCATTCCTTAAGGGTATATGAACTATTTAGATGGATTAAAGATGTTGTGGACACACATTTATCTTATATGGATCCTTGAGGGACATGCATAACTTTAGAGGGATACTCATAAGGTAAATTTTAGTGGTGAATATTCATTAATTCATGAATATTCCAATTTTTATATGTCAGATTACCAACCCTTTATATAATTATATTCAAAAATAGTTTAATTCACCATATATATATATATAACATACCCTTTGATCTTGATATCAAACAACAAAACACTTTCAAATCCTAATTAACTGAATGGTAGTGTTGAATAAGACTAACAATAAATAGTGCCAAATGATAGTACTAAATGACAGTGATGAATGATAGTGATAAATGATGTTGCCAAATGATATTTCCAAATGGTAGACCAATGCTAGTGTTGAATAGACTACAAAAAAACCAATGACTATATTCCCAAGTCCTACCAGAACAAGGTGGAAAATAATAAGGAAACCAAAATTTTAAACATTGAAAGACAACCTTTAAATGTACCTCACCTATTAAAGGATACCAAAGTGACTTTTAATGGAATATACAAATAAAACCTAACATGTGAACCTTTAAATTAGGGACTAGTGAAGATCTCTTTGGCAACCATGTCATGGATCCATTACATAGCTTAATAATGCATATGAAATCATATGAACTAGCCAAAAAAATGGACCATAATAAAAAATATGAAACCCTTGGTGACATGAAGATTGAACTGTTGTATGAAATTTAGGATTATGATTAGTCTAATCCTAAATTCCATGTAATAGTTAAATATTTATCTTAGAAAGGGTTTTATATTTTTTATTGACTTATCATTGTTCAAATGCAACATTCTTGACCATTTTTTTGGTGAGCCCATATGCTCTAGATGGATTCTAGAGTGTTAAAGGCATTATTTATAAGACCACATGGAAGTGATTGGGCAACCTAGAAGTAGATTGACCATAGTTGCAACCCTTTTAGTCTAGACATAGGCACCTGATAAAAACATTTGATGTTGGTGATGACATAACCATTCAACTAAGTCATTTGATAGAGCCAATTGATTTCACCATTTGGTAGATCTATTTGTTTTGGTCATTCATCTATGCCATCAACATAACCAAGCATCTTGATCATAGGTGAAGCCAAATAGCTCGGCCATGGGTAGAGCCAAATGGCTTAGCCTTAGGTAGAGCCCAATAGCTTAGTCATAGACAAATGATAAACCAAATGGATCATCCATAGGTAGAGATAAATGGATCAATCGATAGTAGATCCAAATGGATCAACCCCCTTAGAGCCAAATTAAAATTTATGCTCTTTGATTAGAGCCTACTATGTGGTGAAATGGCTTGATAAGATCATTACATAGAAATAAACCTAAAAATTTTACCTCCTAGATTGAACCTATTAACATAAAAATATGATTAGGTAGATTGGAGGAAATTTTGGACCTACTAATTCACCAAGGCTACAAATCAATTTTTCCTAAACAAATCTAAAGGGGTTTGGGATATGGGATCTTAAAATTTACCCTAGCTACTCATATTTGGATGGTCATGCTTGAGATACATGGTATAATCTTGAGGACCTTTAGATTGTAGTGGGATGTGTGGTAGATCAAATTGAATAGGTTTGTTCATGGGGGATAGGATATTGACATGTGGCCTTTGTATTTGAATTCTAATGGCTAACTCCCTCGTGAGATTTTTAGATGATGCCACATAGTTTTTGGGATTTGTATATTTATTCCAAGTGTTTTGTGTGGGCACAATGAATCAATAATGCATTGGGAAGGATGGAGAGGTGGACACCTATCCTCTTTAGATTGAATTCCTTAATTTAATTCCCCATGATGTGTTAGAAACTACTTATTTAATATTAACATCCTTTGAAGCCAAGTGAGAGACTAAGTTAGACTTATATAAATGTCACATGCCCATCATAATCAAATTAAAAGAAGTTTAAAGTAAAATTTTCAATTAAATGATTTAAACAAAGTAAAATAGTAGTCAAATAAGATCAGGTGAAGATTATTTCATTCCTACCAATTGGGGAACTAGATGGAACATTCTTAGTGAAGGCCTGTTTGCACATTTTAAATCAATTTGTGGTTAATAATTCGTTATTGAATGACAACTTGAGGAAAACTTGAAATAGTTTAAATATTTTTAAATATTAATCTATATTTCAATATGAATGGTTAATTGTAAATTTCTAAGAAGTATTAAATTAATTTTCTATATAGTCAAATGCTTTAGCAAGCTTGACATCTTAGGCATTTTTGGAAAATTAAGATAAGAGGGTCCCCATTCTAGGAATAGGGGGTAGTTGAGCATCAAAAAATGGTGACCTTTATAGGGAAACATTGTAAAATTCTATAATCCATATCTTTTGTTCAAATATGAATAAAAAATTAGTCACCTCACTATGATTTTTATCCAATATCAAAACTACTTTTTATGACCAATGAAAGCTCACAAGCTGAAAATAGAGTTTAAATCTTGTAGACAATCATACTATGTGTGTGATTTGAAGTTCATTAACCATTGCCAATGGGTTCAAAAATTTTAACTTTCAAGATTTAAGACATCAAACATGAAATGACTTAAGCATTCTTTAGATTTGAATAATAATGCTTTGCTAAGTTAGATATGGCTTTGGCATTGCTCTACTGCCAACTAGGCATCCATAGCCCTGATAAAAGAAAAAATAGGAAATAAAAGTGATAAAACAAGAAAGAAAACAATAGGAAAGAAAAACATAAAGGAAACTACACTACTCCTAAATACTCTAACTCTTAACAAGCTTACTATCCTTCTCGGATTTGGGATAGAGCAACAAAAAAGTAATGCTTCATATGTTCCCCATTTACTTGCAAATCTAATTTGTTCCCTTATAGGTATTTGAGTTTAAAAGTGTTTTTACTGAGTATCTTTTCTACTTAATAGGATTGAATCCAGAGAGCAGTAAACTTGTCACATTATCCTTTTTTCTCATGGGCATTGTCCCATAGTAGAACTAAGTCTAAGATTCTAAATGATTTAAATTTGGCTCACTTATTAAACCATATCTTCACAACATCTAGATGATTTCTTAAGTTTTTCAATGATTCATCTCAAGCATCTTCCATTTGGATGATTTTAGTATCCTGGACAATACTCTTTCATCATATTCTATGTACTCAGCCATTAACTAATGTGAAATATAGGTTACTACCCATAAATTAGTATAAATAGGGATGCCTTGAGTGCTTGTTTATATCTGGTCCTATCTACCCATAGAGCATATTTTAGCAAATATTTCCATTCTCTAAGTTTCTTTTCTATATACATTTTGATGGCATTCATCAAGTTTTTATTAGTGGATTTTGCAACTCTATTACCCTAAGGTTAGTAGTTTGAAGTAGACATGATGACTATCTAGTTATCATATGGCCATTTAGTGAATTTATTAGATGCAAAGGTTGGGCCATTTTCACATACCAGAGATATGGGTGTCCCAAACTAAGTGATAGTGTTCTCTTCTAGAAACTTGATGATGCCAATTATTTTGTTGTTCTTGGTGGCTACTAATTCAGTCCACCTTGTGCAAGAGTCCACAGTGATAACTAAAAACTTGTGTCCCACCAAGGATTTTGGATTGATTACTCCTATGAAGTCAAGGCCCCATTGTGTAAATGGCTTTGCTTTGAATATATGCTACAAAAGCATGGCTACCTTTATCTCTCTTTGATTGAACACTTGACATTGATGATAAATTCACACATGAGCATGCACATATTTGAATATAGTTGGCCAATAATAGCCATCCCTTAGTATATTATGTGTAATGGTAAGCCCTAAAGGCTGACCACTTCCCAATTTATCATGGAAATTATCTATGATCTTTGTGGCTTTAGCTTTGGAAACATACTTTAGATAAATCCCTTCATAGTTATTTCTGTAGAGGACTCCTCTTTTGATAAGAAAGTGAGATTATATAAGCTTAAATGCCTTTTTTTGCTCTCTATTAAGGTGTGGAGGACACACTCCATGCAAAAATTAATGAATAATGTCCTTATACAAATATCCTATGAGTACTTGACTTACTTTGACAATAAAACATCAATATGAGGATCAGTGTTTGTAATGAGTTGGATTAGACCTTGACCCCTTACTAACTTAGTAGATTTTATCTCTAAGTCATATTCTTGAAGCTTGGTAATCCACTTCCCTCTTCATTCCCCATGTTCATTATGTCCCAACATCAACTTGATAGCTAGATTAGACACTATAACATATGTCTTATTTCTCAAGATGTAGTGTCTAAACTTTTTGATAGCCTTTAACAAAGCATATGCTTGCTTATCTATAATAGGATAGTTCAACTCAGCATTCTTCAAATTAATACTCATGAAGGATATGGGGTGATCTTTGTCATCCTCCTTCTGTATTAAGATAGAAATAATAGTATGATCAGAAGCAAAAGAGTATAGATAGAAATATTTATTAAAATTAAGATTTATTAGAATAAGAGCTTGAACAATGGCATCCTTGATGTCTTAAAATGCCTTCTTTTCTTTGGTATTCCGTTCCATCTTTGCATATTTATTTAGCATGGCATTGAGTGGTCTCACAATCTTTGCAAAACTTGAGATAAACTTTCTTACAAAATTAATTTTCCAAAGAAAGATTTTGACTCTTTCTTGTTATTAGGAAATTCTACCTTTGAAATTATATTGATCCTATCAGGGTTGATGTTCATACCTTCTTGAGTGATTACATGTCCTAAGAGTTTACCTTCAGTCACATAAAATATGCTTTTGGTGGGGTTTAAGGAAATGCCATACCTCCTGCACTTATCCAATACTTGTTTAAAATAAATCATGTGATCTCCCCATTTATATAAAAAAAATATTTAATTCATCCACGTAAATGATGATGCATTTACCTATTAATCCATAGAATGCATGATCTATTTATCACTAAAAAGTTGCCCCTACATTGGTTAATCTGAATGGAATTTGTTTGTAAGCAAACATTCCCCATTTAGTAGTGAAGGTAGTTTTCATTATGTCATTCTTGTTTACTAGGACTTGTTTATAGCTTGAAAATCCATCAAGGAATGACATAATTCTAGAGCCACTTACCAGCTATATGAATTCATCCAAATATGGTAAAGGATAATAATCTTTTTTAGAATATCTATTTAAGTTCTAGAAATCAACACAAAGTTTGATTTATCCAATCTTATTATGAACTGGCATAATGTTAGAAACCCATATTATGTGCCTTATAGGAAATATTATCCTTATATCAGATAATTTATTCACTTATTTTTAAATTAGTGGTTCTAGTACTAGATTTACTAGCCTTTGTCTTTGCTTGTAAGGTTTACAGGATTTATATAAGGGGATAGTTTGAGTAATCACACTAGTATCAAATACTTTTAGGTCATCATATGACTAGGAAATAACATCCTTGAAATTGGTTAAGAGACTAGTATGTTTCTTCAACTCTTCATCAGTGTAAACTAGACCAATGTTAACATTTTGTTCATCACTAGAATTTCCTAGGTTCACTTATTTGTAATCCTTCCCACTTATTTTGGGCTACTTAACTTTATTTCCTTGTCTATCCAAGTCAACTATCCTCTCCAAGGAGATCATGACTTTAGTTATTTGATTATTTTTAAGTTTGATCACTCCATCTTTGATGTCCTTTAAACTTTTTTATAGAACTTTAATCCTATTCATATATGATATGAGATTCAAATATGCTAACATTGCATAAGAAGTCAATTATCTGCCTATCATCACCAAAAAATTGGAAGTGGTTAATGTTATATAGTATATAAAGGCATGAAATTATCTCCATAGTGAATTCTTGCAACTTTAAATCCTCTAGAGGCACCAAGTTTTCTCCTATTAAAGCTAGAGCATCTACCAACTAGTTTTATTCCCTAGGTAAAGAAATAATATTGAATGAGTCAAAATACTTAATTAGATCCCAAGATCTAAATTTTTATTTCATTAAATAAGAAATCTTTCATTGATATTTGATTCTAATTTGATTTATAACTAGTTTAGAATCACCATAAACCAATTATTCTTTAACCTTATGTTTAATCACAAACTGAAGTCCTAAAATAAGAGCTTCATATTTTGTTAAATTGTAAGTGAAAAAAAAATATAATCTATAAGAAGCTAAATACTACCTTATTTTTGGATTTGTTAGAACAAATCTGATGCCTAAGCCTTTTTCAGCTCATGCACCATCAAATTACAATGTCTAAAGACCTTATTTTCTTCTCCCATCCTATCACCTACAACAATGTCAATGGTTTATAAAGTGTAAACACCTAAGTCAGAGGATTGGTAGTTTACATTTTAATTATTGGTGTTGTATTAAATAATCATGTATCTCATCGTGGGTTCTTAGTAATTCCTAATGAAACCACATATGAGAACAATCTATGGACATGTATCCATTCAAGGACTTGGTCTAGTCATGACTTAGTAGAAATCAATAACCTTCAAGTATGTCAACAACTTGAATGTCGATGAACTATTATATTCAAGGATCATAAGATAGCTTCATATGAATATTCAAAAATTATCAAATCACCTTCACTCTTGACTTATCCAACTATACCACCACCTTCTTAGATTTAACTATATTTAACCCCAGTTTTTCACAAATTCCTAGAGGCATAATGTTAGCTAGATCACTAGAGTCAAGCAAGAAATTATGGAGATTCTTACCAAAAATACTAATAATTAACAAGAATGGTTAAACTTCATGCTTACTTTTTTACATTACCACATTTGCATGAGCCTATTTAGCCTTGCTAGAGATAGGTTTCTCACTCAATGATTTTAACAACAAATCATGTTGCTCAATGATTTGTATGAGATCATGCAATGTTATATTCACCTTAATATTCTTCATGTCTTCCACTATATTGTATGTACCTTTTGATTTTGTGGAAGGAACCTCTATTATTGGTTGACTCTCCTTACCTTTGGGGTGTGGAGGATTATTGTCTGTCTTACCATCAAGAGGTGTATCTAGTTTGTTAGGTGGGGTGCAGGTTGTCAAAGGTATATTTTGACCTTTTATTCTCAAGGCATAATTGCTTCTATGGTATTATTGAAAGGCATGCACCTCCTCAACACTGTCTTCAAGTTCATTCTCATCTTGGCTAGAAAATTCATAGTCTCAACAATGAGGACTAATTCAGATGCTCTAGAAACATCATTGGAGTTATCATATCTCTTCACATTATTTTAATAATTAGGTTTCATTTTGAATCCCTCCATTTGGCTCTAGATGGATTTAAATGCATGATATAACTCAACACAGTCCAGTTATTCATGTCTAGAAGTATTATAGACTTGACACCAATTAAGCAAGGCCATCTCACAAATGTTTATCTTAGCCAATTTACTCAAAGGGGATCACTATTTTTGTTATACCTATTGAAAGGTCTATTATAACTTTGGAAATTATAGCTTCTATTGAAATTCTCACTAGTATTTCTCATCTATTTCTTGAGATCCAAAAAATCATTAGTGATATTTTGGACAATTCTTTATATTGAGTCTAATTCCCCTTTGGGAGGCTTTGGTCTCTTATTTTTGGTAGAATTTTAGACATTGATGTTATTCACAAGAACCATTATTTGATTATTGTAGGGATGTGCCCCAACATTTACTTGGTTGAAGAATCCAAGCTGTTGGTTAGGTGCAACATGGCTCAAAGGCAACTAATTGATCACTAGTAATTGGTTCAATGTAGGTTAGTTCTAATTCATGTTGGGAATGATATTCAGAATAGGAAAATTTGGATCATAGTTGAGAATAACAAAGGTAGGAGGCCCCTATGGGTGCATTTGCTCATCTATTTGGATTGCTTTTGAGTAATCTAAAGGCAATGTGTCAATATTTTGGGCTCTTCTTAAGAATACAATGATCATATTATCTAAGGCATTTTTTATATATATCCTAATCTAACTCATCTACTATTTTATAGGGTGGATATGTCAGACTATACATCTTTTGAAACCTAGCATTGAATATCCTGATTGGTTCCTTTGGGTCACTTTTCAGGGTGGTAAACTATTGGTACATGACCCCCAAGCTTATCACCCTACCAAATCGGTCAATAAAGGTGTCATTAATCTGACCCTAGCTTGTGATGGAATATTTAGTCAAATTAAGGATCTAATCATAGGTTGCATCTCTAAATGTGAAAGGAAAGAGATGGAAAGCCATGTCATCATGGATTATGTTGAGCAACCTTAAATGTTATTTAAAGGAATTTATACGTTCCTTATCATTCACCCTACTGGTGGGGGTAAAGAGAGGAAAATACTTCTCTAGATTATTTGGTAGATCATGCATAGGTCTATGGACATTAATGGATGAACTAGCTAACCATGCCATGACTAGAAAAATTAGTGGTAAATTTTGGGTAGATGGAGAATTGGGCTGGGTCCTTGACTTTTTATGCACCTCTTTTTTCTCTCACTTTCCTATGGGTTTTTAGAGATGTTAAGGGGGTCCCAAGTTTAGATCAGGATCTGGTTCTAACCTTAGACAAATCTAGGATGTAGGATGGGTACTGAGAGCAAAGGAGATTCAAATATAGATTCTACAAGTGTCAATTATAACAAATATCAATAAGTATTTAAGGAAAAGCTTTAGATCAAATATCTTACCCTTGATCTTTGAGGATTCAATCCTATAAACCTTAGAGTTCTTAAAACTCACACAAATATTTGTCAGATTTGAATGAAAACCTATAAATATCAACATTAAACCAACATTTCAAATCATTTCCATGTCTTATTTAACCATATGAGAGTGTTAGTGTTTAAAAACACCTTTAAACACAAAGCTTATGCAAATATTCACTTAAATCCAAGTGAAATATAAAAATTAAGATCCTAAATGCCTAGATGTAGTATAAGAAATGTACTAGAGATTGATCTTTGCATGCATATCCAAATTATTTAACAAATTTATTCCAAAATTTGAAAAGATGATCAAAATAAACTTTAATATGTGTAAATAATAGGGTATTTCACTTATCCTTGCATGAATTTAAGCAAATATCTAGATTATTTTACCAAATTTGCACAAATAAATGCTAACTTTGATGAAATCTTTCAAAGAATTCAAATATTCATATAAAGAATGCATATCCTTAGTGTTATTTGATATTATTCACATACTTTGAAATAATTAACCAGGTATATAATGAAGTACACTATAACTCAACAAATATGCATATAAATAGTTGCATAGAGGCCTTCCTTCTAGCATCAACTTTTCCCTCCCTATTGATGCACTTATTATGTTTCCCATGTCATTATGGAACAAGGGGAAAATAAGAAACTCAATTTAAAGTCTTGGAAGACTTATGGCTTGAGTTGTTTATAAAACTATTTCTAGGAATAACATAAATAGTAGAGATATGATCACCACTTTAAAAGTTTGTAAGTAGACCCTAATGTAGGGACAATCGATGTTTATGCAGTGACATAATTTCTAACTAATCTTTGTGAATTGTATTAATATTTTCCAATTATTTCCCAAAATACAAACAAAAAATAGATATTTATAGCATGAATTAAGCTAAAGTGATTCATGGGTAGATCCAAAAGGGATTAGGGTAAGGTAGAAAAGAGATTGTGCTTAAGATGACTAAAGATACCAATTTTGCTAACTTTTAATGTAAACCCATGAAACTAACATCTACCAAATCTAGAATATTGATCAAATATAAATAAATATAGTTAAATCTTCTAAGGAAGGAAAATGCATATTTTTAATATCATACTTTGCATAAAATTGCTCATTCACAGTAAATTGCATAGCATATTTAGTTGCAAATGAGAAGAAAACAAAGCATGTATACTATCAAATTTGTCAGCCTTGTGTTAAAATCAAGCTAATATATGCATATATAAAGTGTAATTTCCAAATTAACTTGTAGAAAAGAAACTATCAGGAATCTAAAATCATGAGGAACAATAACCACAAAAATAAACAATTAAGTACTTTAGACAAACTTACAAATTCTTTGGATCTCTTGTATTAATTCTTGCAATAACTATTATTGGTTATAAATGAGGGAATTATACATATTTACAAGCTTCAAAATTCCTAAGAAAATTTTGAGTGGGCCCACAAAAGGTGTCTAAATACAATCAAGTGGCTTAAAATGCCTCATTACAATAGTATATTTTAAATTCAAAATGACAAAACATAATAGAATACTCCTAAGGGCCTGGAGAATGTTGTTGGTTAGCTTGATGATACTACTATTGTCTTTGACTCCTATATACTTCTTATTGGGTCCATACTTTAGAATATGCCTGATATTCTTGATCTATTTGAGTAATGTCTAGGATCATGGACCTAAATAAGTTAGGTATATCCTAGATGATCCTTCCATTCTCTATGAGTATTGGCCTCAGTGCTTCCTCAATTGCATCTAATTTCTCTAGGATTTTATTGGAAACCACCAAAATATATATTACCTATGTATTTTTCTTTGTAGTAAATACATCTCTCTATAAATTAGAAACAAAAACCTTCATTTATGCTCTAAACTCTTGATCATCCATGAAGGAGCCATCAGGTTTGGTCACTCTGGTGATCATGGCATCCTTCAATAATAAGGCAATATTGAATTCAATTTTCTCAAAGGATGTATTTTCTTCCTTGATCTGATCTATCCATCCTTTTAAAATCCTCCTTCTATTCATTATGATGGGAAAATTAGGAATGATGTCCTCAAGTGGTAGAACCTTGAGGTCTAGGATTTATTGTTTTTTTCAACTCTAGACAAGTTTGTCAACTTGGCATCATAAAGTACAAGTTTTTGGTCAAGTTTCATGACTACCGTAGACTAACTTATCCCATATTCATGCCTCTTATTCATTATGATATACAAGTTGAAGACGTTAATGACAACATTTATTATTGAAATTATAGTGCCATCTAGCACTGTGGGAAGTGTTTGCTCTTTTAGCCTTTACAATTCCTACTACATCCCCTTCATTAAGGTAATAATAGATTCTACCTATGCTTGAACTAAGGTTATTGGGTCCTCTACATAATCTTACACCTCTCTACTATCTTTCCTTTTCCTCATCAAAGTGAAGAGGTGATTTTTACTCTCATATATCACATCTGAGCCTAATTGTGGCTACTCCACTTAGATTTTCACCTCTCTCTTCATGGTTCCAGTGGTTGTTTCAAACCTCATCCCAACTTGGGATGCTGAGGAGATTGATTTATGATTATCCTACCTTGTTGCCTCTTTAGTATCCCTCACCCAATTTGGGACAACTATAGATGGTGTCTATGTAGGAGGTTGATGTAATGGGAGTGCCTGGGTAGAAGAGGAGGCCAAATATATTACAAGGATGAATAAAATGGTTGGGTCCAATTACCCAAGTGGATTAAATAAATATTTAACAAGGACCATGTTAATAATTAATGAAGCCAAAATTTAAGGCATAATAAATATGGTAGCTATGGTGAGGTTAAGTGGATTGTAGAAGGGAGACATCTTTGATATGGGCCTTAATGGATTAGTGGATGTAAGGGAGCCAAAGGTGAGTGATACACTTATTATGGTAGCCTAAAAAGGAGTATAATATTCAACTTGGCTAGCACTAGTCCTTTAGGAGCTTGATATAGGTGGATTGTTGATAGTGGCATGGGAGATGAAGTGGGGAATGGTTCCCCCAAAGGAAGAAATGGTAGGGGATACAAACATGGGAGTGGGAGTAGTAATAGAAGTAGGAGAGATTTTGAATGTACTAATAAACTAGAAGAAAGGCAAAGGTGTAGTACTTATATAAGGAGTTTGGGAAGATTATAGAGGAGGTACTTCTCTCATGGTAGCCTTGGGAAACTTATTTCTTGTGTAAAAATTTTCAACACTTCTCACAACTAGTGCTTATAAATCTTCCACTAAAAACTCTATACCTTGTGAGGATCCTTCAACTCAACAACATCATGTTCATGTTGATTCAAGTTTTATGTGCCAACTTTCTCAACATATGCAAGGACAATTTTAGGCCCTTGTGAGGCTCCATGTTGGCTACTAGCATCTCCTTGCTCTAATCTTAGAGGTATTTCTTGTTCACTTGAGGTAGCCTATAGAGGAGGTCTATAGGGTCTATTATTGATAAGAGGAACATTATCCTCTTCTTGTTTTTCCTCATAGTCTACATTGAACATGTTCCCATGAGTCAATGGGAGCTAAGGATTTATTATGTCCTCTTTATTCTTTTCCTATCAAGACTCATTTCCAACCTGATATTCTTCTTTATTGCATTCCTTGGGACCACCTTATCATTCATTACATCCTTGTAAATTCTTTCATGAAGCTCTTCTTGGTGCTTATATTCTATATCCACATCCATTTTAAAATTGAAGAGGTGTTTAGCAATGACTTGGTTTTGATCCCACATTCTAAATTCATCCTTGGATAATAGGTAAGAGACTTTATGCCTTACAACCACTATTACATCCTACCATTTCATTATCTTAGTTATCCCTAGCTTGTAAGGATCCTTATGGGGGGTTATATTTTTCTTCCTCTTGAATATGCCATAAAATCCATAGAGCAGTTGATAATCCATCTCTTCCTTAGCTAATTTCATGGGCACATATCTCATTAGTCTAAGGGGAGATACCATCACCCCTTCCACTCAGATGACTATACGATCAGGGTAGAGCAAGAAGATTCATATTGATAAGGTCACCAATTTTTCCTTTTATAACCTCATCTATGCCTAGTTATATATCTTTTTCTATATGAATCCCTAGAACTATCCATTAGTTATTTAAATGAATTAATGATTATATGTTTACATTAATATATACATGTTGTGTTATGGATTAGTGATTTTTTTCTTTGATTAAATTATAATTGTGCAACCTTATTTAAAAAACATTTGAAGGGTAAAATAAGACTGCAGGAATCTTGGTTGGTCACAACACTTATAGAGAATCCTATAGAAAAAGGGAATTATAGCCTATAACAATTGCCAAGATATAGGATTTCCACCTATAGGTTGCCCATAGCAACTATAGGTTGTAGGATTTCACCTATAAGTTATCCGTAGTAACTGTAGGATTTCACCTATAGGAGCCCACAACCACTGCACAAAACAAACCATTATTGTGATAATAAGTAATTGGTTTTTAAGGACACATCCAACTATATTAGAAATAAATTAAATGATTGAAGATGATCCTCCATAATAGCCATATAGACCCTTCACATGAAGTGAAACTTGGATGTGCTTCCAAAGGATGAATAAGACAATAATAATGGAAAGGAGAGAAAGAAACAAAACAACAAAGCAACATAGATTTTGATTTACCCAGTTAGGCCTAAAAATAAGTAACTTTAAGTTATTAACCACCTGAAGGTTGATTAGGTTAGTAAAAAATTATTTGTACCTTTCCTAGTTTAGTGTTTTTGTTTAAAGTTAATAAACTACCTTATGTATTTAATGGTAGAACCTCTATTAGATTTGGATGATGATGGAATTGTATAAAGTATTTGCATTATCATTTCTAAATTATTGTAATCTACTATATCAGTCTTTAATTTATATAGATCTAAGTAATGAAAACATTGATTCTATAATAATATTTTGCAAGTCTCTTGGATAAGGATTAGAACTCAATTCTGAATGAGGAGGGCCCCTCAGAAGGATTTATAGTGAAGATCCTGACCCTTCTTAGATTAAAGTGTGTTGTGTGAGTTAATTTAATTACTAGTTTGATTATATGAAGTGTGATGCATGTATGAATCATAAGTGTAAAGAATTTTTTCATTCTATTATAATCATTTCCTTTTATATCTATATGGTAAAATCAAGATAAGTTCATTTTAATACAACCAACAATTAATCTAGTATATGAATCAATAATGCATATATAGTTCTGAAATCCTTGAAAACCCTACATAACCTAGGTTGATAATTAATGTTAAGCATATTTAAGAATTTGGTATTAACTAGGTAATAAGTTTGACCAACACCCATCTCTTTTATTGTCTATTAGAAATCTGATGGAAATTAATGATTGATTTGTAAATAGGAGGGTATAAATATTCTATGATTATCTTGATATGGTGCATGAAGCAGTGAATGTGTATTGGAAAATATGTCTGGGACACAACTTCATCTTGAACATGAGACCATGTGTTTGGTACTAATTATGAAATTACACATATAACATCCAAAAGAAAGGTCATCATGTAGAGTGGATCCCCATTTTGGCAAGTATCATGCATATTCAATATCAAGTTATTACTAATTATTTCTCCAAGTGAAGGAATTTGATAATCCTCTAAGATTATCTATAGTAGAGGGATAGTTTTTATATATACATACCTGATGCATGCATTGATAAATACTCTATTTAGTAGGGTGAGGCAAACTTTGAATCCCTTTCTAAACTGATGAATGGGAACGTTACCTTGGTCCTCCATGAAAACCACTCTGGTTAGGTTTGTTACCCATGAATCTAAGAATATCTATGGTTTGTGTGCCTTATACCATTTTTCAATGATGCTCTGGTTATAGTATAGATATGGTAGAGGTAGGTCATAATATTTTTCAAATATCATCCATGAAGTGAAGGAAATGGGAATATCTTGGTTCATGGATTTGAGTATTTTTTTCTCACTTTCAGACCTCCCAAAAAGGCCATAGACTAGGTCTACACACAACATGACCTCTAGTTTCATTATGGCTTTATGAAGACTGGTAGCTTGGATCATAAGGATGTTTGAAGTGAGATAAATAACATAGGATATGGTCTCAGACTCATCAAGATACCTAGATCCTTCAACATTATATTAGATACTACTGTAATTCATGTCCCCCAAGTCTATGGCTTTAGAGATGAACTCTATGTCTTTGAACACAACTGAATTATTGTATTAGAATATAAAATAGTCATTTCTAAATGCAACACTCTTACCTAGAGTGGAAGGTCTTTCCCATGCCATTTTTTCAATATCTTGGGTAGTAATTGACATCTTTTTTTATCTCTCTATAACTTTAGACCTCCAATAATGGTAGTTAGGTGTAATCTATGAAGAGCTCAAACTTGGTTGAATTGATGATGTAGATAGGAGAGAAAAAATTCTTAGGGATTCAAATGTAGATGTAAGTGGTAATAACTAAGTTGATTAACCTTTTAAATATTTCTTAATTTAATGTATCATAGATGGAAATCCTAGTTCATGCAGAATTAATGACAAGATCAACTTTGCATATCTTCAACCTATTACTTTTGGCATTTAATGGCATTAAAATTGAAATTTAGCATTGATTTAATTTTGATCCACCACCAATTTTATATTTAAATATAAAGGTTTCTACCTTTTGATAAGTGGCATGCCACTTCAAATCTAATTGGGTGCTTGTAGGGCTTAAATGTGACTAATTTGCTTAGTCAACTTAAATATAGACACGTGGCACCTTTTAATTACTTTTAGGCTCTTGGGGTGTAACTTAGTGTGATAATTCATTTATATCATGCAACATGGCATATTTATATTCATGGAGAGCTCTACGGTAGGGCCCTATAATTTTTGTTGGTTGTGAGAGTGCCAAGTGTCACTTTAATAGGAAATTAAAGTTTCTTCTTTTCCAGTTGGATATATCATAGGCAATCATAACTTTGATTTGATAGGTGGATCTCTCAGAGTTTCTCTTCACTAGGTGTCACCTTTGGAATGTTTATGGATAGTTATTGGGAATTTGGCATTAATCATGTGGCTTGAGTGGAGCCATGCATCGCTCTTGGAGGTGATCCTATTGATCTCAAATTTCAACTCTATGAGAATGACATGTGGCATCATCTCATAGGTCTAATGGGGACACACATCACTTTGATGGCCCTTCAAAGGTGTTCTAGTGTATCTTCAGATAAAATTAACATGGGAATGCCATGTGTCTTTATCATGTGGGTCTAATGGGGACACTGATCATTCTCACAAACTTCTCTTCTTTCTTTTTCCACTTATCATTCTTTTAGGGAGATTTAGATAGTTGTATGCCATTGAGCCTTGATCAAATGGATCAGGTGTAGTGATATGCCTTGTTTGAGGGTTTATGTGAGCTTTACATGGATATGATGTGGTGTGGACATGTGTTGATTATAGATGGATCCTTAAGGGACATGCATCACTTTGGAGGGATGATCATATTTGGATGGTCATGCTTGAGACATGTGGTGACATCACATAACCTCTAGATTAAGTGGGTTGTGTGGTGGCTCATATTAAATGGGTTTGATCATGGGGGATAAGATCTCAACACATGGCATTTGGATTTGAATTCCAATGGCTAACTCTTTCATGAGCTTTCTAGATGATGCCACATGGTTTATGGGTTGCATAGATTTGTTTCAAGTATCCTACACATGGCATGATGAATTACTAAGGTATCATGAAAGATGGTGAGGTGGACACCTATCCTATTTATATCACCACCTTTAATTTTATGTCCCATAAGGAGTCACAAACTACTCATTTAAAGTTGATATCCCATGAATCTAAGTGAGAGACTAAGGCAGACCTTTAGAAACATCACATGCCCATCATAGGTAAATTAAAATAAGTTTAAAGAAAACTTTGCAAGTAAATGCTTTAAAAAAATTAAAATATTAGTCTATTAAGATCAAGTAAAGCTTATTGTGTTCATTCCAATTGGGGAACCAGATGGAACATTCTTGGTGATGGCCTATCTACACATTTTGAATCAATTCATGGTTAATAATTCATTATTGAATGAAAACTTGAGAAAAACTTGTAATAATTTAGATATTTCTAAATACTAATCTATATTACAAGATGAATGATAAACTAGAAATAAATAATAAGTATTAAATCAATTTTCTATGTAGTCAAATGCTTTAGCAAGTTTGACATCTTAGGTATTTTTGGAAAATTAAGATAAGAGGGTCCCTATTCTATGAATAGGGGTAGTTGAGCATCAATAATTTGGTATGGTTTTTAATGTTAGATGGATATTTTTTTATAGTTTCACAAGGTTTTCAATGTATACAATGGTGTTTCATAGTATAGAGTTGTAATAAGGTGCTACATTGAGTTATGCAACATGTTTAACTATTAAAGGTTATCTAAAGGTGAACCTATACTTGTATAATCAAATATATTATATTGAAGAGGTGTTATTAAATACCTAATGGTGGTCCAACATAGACCTATTGAGGAACATTACATGGATATCACTTGGTATGGTGATGGTTTCATGTATTATTCCTTTGCATGCAAGGTGTTACAAGTGTAAAGTGTTGGTTAGAGGTGTGAGTCTTCTCAAAAAAATATGGATATGATATATAAGATCAAATTAGAGTTTTAATGAATAGTTTTATGAAGGCTATTACATGCTAAAAACATATAGTCAAGTGTGTACATGAATACTATAAAGGAATGTAATATTTAAAGGTTGTAGAACCTTATAACTTGTATTTTTGTTGTAAAATGGTTTAGTTTGTGTGAATATAAAGTATGTTTATATGTTAGGTTTTTTTACCCAAAATTATTTTCAAATGATATATTTGTCTATATGTATATATGTATGCTTATTATTTTATATTTATGTTGTTAATATTTTTAATTGACAATATCCCCTAGAAACTAAGTGTTTTGAAGATTTATTCCTATAATTTAGTATCAAATCTTGGTTATAAGATTTATATAAGTTAGTATATCTTGAAATACTAAATTTTATATAAGTGACAACAATGTAGAGAATCTTATGTGATAATAATGGATGGAAGCAACATGATAGAAATTGAGAAATTAAATCATCTAAACTTTGTATTATAGAAAATTAAGATGGTTAATTGATTTAGATCATTGGGTTTCCATGTCATATAATCTGCCCACTGGTATGAAATAGGGATCATGAAAATCATTTTATAAAAAAGTGCATAACTCTATCAAATCATGTCTATTTGATTTAGTTATTCTAAATGTATTTGAGGAAAAGACTGTGAAGCATTTGTGCAAAAATATAATATTTTCTTATGAGTTGAAGTAATTGATGAACAATATTTTATTGAATTTTTTTTATATTCATTATGAATTAATGATGACTATTCAATTTCATAACACTTGAACACCTTTAACACTATGCTTAGCCAATGTACACTTGTCAACATAAATATGGATGAATAAGATATGCATATAACACTACTATGTTAGTTTTTGATTTCATGGGGTAATTTGGTGATGTTATAAAAAACACTACATCAAGGCTAAGTTTGGATGATGTAGTTGTGTCTATGTTATTATAGGATATGTGGTATATTTTTGTTGATGTTTTTAATAATAAAGATGCAATGATGGTGCAAGGTCATTATTAGGGGTAAGGAAACTATAAGAATAGAGGAAAGTGGTCAAATTTGAAGGATAAATCAAAGGATTTAGATAAGTACACTAAAAAATGTTGGAACTATGGAAATACAAGAATTTAAAATAATTATAAATAAAAAAAAGTGATAAGACCAAACTACCAAAGTCTTTGCAATCATAAAAAATATGCAATCTTGTATTAGGCTCAATTTATGACCCAATTTAATACATATATTAAATTAATTGATTTAAGAGGACAAAGAGAGTCTATAGAACATGGGATGAATATCCCATCATTTTATGATTATTTTGGGTATCTAAGGGATAATAAATTTATAGAACATTTAGTTGGGTGAGCAAAAACTATTACCACCATAAGTTAAATTGATCTCTTTACCTCAATTAAAGTTTTCTAATGTTTTGGACTTGTTGAAAACATAGGTTTACTATATTATTTCATATGATAAGTTAATTATAATCTACTGATTAGACATGTTATCATAAAAAATGTAAAATATGGGGAAATATTAAGGTAGAAAATGGATGATTATTTGACTGAGATCAAATATTTTGGTGATGATAAATGTAAATCATTGTTGGCTAAAAATATATGATTGTGCATTAGGTTTAGCTATTGTAAAACTTAAATAACTCAATTAGCAACACTTAAAGGAAAATGTGAACATATAATTTAGAATAGTTATCCAAATAAAGGAAATACACAAGCCTATATCTATTACACATAATGGCTTAATAAATATTCAAGTTAAACAAAATGATAATACATAATCACTAAAACTAGATGCTTCAGAACATGACTATATATTCAATTTGGAAACCAACATTCAAATAACTTCTTGGCATGTATTAACTCTATCAAATCAATATATTATGGTATATAATCATGAAAAAACAAATAAATATGGTAGGTGAAATCTTGACATAATATTGAAAGAGTTTTAGTACAAAATGTGTTGACCCTTTACAATGAAAAGTATAACTAGTTATATAGGCAAGGCAATATGACAAATTACCTTGATGCACAACCAAAATTTAATGGCCTTATGCATAAAAAAAATTAAATGGTATTAATGTAAATATTGAATAAAATAACTAATCATATTTCAAGCTCTTGAGATAACACATCAAGAAAAGAAGAGATAAGGACCAAGTCATGACACAACTCCCATATTACAATAGATTCTATAAATCTTAAATGAATAAGCCAAGCATTTTATGTAATTTAATATTTAGGTGACCAAAGGGATGCACATATTTAATTTTTTTCACTAATTAACCAACAACCCAAACATGAAAATACACATTATGGTAAACATATCTTAATTATGGGGTAACGGGTTCATGTTATAGCTTGTCTATTCTCAATGTATTATGTTTATCTTCAACAAAATATAATTCCTTCTAGATGCACCCTTTTTCCATTAAATGTTAGTGACATGACAAAATTAGAACAATCCATTGATCCAATCTATAAATATTAGAGTTCATACTATAAATATCTTTTAAAATATCATTTTATTCTAAATCTAGATTCAACTTTTGTCTACTCTGGATCTTGCTCAATTTTATAAATAGTGATGTGGAATTATATCTTGATGAAAGATATTCTAAAATTAATTATATGCTCAAGTCAATCTACAAAAATTCTTGGGTTCATATATTATATCTAATTGATCTCTTGTGACTATGCATTCCATATACGAATAAAATTTTCCCATACTTACAAATATATGGATCATGATCTCCCTTTGTCTTTTTTTATGTCTCAACATGTTATTTGACATTTAGATTCATATAAATTTTAGCTTTACCATGTATTATATATCTCATTATTAATATTTTCCCATGATTTATTCATTTCAAACTCCCTAATGAATTTTATCTTCTATGGTATGTCCCAAAAATATACCCAAATCTCTCTACATACTATGTTTCTTCCTTAATATCTTTTTAAAATAGTCTATCAATTATTGATTTCCATTTGTGCTTATTCCTTGAGCCCTCAATATAATCTCTTTATAAGTTATTATATTAATATTTATTTGATCTATATCCTATCCACTCAACCTTAAATCTCTATAGTTGTCCATATCATTCATATTTGGTTTTGATTCTACTTAACAAACTGCAATCAGGAATATAGTCAAACTGTCACATACCCATCCTTTATCTTCTTTAATTAGCCATAAAATTTAGATTCATTATCTATTAACACCATATCATTCCATACGTTGATGTCACATATCATATTTTTGCTTATTTGACTATCTATATATGAATGCATATGATTTTTACATTTGTCAAAATTTAGATTTTGGTAAAGTATTTTGGGTTTCATAATTAGCTTTAGATATATTTTTTGGCTAGTTTCATGAGATCACACCATGTGGCATGATATTAAAATTTTGAGGATCTCTTAACTATTTAATATGTACTCACCCTTATGAATTCTAACTCCTTGAGATGTGACCACATGTTGCAATCTCAAATCTTCAGAATCATAACAAATTTAAACTGTGCACTTTTACTCTATGATCAATGAATTCCTGAGATGTGACAACATGTCATAGTATCAAGATTTCATGCTCATGAAATATTAAAAAACCTTTTCAATTTTCATCACCTTACCTGATATTTTAATCCTTGAGATCATACCACATGGAATGATCTCATAACTTCATAAGTCTTCAACACTTGCCATTTTTACAAGAATTGATCTACTCTAATTGAAATTTTGAGTGATCTCTAAACCATTAATACTGCCACATGGGACATTTAAATTAAATATTACATTATAGACTTAAAATTTTTGAATTAACCCTATGATTCCTTAGTTCTATTGATGATGTAATGTGGTGTCATTCTGGACCTTTAGGCCTCAAAGTTTTTATGGACTACTACTTTGTTTTTCTGAGATATGATTCCTTGATCTAACTACACATGGATGGATAATATAAATTAGGCTCAAGAATAATTTGAAACTATGGAATTTACCTTCCAACATTTTAATTCACTATCTATTACAACATGTCACAATCTCAAGAGGCCAAGGTTTAGGAGGCATTGAACTATTGATTCAATGTATTGACTACAAGTGTCATGATCATGGTAAGTCGAGACTTATGGAAATTTTTAATAATTGATAATTAATAATGCTTAAGGCAATAATTCATCATGATTTTTCAACTTGGTAGAATCTTTGGAACTCTGGTTGTAGGAACTCTACATAATAAAGTAGAAAACATAAATATGAGAAATAATTAATATGTTAGTTAAATAACAAAACAAAGACCCAAAAAATGAATAAAAAAAGACATATTTAAGTTAATAAAAGTAAAAAATAGACCCATAAAATCATGAATTATCATAAACCAAAGTTTTAAATACTTGAAAGAATCCCTAACCAAAGAAAAATTGACTAGGAAAAATACACTATAAACTTGAGTAATATTTTTTTAAAAGCCAAAATAAGAATTTAAAATTGATAATATGACCATTTAAAATGAAATTTGAACTACAAAAATCATCAATTAAACTTAATTACTTTGATAATTTAAACCCAAAGTCTAGTGTCGTAACCTATTGATATTGACCCTTTTTCAATTTAGCCTAAAAAAAAGGTCATGTTCATGTTTAAAAGCTCAAATGTTTAAAATAATCATCCAAATACATTGATAAAACCATAATATAATATTTTAACACTAAGATAAATATTTTATAACTAATGGAAGACTTTGAATTAAAAATGGGAAAATTTTGCCAGTTTATATTTTTTAAACCCTCAACAAGGATTGTCTAATCATTGTGAATAAATGGTCAAGTAAAGGTTATTGAATTTCATAAAACACATTCATAAGTTTGAAACCTTAAGGTGGGATTCCATATAAATAAATTTATGCATCATTTATAAATGAAAACATGAAATCAAGCAAGGAAATAAGAAAGAAATAAGTGTGTTTAAATAAATAGGGTCCACATATGAGATTTTGAGTAATTTGATGTGTTGGAACCGAAAATTGGTGACTTCCATGGGGAGAATGGTCTTTAGAATTTATAAAATATAATATAAATATTTACTCAAATAGTAGGTATTAAATATACAATGCCTTATACAAAATAACAAATAAGAAAGCACTAAAGTTTACCTCAACATGTGACATACTAATTTATAGATCTACCTAGGACTATTAGTGTGTGTCACAGTGATTGATTATGTTATAGCTTTTGAATTCATAGAAATAAATTTAAACTTGTCCAAAATAATCAAAACTTTTGAGAAGTAAAAATTTATATGTTTGGATTTGGTGGGAATATCATGGGCATTGATATGCGATCAGCTAGGTATATATAGAATTGACAGAGATACCTTTAGTCCCACTCGAGGCCTTGCTCCACTGTTTGCTAGGCTAAAAATCCTAAGATGGATATTTATTGAATCACCCTTTTAAGGAAAAATGTTATATTTTGAATTTTATTTAATTCCTTTTTAATTTATTTCATTTGAAAATATTTCATTATTAAGTCCATTGAGGGTTGGGGATAAAGCCAAGGTATAATGATAGACTCAAAAAATTCATAACTATCAAGACAAAGTTAAATCATTTTAATGTTTTCATCTTACTTCAAATGTTATATTAAGTGTAATTTTATGGATTTAATAAGAAAATAAACATTTATAAAACTTTACATATTCTATTTTGAATCGCATGCCTTCAAAATTTTGAAAATGTATTTATATTGCAACAGTTTATGTCATTGTTCAAGGATGATTAATTACCTTCTAACTCATAAAGTCTAAATTATTATGATACATTAATCATCCATTTGAATTTCTTATCCTAGTAGAGTGTAAGGGCACAACATTTCTTCAACATATTGTTGTCAAAATTTTCTATCCATTTATTAAACTTGATTGCTATGAAATATTGATTGTGAGAAAATTGCACTCCTCCAATACCAAAGCATGAACAAAGTGTAATAATGTAAGATACAGAACAATAATTCTAAGGGAGTACCTGATAAAATATTTAATTATCATTATACCATAGATAATTAGTTGTGATCAATTTTGAAAAGTACACAAAGACCACCAATAGTTACAACAAAACAAACCAAATTAAACAAGTTGGGAAAAAATAACATAACAAGTAACTAAAATAATAACAAAATGAACCAAGAAACATAAATACATAATAATAGAAATCAAAATAAATTAATAAATCCATAAACTAATTTAATAAAATATGAAATTATATACAACATGTGCATGTCATTAAACTCCTAAAATTCATTTTGAAATTGCATTTGATGGAACAACTAAGAAATAATGCTTCAAAAACTATCTATTGATTAATAAGGGGAGGTCATTATTCTTATATCTTTCAATATAAATGCATTCCATCCTAGTAGTTCTAAAAATTGATAAGGTTTTATCCAAAGAGGACTAAACTTAGGATGTTGACCCTTCTTATCATGGACTTTTCCCCATACTAAAACTAAGTCTAAAATACAAAATAATTTCACCTATGCTATTTTATCAAACCACCTCTTCATAGTAGCTTATAATGTACTAAAATTTGGAAAGTCTTCTTCTCTTGTGTCTTAAAAATAAATCATATCTGGAAATCTATTATTTCATTGGCTTTCATATATTCATGAATTAATTGATATGTGGGTTTATTGAGTGTCATTGGGAATATTAGATCAACACCATAAACTAATCTAAAAGGTGAACTATTGAGACTCCACTTGTGTCTTGTTCGATCAACCCACACAAAATATTTGAGTATCAAATGATAGCTACATGGGTTCTTTTCTATTAATTTATTAGTGACATTTGGATAATTCTTATTTGTAGATTTAACGAAACAATTTCCATGTGGGTAATAGTCAAGGATAAATTCAATGTAATTCTATTCTAATATGCCCACTTAGTCAATCTATCTAATTATAAAGTAATCCCATTATCACACACAAGTGTTATTGGGGTGCCAAATCTAGTTGTAATTTATTCTTCAATAAAATTAATCACCTCTTCGGTAGTGCTAATATTTGTTGCTTTTGATTTAGGACACCTTGTTCAATAGTCAGTGGATGTAAGAATGAATTTATGATCAACTAAATAATTTGGGTTTATAACTCAAATTAAGTATAGACCACATTAATAAAAATGATGTTATTTAATCACTTGTTGAAGAGGCATACTAACATGAGTTTATCTTTTTGTAAATACATAACAAAGATGACAATGCCTCACATGTGCATGAGCATCTTTAAATATACTTGGTGATTAGTAACCAACTCTTAATATGTTTTATGTAGTCATGCTAAAAAAAGGATGGGTGTAGTTTGTTATGAAAATAAATCATGTCATCTTGTGTTTCTTATGACATTATACATCTTAGGAAAATACCTTTATGATTTTTAATGTATAAGATGTATTTATTAAACATGAAATGAGCAACCTTTAATTTTATTGGTATTTTATGTGTCTTATCAAGGTTAGCTAGCATAATTCCATATAATAAGTAATGAATGATTTAATCTACCATTGATTGTTCTTTATTTCAGACTAATTTACATTAACAATAAAAATTCTAGGATCTACTTTAGAAATGAATTATGACAAACCTTAACCTCAAACTAGCCTTACAGGATTAACTTCCATGTCATATTATTGAAGCTTTGAGAACCATCATCTTATTATTTCTCCAATATCATTATGTCCTAATATCAAATTGACAATAGGATTAGGATCCATAAGTTCCATAGAATATAATGTCAAAATTTCTTTTCTACCTTTACGAATGCATAAACTTGCTTGTATAACAAAAGGTACTTAAATTCAAACTTTTTAAAATTTTTACTCATTAAATCTATAGGGTGTTATCCATATTCATACTTCTATGTCAAGATTATTGTAATTTTATGATCAAAGGCACATAAATATACTTTAAGGTCATTGTCATAATCTAGACCGACCAAAATCAGGGCTTGCATTATGGCATCTTTTGTTTCTTGAAAAGATTTATTCAAATTAGGGTTAAAATCTACTTTGTCTATATGTTTTATCATAGCATTCAAAGTTTTAACTATTTCCACAAAAATATAAAATAACTTATGAATGAAATTTATCTTACCAAAAAAAGATTTCAATTCTTTATTACTATTTTACAATTGAATTTTTGAAATGACATTAGCTTGATTAGGTTTTATTACCATACCTACCTTTATGATTAATTGACAAAGAATCTTACCTTTTGTTTCATATAAAATACACTTTTTTGGATTGATTGAACTACTAAAATTGTGGAAATGTTCAAAAATATTGTGTAAGTGGTATAAGTAGTTTGATATGTATTTAAAAAACATTGTTAAGTCATTCATGTAAAAAATAATGAATAATTCAAATGAAATGTCCATATCTCTTTGGAAAGTGTTTCCAACATTGATCAAACCAAAAGGTATCTTTTTATAATAAAATGCTCCCCATATTTTAGTGAAAGTTGTCTTAGATCTATCATTTTTGTCAACCAAAATTTGATTTTAACTTGAGAATCCATATACGAAAGACATCATGTTAGACCCACTAAATTTTTAAATGACTTAATCTAAAGATAGAAAAGGATAATTTTTCTTTTTTGAACCATGATTCATGTTCTTGAAATCCACACAAAGATAAATTTAACAATTCTTATTTATGATAGAAACTAGGTTGACCACCTAGGTTAAATGATGATCCAAAATATTATGCTTGTTGATAATATATTTTAAATTTCCTTTTTGATAAGCAGCTCAAGAAAATGATTGATTGGTCTTTATCACTATCTTAATGGTATTTTTGATCAATATATAATATTATGTGTCATGATGTTAGGATTAAACATCTTCTAGTTTCCATATGTCTAAAAAATAACATATTTATGGTATATCAATATTATTTTTAGCCTTCCACCTCTTCATCACTACATTCACGTCCTACATTGATGTTCTAAGGTTGATCAGGCATCCCCATCTTAATAAATCACAATTTATGATTGGAAAGAATGGGATTTTCAAGTTCATTTATAGGTTCATCTAGATCAAATAATATTTATAGTGAGATAACCCCCTTAGAATTTTTTTTAAGATTTAAAACTCCATTATCATCATGATACTCTTAATCCAATTTACTCCTTTTATCTTCATCAATTACCTATGTATCAAAAATCATTGGAATTATAAATGAAATCCAAGATATGCATGTCATATTCAAATACTTGAAAATGTTTTACATTATCTAATACATATGGGCATGAAACTAAATTCATGGAATTTTCTATAAATTAGTATTATTCGATGGCATAATGTTAGTAATAGAAACAACTAGTGAGCCATCATGTCATTATCAGTTATAAGAACAATAAAATTGTTGAAATAACTTAATGACTTTATTAGATCCTAAGATTGGTGTTCATACCATTTAAAATAAGAGACTTTTCATTGAAATTTATTTTTTACCTAATTTATGATTAATTCAAAGTCACCATAGACTTTTAATTGATGAACATCATACCTGGTTACAAGTTGTAATCCCAAAATTAATGATTCATATTATGCCATGTTATTTATGTACAAGAATTAAAATCTATGGGTTGTTACATGATGTCTACTAGATGGGTTGATAAGTATAATACCCACTCCATATCCTTATTTAGAGTGTGTTTAATCAAAATACAAATACCACAGAAATGAGTTTTTATCTTGATTAAGATTTTTCTTCTTTTTTGTTTTGGTATTAGAGATCTTGACTATGAGATCTTAACAACCTCATAGTCTTCCATTTCCTTTTAAAAAATGTCAAAATATTGAAAAAACTATATATAGTAAATTTCTACATGTTGGGTTATGTTATGCACATGGAACTAACTAAGTAGGGTGGTTTTTATGATATTAATCTTAGGTAATTTATTGGATGAATATTAAACTTGTTTACCAGCTCTATTAAATGGCTTATAATTGTGTTGGTAAGTGAAATTTATGGTACAGTTTACACTACTCAATCTACCTACTTTTTTTTTCAAGTTTTGTAAATCATTGCTTAATCTCTAGGTCATTATTTGGATTACATCCAACTCAATTTTATCTAATTCTTGAGATGAATTTTGTGAATTATTTATTGTTACTAGAATTAAATTTTGATTGTAACACTAAGGTATATCTTAGTTACCATATATATATATATATATATATATATATATATATATATATATATATATATATATATAGAAATCCTAAATTCATATTAAGGGAAACATGTTTTAGAGAGACTTGATTCATAATTGGAAGAGGTTGTGGCAATAGAACACTTTGATTTATAGGTGTGATTAAGTTTGACACTAGAATGTTTGGGAAAACATTAGGAATTAGATCCAACATTTTCCCTTGTGGATTGAGTTGTATGAGAACTTTTTTACTTATACATATGTGAAGGGTAAATCAGTGACACTTACACCTCTCCTTAAGAATTGGGAAGTCCAAAGATCCAAGGAATTTTTGAACATTTCTAAGGCTACTTGGGAACTTGGTCTATATAAGGTTGTTACACTACTATATATATTTTGAAAACATGCATTAAAATTTCCTATAGATTCATTGGGTTCCCTTATCATGGAATCAAAATACTAGTATAAGATAATTAGATCAACCATCTAACTTAACTAGGTTAAAAACATTTTTCTAAATTGATTCTAGCCTACAATTAAATTCTTAGGAAGGTTAAGGAACCAATCATAAGCCTGATCAAACAAGGTGAATAGGAATAACCTATAGGATACATCTTCATGATCAACATTAAGTAACCTAAGATATGTTTTATAATATGTAATGCATTATTTTTTATTCCTTATAGTGTTTGGGGTGAATTTGGAACATAATGCTCGTGGTTTTTATGATAATCAAACATGTCACCATGAACTTTTATAACTAATCAAATTAAATAGTTTGTAGCCATTTGGACTAGTCTATTATGATATATTATGGGGATGGTTTGTCTAGGTAAACTAATCTTATGGTTTTACCTCGATCAAATCTAAGACATCTATGAATTTGAAGAGGAGAAACAATTAAACTTTTATGACCCAACCTAACTCTAGATCACATGATCCTTGACGAAGACTCCAAAGTGACAAACACTAATTTATATTTATGTGGATTTTAATCACACAATAGATGAAAAATTATAAGGATGATTTCCAAGACCATAAATCATGAATATTAACCAAAAAAATTATTAGACCATCCTTTTAGTACCAATTTATGTTTGTGTGTATTATAAACACACAATGGTAATTGGGAGAAGCATAAAGGGTGGCCAAAATATATAATTAATGATAATTTTAGAGTATTTAGACCATGAGGCACCATCAATTTCTAGAGTCAGTTAGACCATTCATTTTTTTCATTTGATTCTACTTAACAAAATACAATTGGGAACATTATCAAACCATCACCTACTCTTCCTTTCTCTTATTTTCTTGGACATCAAATTTAGGGTTGCTATTTTCTGACACCATCGACTTCCACATTGTGATGCCATGTGTCAAATTTTCAATTATTTGACTCTCTATCTATAAATGCACATAATTTTGACACTTTTTAAAATATAACTTTTGGGGATGTCTTTCGAGCTTCATAATTGGCTTTAGATAACTTTCATAGACTAAGTAATGATATTTCACCCCTAGAATAATCTTATAACATTAAGGATATCTCAACTATTGAATATGTACTCACCCTTCCAAACTCTAACTTCTTAATATGTTACCATGTGTCAACCTTAAGCATTCAGAGTATGAACAAACTCAAACCATGCACATTTAATCTATGATCACTAAATTTCTAAGATGCAACTACATGATGTAATATTGAGACTTAAATTTCATACCATATTTATAAACCTTTTCATTAAGCATCACCTTCCCTGATCTCAGAATCCTTGAGATCATGCCATATTGAATGATCTCAAAACTTTGGAAGTTTGTGACACTTAGACAATTTTACAAGATTCAATTTGATCTAATTGAAATTTTGAGTGAGATCTAAACCATTAATAATTGCATGTGGTGCCTTTGCATTGAATCTTCTATTGGAGGCCTATTTTTTGAATTAATCATTTGAGACCTTAGTTTTTATGATGATTTCATGTGGAATCTTCATGGGCCTTCAAGCTTAAGAGATTATATGGACTAATACTTTTTTTTCAATCTATGATTTCCTGATCTACCTAAATATGGATGCTCATAGAAGTTAGGCTCAGGAAGACTTCAAAACTATATACTTTCCCTTCTAATATTTGAATGTTTGATCTACAACCACATGTCACAATATCAATAGGTTAGGGTTTAGAGGAATTAAGCCTTTAACTCAACATGATGAATACTAAATGACCAATAAACTAATAGGTTTCATGATCATAGTAACTTAAGACTTGAGGAAATTTTAACAATTGACTATGTGTGATGCCTAAGGCCATGAGGCACCATGATTTTTACACTTGACAAAATCTCAAGAAATTAGGTTATGGGACTCTGTAAACCAATGTAGAAAACACAACTCTGAGAGAACATTAATATGTTTCTAAAAAAATAATAATAAATACTTGAAAAAAGGATTAAGAAAAACTATATTTAAGTTAAACAAATTCCAAAATAAACCCACAAAATCATGAATTAGTGGAAACCAAAGTTTGATACACTTAAAAAAAACCATAACCAAAGCAAATTCATCTAGTTAAAACACACTATGAACTCAATTAAACCATTTTTAAAATACAAAACAAGAATTTGAAATTGATAATATGACCATTTAAAATTAAATTTAAACTACAATAATCATAAATTAAACTTAAATACTTTGATAATTTAAAGCTAAGGTCTAGTGTCATAAATTATTGAAATTTCCTCCTTTTTTAATTTAACCTAAAGAAAAGTTCATAATCATGTTTTAAAGATAAAATATCTAAAATAATCACCCAAATACATTAATATCACCATAAATTAATATTTTAACACTAAGACAAATGTATTTAAGCAATGGAAGACTTTACATTGATAATGTATAAATTGGGCCAATTTACATTCTTTAAACCCTAAAAAAGGATTATTTAATGATTTTGAATAAATGGTGAAGTGAATGTTGTTTAATTTCATAAAAAACATTCATAATTTTATAACCTTAAGGTGAAAATCTATATCATTCAATTTATGCAACATTCATTAATGTGACCATGTAACCAACCAAGAATAAATAAAGAAACAAGTGTTTTTAAATAAAGAGGGTCCCCATATGAGATTTTGAATATTGGGGTGTGTTGGACCCAACATGATGAATATGTTCATGATTGACTAACTATGACTCCTTTCAAATGAATCCTGCAAAGGAGTGGTAATATAGATAAAAAGAGTATGAAGGTGGTGATGTTTTTCTATGAGACAACTCAAATTAATAAGCTATGGGAAAAATAATATTAAATATAGGATTTAGATATGGTAGGATAAATAATCTCCTAGGTTTCTTACACATTCATGGCCTTGTGAGGAGTTTATTTTGTATGATCAAAATTAATTATTCTAGCATCTAGTTTTCATGCAACATAGATGAGTGTAAGATGGTTCGTAGAGACATAGTGTTATAAATTGGTGCATTCAATGGTATCTTATTTCATATTGATGTGACTATGATAAATAGTGCATGTAATTAATATCTTGTTCTTAAGACTAGTTGTAAGTAGGAACATACAAATTGGCTCCTACAAAGGAAACAATGTTATGGCATTATAAATTGTGAGACATATCAGAGAGAAGGGTTTGCACATAATGTTGACCAATGATATGGTGGAAGTAATGTATAATTATCCCTTGGAATTTTATGTCTATGGAAACTAAGTTTATGTGAAGAAAATTATAGTGAAGTTTCCCAAAAGTAGTGCACATGAAAGTAAATTTAGAAAGTGATCCATAATGATGTGTTCAAATTGGTTGAGGTTAAATCACTAAACATATATATTATAATGTGTGAATTTCACATATTAATATACTCAAAATATTTGGGTATACTTCAATGTGAATAAATATGAAGTTATTATTAAATTCAAGGAGTTCAAAGTCCTTGTGGAGAACCAGATAGATAATAGGATCAAGGTGTTGTGCATGGAAGATTAGGAGTGAGTATTGATCAAAGAAGTTTGATGAATTTTATATGGAGATAAATATTAAAATATATAATATGGATCCATACACAAGACAAAATAATTTAGTCATAAAGCATATGAACAAAATTTTGATGGACAAATCCTAAAGTATGCTTAGTGGTGTGCATTTATAGTAGAAATTTCTAGTTAAAGCAATGGATATTAATTTTTATTTATTTAGTGATCCACAATATCACCACTGTTTGAAAAAATGTACAATAATCATAGAATAATAATAATCCATGCTTTAAATGCTTGTGAATTTTTGTTATGATGATTACTCTCTTATCCCAAAGGAAAAGAGGTCTAAGCTCAATGTTAAGTCTTTAAAGTGTATATTTATTGGGTATCAATATGGCATGAAATGGTATAATATATGTAATCTTAAGATATTAAGAAGGTAGTCTACAACTAGAATGTAGTCTTTTGAGTTATGAACTCAAATCCAAAAGGTGTATATGTGCATGAAGAAAGTTATTACAATAACATATTTTATGTTCCTCATTTAATTACACCATACATGATTAAGGATTTAGTAAAGATTACTTGATACTTTAAACATTCACAATTTTTATCCTAAAGTGTAATAATTGATAAAAGAGAAAATATTAAAACATATCAATGGTGTAGAAAAGATTACTAAATTATCTATACGAAATTTTAGTTATAAAATCAAAATATTATATGTTCATTAACATGTGATACAGATAAGCAATACTTTTATGAAAATTGTTTAAAACATATTTAAAGAGTATATCCTTTATTTAATGCATTATTTCCATTAAGATCTGCACTCTTCTATATTTTCAAAATTTTAAGCCATAGAATAAAGGATTATCCTCATGTGGGGTATTTTTCATCACTTTAAGTATTTCATCCTATATAATTCCCATTTGCTTACATAACTCTCAACATCACAAGATAAATTATTTATCACTACTAAAGTATTTTTGTTTCTAGCCTAAACACCTTAGCTTGTTTTGTAATGTATTTGATATTAATAATCTATAAATACATGTAACATTTTAAAACCTAAACTCATTATGTTTAACCTAATATAAAAGTATAACTAGGCATGGAAACAAAGTTCAAAACTTTAGTCTTAGCTAAAATTTATGTAATCCAAAGTATCAAGAATCAATCATTCAATTATTGAGATATAAATTTAGAATGTTTTCTATTAAACTAGTAAATTTATTTTATCCAACTTAAATTAAACAAAGTTTACACTAATATTTTAAATTATTATTAAAAAAATAAATAATAAACTCAATCATTAATACTTTCCCAACTAACTCAATTATTCAAAAAAAAAAATCCATTGTCATTATAATAAATGTGGTTAAATAATATTACACTGTATAATAACATATATTATCTAATAGTTGAAATTATAAAATAAGGATCACATTTTTATGTTCAAGTAAATATTAAAATGTTACTTTTGGGCATATTCATTTGAGACCATTATTTATCATTATATAGAAAAGAGTAACTCAAGTTATTTCAAATAGGAATCAACCTTATTATCTAAACATATTTTCTTAAGATTAAAAATACTTAGATATCCATTAGCAACAATTACCATGGAATTATATTATTATCCAAGATTATAACTAAAAATATTAATAAAATCATACAATATGCAAAAGATAAAAATGACTTTTATAAATTCAAAATACATTCAGCTTACCTAATGCTTATAATCTCAAAAGTGAATGATCCTAATATCATTCCTTACACTTCCATAAGGTTGTAATTTAGAGTCTTTAGTATTCAAATCCACATGGAACATGACTATAAAACTCATATAGTTATAATAATATCTAGACAACTAATTATTCCTTTCTATCTAATTACCACTTATACCACTAAGGTATATAAATGTGTTTCTATACAAATCTTTTCATTATAAATGACTTAGTAATATTAATCAAACTATTGATGTGAATATTAAGACAAACAAATATAAAAAGTAATCATGCACTTCAATTAATAAAAACATATATAACATATAAGATATATTATCTATATTAAATTAGGTTATACTCATAATTTTATCTATAAAAGTGTACCATAGAAAACTCTAAAACTAAGATTGAAAAAAAGGTAAAAAAATCAAGAAAAATGAAACAAAATCAACATAAAAAATCACATCTAAACATCCTTCTTCAAAGCACTTATCCAAATAAAATAAAAATAATAATATATTAAGATACAACAATGATTATTTATGAACATAAGAATTTAATTTATTTCCAACAAGGTTAGAATACTACAAAGATAAATAATTATGTAGCTTTTCAAGTTACCAAATAACTTCATTTTATACAAAATTTAATAACAAATAAAATACATAATTCATCAATGAATAAAATTTTCCATGAATCCATTAAATCCAATAATGTTACATAACCATGTGATGATTTCATACAAATATATTTCATTTATATCTAAACTATTTTTCAACACTTATTTCAACATAAAATACTTTAACCATGTGTTAAGATGACTGAATGTAGCACTAGAATTTATATGGACTAATTAGATATAGTACATACACATGGCTTGATGTCTCAATAATACATTAAAAAAATACTCTCATTATACTTTAAAATTAACCAATTAACCATCCATATTAACCAACTCAATGGAAATCTTATTCCTAAATAGGTGATGCAAAGGAGAAATTAAAAAAAAAATGAGTAAGATGAACCTAAACATCGATGGACCTTAGCACCTCATCCAATGGATTTATATTGTGATAATTCCATGAATAAATAAAAAATTATATAAAATTTCAAATTAAAAAACCACACTCATATTTTGGATCTACTAATAAGATCTAAAGTTATAATAAAATAATAAAAGATTACTTACAACACACACTCAATGGAAATCACTTATAAATTAGTAAACTTTTCCAGTAATGTTCCAAACATCAAAAAAAAGTGATGACATAAAAAATAACTAAAATTAAAATTTTCAAAACAAAAATCAACTTAATACCCAAAATATACTAACATTCCCAAACAAATCAAACAAGCCATAACTAGTTAGACAGTCAGTTATACTCCATTAGAAAATGAAACAAGTTGATCCAAAGGTTTTTCAATAAAAGATTTAAAAATAAAAATAACCACAAAAGGGTCAAACCTAAACAATTAACTAATAACACTCTTATTTTAAATAGTATTTTAATAATGAAAACATAATAATGGAGGTGGTTTTTCATGACCCCATTCATCCTTTCCAAACTCTAAAAATAACTACAATTTAATTACTAATATTGAAGCAATGGAAAGAAAAAACACAAGGGTAAGCTACTTTATTTACTCCAAACAACTATTTTTGAAAAGCAAGATGTTATTTTTAAAACTCTCTATTTATTGTTTTTTTTTTCTCTATTTATTTTATTTATTCCTCTTGGTTCATATATTTTATTACTACCTCATTTCATAGTAGCTCATATATAAAAACTAAAAGAAAAATAATTTTACCAAGTTTTTTTACAATCTTAAGTAATTGGTTACCAAAATAGAATGACATAATCAAACTGAGAGTAAATTATACACAAAAACTATATAATGCTTCCTCTAAAGCTCTCCAAAATTGAGAACATTCTTTACATGCCCTTATCTCATTACCTCCAAATAAGGTGAGGTCAATAGTTTTATGGACCAAAATAAAAAAAAACCTCACTTTTCATAATTATCATCATCTAACTTGGGTCAAATTATTACAATTAAAAAGGGGTATAATTAAGCCATTAAACTTTAGAAATGTATCAAATAAATAAATCAAATAAAATCATTAACATGACCTTGAATAAGTCCAAAGTCCTTATTCATGGTTCCATACTTTACAAACCACCTTCTTACAAAAGATAAAGTCTAAAGTCATGCTTTGAATAAATCAAAGAAAAACCAAAAACTAATTAAACATGTCTAAATAACTGATAGTAATACTAGGCTAAGATAAGGCTTTGACTAAAATCACAACATAATTATAAGAATAGTTTCAAAATACAATAATAAAACCAAGATAATATAAAACATAATGAAAATGACATGAAATTTTCAATGAAGAAACAAAAAAAATATGGTTGGCTCAGATCCTTATGAATTCATTATTGGACATAAAAAACAAAAATAACAAACAACATGCACAATTGGCTCAAGCCAATGGTGGTAATTCAACTAAAATTGACACTTTATACACAATATAGGGAATCAAATTACTAAATTGAAAAATAAGGATTTGGTGGAACTTTTTACTATAATTTATTTGTGTCTTACTCATTTATAATTACATAACATTGTTCTATACTAGTTTTAAGAATTATTTTGCTCCCCACTTAGCTTATATATTATACATGAAACCATATAAATGACATCATTAGTACATTACAAATAGATAATAATGATTATAAATAAATCATCTACATAATAAAATTATAAATATCAACTAAGAACATAAATTATAATAAATGCATAAACATCTCAATATTATGCTTTCATAAAAAATTACAAGTGTTTTAGTTGAGGTTTAGTAAGGTGTGATTTGACATCCACTCCCCCTAAAAGAGGCACCATCATAGGGATCATATGAAAAAGTGACGATAGTGTTACATAAAAATATTATCATCTTCACGTGTAGAATTTTTCTCATTCATCTAGTCCCACTGAACCAAAACTTTTAAGATATTTTTGTTTCATAGTTTAACACTATGAAGATACAAAATTCAGTTTAGTTCCAATTGAAACATTTCATTTTTTTCCACATAAATATCAGTCCAATCTAGAATATGATATGGATAAAGTAAATATTTTATCAATAAATCAACATGAAACACATCACAATTTTAGAGTGAGAATTAAGAAGAGCTAGATGATAGGAAACATGGTTAATATTTTTCAAAATGTTAAATGTCCTAACTAAGCATGGAGCTAGTTTAGATGCCTTGATAAAATTTATAGAAAAAAATTAAGGCCCCACTCTTAGAAAGACTTTATCCATGACCTCAAATTCTATTGGAATTATTTTTGAGTTATCTTAACTCTTTTACCAATCATATGAATCAGTCATCCTTTCCCAAATAAGAGACATTTGACTATCATACTCCTATAACAATTTAGGGCCAACCAAAACTATATTTTATAATTTATTCTACCCAAATGGAGTATATAATTTCTTAACATACAAAGCTTTGAAAGGTACCAATTTATCATGGATTTATATGTATTATTATAATAAATTCTAGTAAGTGAAGATAATATTCCCACTTATATTATTGATCCATTACATATATTTTGAACATGTCTTCAAAAACATGATTCAAACTTTCAGTTTAACCATCCATTTTTTTGGATTATAGGAAGATCTAAAATTTAGATGCATACCAAATAGAATAATCAAGGCTTTCTAAAACATTTATGTAAATAACTTATCTCAATTAGAGATAATTATTACTAGTATACCATGAAGGTGAACAAATTCCTTCATAAATTTATCAAAAAATGTACAATTATCATATGTTAATTTTATTACAATGAAATGTACAAATTTAATATCCTTGTCAATAAAAATATAATGGTATTCCTAAATATAGGCTTTTGAAATCTTGTTATAAAATTCATGGAAACAATAGTCTACTTATTTTCAAGACTTGAATGTGGATATAATGAACCTCTTAATTAAAATGTTTAGAATTAACATGCTGATAATCTAGACACTTAACAACCAAAAAACCACATCTTTTTTCAATCCAGGCTAGAAATAGTATATTTTTAGCTTGTGTCATCTTTATGACACATAGTTGTGAAAAATTAAGTGTAGTATGCATTTATTCTAGAAGTTTCTCCATTAAATTAGTGACAATTGATACAAAAATTATGTTTTTAAACCTTATAATACCATTTGATTCAATAAAGTAATTATAATTATATTTAGTTACAATACCTTTATTTTTTTATACATAGATTTATTTTCAAATAGAATATTTTAGTTATTGTTTCAAAACAATAGTTCTAAAATTTGACCAAAAAAATGAAAGTGTAGTAAGATAATTCTTTCTACTAAGGACATAAATCACCCTATTTTACTTACCTTTGACATAATAAATGTTAGTATCAAAGTTAATGATAAATCATATCCATTTCATTACCTTGTATTTAACTCTTCCTGATTAAACAAGTGCATAAGGCTATAATGATCATACTTTATTTTAAAGTGTTTATACCAAGATAAAGCTGCTTCCATTACTTAAGGGAATTCCCTATAATAAAAAATTGAGGATAATTATTTAGGTATTTTTTTTCATGTTTTTTAAGTTTGAGAGACTCATAGGTATCAACCTTACCATATTAGGTCAAAACAACCCCAATTCCCACAACACAATTATTTTTTCATATATGAAAATTTCCATTTAGATCTGGGATTATAATCACAAGTGTAGAAGTTGATAATTACTTTAAATTATAAAATGCCTCTTCATATTGGGTATTACTAAGAGAATATTTACTGAGGATTGAAATAATGAATATTTAAAATTAAGAGAATAAAATGCTTAAACATGATTACCTTGAAAAGAACACAACCACAAGCTAAGACAAAAGATTTGATAAGTGGGGAAAATTATCGAATGGTGAAAAATTCCCAAAATCTAGTAGTGAGAATATTGCAACAATTAACTCCAAGTATAATAGCATGTAGAATCTTAGGAGAAGAATGAAATTAAGATAATATAGCAAGAGCAAGACTTAGAACAACAAGAATGATTTGTGTGTTGAGAGTGTTGAGGAAGAGAGAGGAAGGCTCTTTTAATAGAGTAATAAGAAGATAATGGGAGTTAAAAATAATCCCATGATTACCATACAAGATTCCTTTGTGTGTGTCAAGTCACCTATTCCCTTAGAGAGTGAAAGTGTGTGACAAGTGGGTAAAGGAGTTACTTGTAAGAACATCTCTCAAAACTTAAAGGGAAATAAAGAGGTGAGTGATACCTCATGGAATATAGATTTATGTGAATTTATAATTCACATAAATAAGAATTCCATACACCTTAAGACTTAGGATAAGCATAAAAATAAAGGAAGGACCCAAATAAAGTTAATTCTCCAACACTCCCCCTTAAGCTTATTTTGAAGATACAAAAGTGGAGAAAATATTTTACAAAAATATAAGGGATTTGAAATTAAATAATACTCCCCCTTAATATAAAATTCCTTCAAGAGTAATTATAAAAGTTTGTAGGAGAAATAAGAGAAAGTGTCACCAAAATTTGCAAGGAAGAAAGTGTGATCACCAAAAATCTCCAAGAATCCTCTTTAGTTAATTTGTTTGATTTGAAATTGAACAAAGAACAACAAAAGGAGAAGTGATCCATGAAACCATGAAAAATAAAAATATAACACCAATATTTCAAGTTAAGTAACCATCATGACAAAAATATAATATACATACATAGTGTAATAAAAGTAGATGTATAACTAGGCAAATTTGAGCAAAGATAACTTCCATCAAAAAGTGTGTAAAACTACATAAAAATAATTTAGTAAAAATAATCAAATCATATATCTTATGCAATAAAAAGAGAGGAATGCAAAAATATATTTAGTTAATCAAAATGGAGACAAATAAGATGTGTCAATTTCAAAAGATATTATGTGTGAATCATTATAAGAATTATCACAAAAAGACATATCAAAGTCTTTAGAAGATTCATTTTCTTTAAGAATCCAGATAGTTTAACCCTTAGAGGTAGGATATTTAGTCATTTTATAATAATTCAAAGTATCATGTGTGGTTTTATCATAATATTTCTATGGGTGTAATTTCCAATATTTAGATCTATGATGCCCATTTTTTTCACAATGCACACAAGTTTTGTTAATTTTAACCAAATCATGATTATTAGAAGCATTATAATTAAAATAATTTTCATTATAAGTCATTTGATAAGGAGGACAATAAGATTATGAATTTGCATTAGAAGTAGGTGAAGAAATAAAACCAATACCTTTACAATTTGTATTAGAATCAAGTAAAATAGGTTCAAGTATACCAGATTCACACTTACCAAGACCTCTACTAGAATACCCCATGGAGTGCATGATTTTTATATAGGGGTTGGTATAATTATTCAAATAATTTTAAGGAGCACAATAAATTTCACCATTAGAGTCAGTATCATGTGCAAAATACATGATTATATCATTGAGAGCATCTAAGAAAGAGGTTTGTAAAACATGTAAAGTCTCATTTTGATTTTTAATTTGTTTTTAAAGAGCATTCATTTCATCATTTTAAACAATTTTCATAGTAAAAAAAAATTAATCTAAAGGCCTTGAGAGAAAAAAAGATAGGTTTGAATAGCATTAAAAATTCAATGACAAGTAGCATTAATTGATCCAATAGACATTTGAAAATATTCATCTTAGAAAAAACTTAAATCAATTAATTTGAAAATGTAAGTCCACACCAAAACACCAATAGTTTTAACAATTAAAACTAAATACTAAAAAAAAGACTTTCCCTTATTAAATTGCAAATAAAAACTTTATTAATTTTGAAAGATAATATATAAAACTTAAATTTTCAAAAAATAAATCCCATATAAATTCTCACCCACATGAGAAAAAAAAGAATAATCTTTTTGATTGAAAAAAGATTCCATTTTCTATGTTTTTAAAAAAAGGAGATAATTTTGAGGAAAAAAAATTGTTTGTTTTTAAAAACATGTACCTTTTTGTCTTTTTGTGACAAAAAAACAAATTAAGTTCATGTCACAAAAAAACATACCAATTGTTAACATAGCAAGGAAATAATATGAAGGTTATTGTTTGTTAGAAAAAAGCTTTGACCACGTGTGTGCCAAACAAAGGATATGAAGACTAATGGAATAAAAAATACTTGTATTACAAATGAGTAATTAAACATGCTTAAAGAGTCTTACAGAATGCACAATACTTAATACACAATAATAAATGTGGATATGAGTTTTAAATTGCCCTTTTAAAAGTTGGAAAGTAAGATTTGAGTAATAATCAATGCATTTTTTATGCTTATCAATATTAATTATTCTAAAACTAAAACTTCATGTTACCAATATAAAAAAGAATGGAAAATAAGATTGTAATTAAAGGAACATAATTTTAAAAAATAGAAAACCATAGGTGTTGAAGTAAAAAAAAGGTGTTGCACCTCAAAGATCATGTAGATTGAAATGGATGATAGAAATGTATTAAATATCCTTTGCTTAAAAAAATAATTAGATTATAAAAATAAGACATGTGACAATTGAAAAGAAGGAAACATTAGGATAAAAGGAATGTTTAATCAGTCTAACAGACACTAATGCAAAAAAAAGATCTAACTCCAAAGTGGGTGAGCTGGGCAAGATGAAATTCAATAGATCTAATGATCATTGAAAGGGAAGGTACTCTAAATCCAAAAGATGCCACTTGGCAGGGAATTTTGATAGAAATACCACAATTTAAATGCTTTTAGAATTAAAAAAATATTCTATATAAGACTATGCATTCACTGAGAGCAAATAATGCACAATAAATTGAGTGCTAAGAAAATGAGAATGAATTTGAAAATACGTTGTAAAGAGTAACCAAATATTAGTCAACATTAGAAGAAGATTAAGACTGAAAATAAATTAGTTGCCTCTGGTTTAATAATAGGTAAAAATTTGGAAAAGTCTAAGACTAAAGCGAACATAGTTATACATAACTCATGGAAAACAAGGTAAATGAGCCTTCACAAGTTTTTTAAAATAGAGATAATAAAAAGTACCATAATGGGAAGACGACACCAACCAAAGCCTTCAAAATTTTATATTGAAAGGTTACATGCACTGAGAAAAAAAGCTATATAAAAAAGGAGAACTTAAAAACAAAACAGAAGACAAATCTAAATGAGCCAAAGTGAAGGTAAAATTTCAAGTCCCATATCAATAAATAAAAGTCCCAAGATGGTTGAATGTTATATATGGTAAGGGAGAATAAAAAAAATATACTACCACATAATCTAATGAACATAATGAGATAATTTTGGTTTTCAAAAAAAAGTGAAATTTATTCTAATGTATTAAAAAAAATATTTTTAAATGAAGGCTTTAAAATTTTTTCAAGCCAAAAAATTAAGTAACTAAACTAATTGAATTTTTTTTAAATAGCCAAACAGTAGCAAAAAAAAATTAGAAAAGAGAAAAAGAGATTTGTTTTTATTTTATTTTCCTTCTTCAAATCTACAAAAAATAAAATTAAATATCAACGTTAGAAACCATTAGCTCTGATACAATGACATAATATTTATTGAGGTCAAAATAATGAATATTGAAAAGCAAGAGGATAAAATGCTTAAACAATATTACCTTGAGAAGAGCATAAACACAAGTTGAGATGAAAGATTTGATAAGTGGGGAAAACCATTGAGCGATAAAAAAAACCCCACAATCTAGTATTAAGAAGCTTGTTTTAGAGAGGATTACAAATCAAGTTAGTCAAGAATTAGTCCATAAATAATGAAAAATGCATAAATAACTAACTAACTAATCCTATTTATTCCTATGGGAATTACAAAAGATAAAAAGAAATAAATGAAAGAAAGCAACATCATATTACCTTCCCAAATGGATTCACCATACCCATGTGGCTCAAAAGCATGTTCTCCCTTGATTAAGCATCCTTGTCTTTGTCAACAATGGTGGCAAACTCCTCCAATGTCTCAAGAACACTCCATAAAACCTAGGCTCATGATTCCAAATCACTAAAATATCTTATCAATGAAGATTTTAAACAAAATCAATGATCAAATGAAAAATATTGTGGAAATAATTTAACACTATAACTTTATAATATTCAAGCTTTTTTATTCATGTCCATAGCCTCTCTATTTATATATTTTTGAGATTGGTTAGGATCAACCATGACCATCCATCTCAAGATTGAAATGTGTGGCCATGGATAATCCTAATATTTTGAATTAAATTTATAATTATCTTTATCATACCCTTAGAATAAGGATCATTAAAGAGGCATGGGAGGCATTAACTAGGCATGGGTGACCCATAATCTTGATATTTTATGCACTTATGGCTTAATGGATGCCACCCCATAAATGATGTCATTAGGTGATGTAGATATTCAAAATTAATTTCTAATAATGATATATTCAAAAATATCCATTAAATTCTTACTTAAGCTCTTATATTGGATTAATTATCTTAATTTTAATCAAGTTTAGCACAATTCTTTAGATATTGTTACACAATTAATCAAAATGGTCAAAAAGTCATATTACTAGGTCATAATTTGATTGGAGAAGAACTAGAAGGTGATGTTATATGTGTTGGAGCTGCATGCCCATTTAGTATGTTGCCAACACCAAATAACAAAGGTATGTGATTGGTATTAATGAATTAGAAGAAAAAAGTGATCTAGAGAACTAAATGATGAATTTGTCATTTTGACTTGAAATGATCTAATCAAAGTTAGCTAGCCCATAAAATGTATTACCCTATTTATGGATAAATTGACCTAAATTTTCACTTGTAAGTGACAATTTTGAACCATTTAGGGAATTTTATGGATTTGGACCTAAAATGTGCATTTAAGTGTAATTTGAGTAAGATTGATAATTTCAACATAAATGGTGTTAGGAATTGGATGTCTACATTTTCCCCCTATTTGAGAAGGCATAGTGAGACATTTAATTGAATAAACATATTTTCAAATAAAAGAGTTGTCAAGAAGAAATTGGAACAAACCCATGATGCCCCCTTGAGAGGACATACTAGGATGAAAGAGAAGGATGGACTCTCGAAAAGAGAGAGAAAGTGAGAGGTTAACCCATGGAATAGATCACATCTAGATGAGTTAATGCTTACACACATGATTACCATAAATGATAAAAATATAATTATAAGTATAATAAGCCCCAAAGATATGGGGAATGAGAAAGATACAACCCATACATGTAAGGGACACACTGTAAACATACCCAATTTGAGAGTACAACCTATGCACTTATGACATTGATCAATCTTGAGACAAGTTGAACACTAAAATATTGCCATCATGGGATTTAATATGGAGAGCTTGGAATTAGAGGAAAAGAGAGAATGTTCTACTTTAGGAAGGGAAGCACCACTAGAATGGGGTCTCCAAAGATAATATAATAAGTACTCTAGTAGAGTAGATTTGATAATGATAAAATAGTTTTGCCCTAGTAAGGCAAATTTTGATCATTGATAAATAAAAAAGAATGATTTTTCCCCTATAGAGCTGATTTTATTTGGACTTGGTTCAGATGTGCCCCAACATGGGAAATTGGTAAGTAAAAATAGCTTAAGGATATAACCAAAAAAATAGGTTAAAGAGAGTGGACACAAACATACATGCAATGGGGTAAATGGCTTAGAAAGCCATATAAAACCAAGCTTATGAGAATGCACAAAGTGATAAGGGATGAAAATAAGAATGGAGATAGTTGAGATGACATTAATAGAAATTAATTGCTGCCTACATAGTTCCATGGACTCATGTTTCAACATGAACTTCAGGACAATGTAGCTCACCCATGTTTGGGAGAGAATGGAATGAGGAATGATGAGAAATTACCAAGAATTGATTAGACTTATAATGTATGCAAAGAGATTCACATCTAAGCCTGGACAAATAAACCTAAAATACATGTTACCTAGAATCCTAATTCCATATCATGAGCCTAGGTTTTGTAAAGTGTTATTGACAATCATTCATCAGAGCTGATGTTGACGTTAATACATTGAGACCTGAGCACAAAGTGATTGCTATAGAAAAATAAATTATACATCATAATTATGAATAACTTATAATGACATAATAATCCAATTGTGCTGAGCCAGTTCAAATGTCAATATCTATAACTAAGGATAATGGTAAAATAATGACCAAAACTAAAGTTACAGTGATTTACATTTAAACAAAAAAGAAAAAACAAAGAAAAAGATAAGCATAAATGAACCTAACTTGAAATAAAGATATGATCTTAAGTAGGAAAAAAATGTTTAAAAACAAAAGTCAAGGATGTCTTAACAACATGAGACCAAGATATGAATAATCAAGATCCATGTGGGCCATCAAGGCATTCTTGAACACAAAAAAGCAAAAGCAAAATTAAACAGAAAAATAAGACACCAACAATAATCAAATAAACAAAATGGTCCAAGAACAACATAATAACATAGGATCAATATATAAACAATCAAGATCCATGTGAATCATCAAGATGTTCTAAAACACAAAAGAGATAAGCAAAAACAAACAAGGAAACACAAGACCAAGAATGAGACAAGAGGTAATAAAAAAGAGAAAAGGAGAAGAAATAAAAGGAGAGGTGTGAAATCACAAAAAAATGCCAAGAAAACACAATAAAATACCAAGAGAACTCAAATAAACACACACAAACAAAAACCAAGTTAGTACAATTTAAAGACAAATGTTCATGTATGTGTAATAGAGGCACTACTTTCTACCACATCATAACAAAGAATAATGACATGACAATTGTTCCCTAATTAAAGAGGAATAATGAAAAAAGAAAAGGGGGAAGAGAAGAAAAGGAATGGTTTAGCCAATTAGACTCCAGATGTATAAGACAAGTGGATGTTACCTACATAGTTCCATATATGCATGTTCTAACATGAACTTCATGCCAAAATTAGTTCTCCCAAGAAATGGGATAAAAGAAAAAATGATGATCAGACCAACATGATTAATGTTATAGAATAAAATGGAAGATACAAAAAAAAAATGAAAATGGTTTGACAAACAAGAAGCTAATGAGATGAGAAAGAATGACCTTGAAAAATGGCAAGTGTGTGGGATAAGATGAAATGAATTGGTGTTTTTGTGATTGTAAAATGGCAAGAGCTTAGCATGGTGGAATGGGAATTTACAAATGTAAAGAAACATGAGACAATGTTTTTGTTCTTTTATGGATCATGTTCTAATGTTTTTAGTATTTTCAAAGTATTTATAATGTTTTTAGGATAAAATATTCATAAGGTAGGACCATCTAATCAAGGAGATGCACGTCCTAAGAGTAGAGGATCCAATAAGACAACTAAGTTGGTTACAACAGCCCATGCTCAGAAATTGGTGAGAGAAAGGTTCTTGATCTATAATAGTGTAGCAATGGTCTGGAACTAAGAAGATGTTTTTGTTCACTTGTCTGAAGCTAAAAAATAATGTCCTGGTGAACTACTTTATAGAACTATTGCTAAGGATACTCATAATGTTCATGAGATATAATTGAGATCATAATTAGTCAAGGGATAAAAAGTGTTCAAGCTTATAACATGCCTTAGACATAACAAATAATATGATTATCAAAGAGAGAAATATAGAATAGGATGAAGAATGTTTTTAGAGTGACAAGGATTCAAAGCATTTATTCTTAGGAATCATGAAAAGTGGACCAGGGTAGTAAAAAAATGCATTTAAGGTTAGATAAAAGGGTGGGATAAATTACATTAGCATAAGTTGCCCCTCAAATCAGGGGTCTTGTAGATAATGGTTCAAATTTGTTCATAAATAGAACATTTTAAGGTGTATGATGTTCATGGGCTCTAAAAGTTCTTCACCATTACATTTATCTAATTGATATGATCTTGATCCATAATTTTCTATGATAATATATGGTCCTAACCAATTACACTAAAACTTGCCTTTCTTTTTGGGCTCAACATTTCATATTCTTTTGGTTCTCTTTCAAAACTAAGTCACCAATGTCAAATCCTTGAGGGAGAATGAATTTATTGTAGCTCCTCTATAATCTACTATGATAGGCTTGAAAGTTTCCTAGGGTAGCCAAATTCTTACCATCAAAAAGTTTTAGTTTGTGCAGTCATGAGGCTCTATAGTCTTATTATCTTCAATGTGCTCTGTTGATATTCTTAATGATGGGATCTCAATCTTGACCAATATGATAGCTTCAGTGCCAAAAATAAGAGAGTATGGAGTAGCTCCAGTTGGGGTGTGATGATTAGTTCTATAATCCCAAAGGGCAAGAATGATTTTAAAGTGTCATTTATGACCAACATCATTAACAATCTTCTTTAAGATGGGTAGAATGGTTTTATTTAATGCCTCAGCTTGTCTGTTGCCTTATGGGTTATATAGAGTGTATTTATTGTGCTTGATCTTGAATTTTACACAAAGATATTTCACATCTTGGTTTACAAAGGATCCACCATTATCAAATATAATATGGTTTGGGATGTCATATCGACAGATGATATGGTAATGAATGAATTTGGCTATATGTTTCCTAATAACATAAGTGAGAGGAATGGCCTCAATCCATTTGGTAAAGTATTTAGTTGTAGTCAAAATGTGCTTATGTCCATTTGAATATGTCGAGTTAATTTTCCCAATGAGATCGAGACCCCATATTGAGAATGGTCGTGGTGTTGTAATTGGATGTAATGGTAAGGAAGGTACATATATCAAATTGCCATGTTACCAATAAGGAACACACTTATTTACATAATTACAAGTATTTGTCTCCATTCTGGGCCAATAATAACCAATTTTAAAGAGTTTCTTTGCTAGGACTACACCATTGGTATGGGCTCCACACATTCCTTTATGAATCTCCTTTGGTGTCATCTTGGATTCTCCCAAAGATAAATAATGAAGAAGCGTTACATCATAGCCTTTATGATAAAGCATGTTTTCAAGGAGGGTATAACATGTTAAGTGATGAAGGAATAGTTTTGGTTGGTTGTTGTAAAGGTTGGTATGAAATACATGACTATGGAAATAGTTATAAAAATCTTGGTACCATGGTAGTTTAAGTGAGGGATTAGGATTAGGAACAGTGCATATCCTCTCTGAATCTAATAGAATATTGGTTGGCTGAAGAAGATTTTCAATTAGGAACTAATACTTTTTATCACTATCATGCATTTAAATCATGGAACTAATTGTTACCATGGTATCAATAGATCTATTGTTGACTCATGGAACCTTATCAAACTATCTAGATTTAAAATGTGTTTTGAGGTTATTGACACTTTGATTTTAAGGAATAAGTTTATCATCTCTTGTTTGATACTAGTTATTTGTCTAATTTATGATTAGATACAAATCTCCATATACCTTTAAGATTTGAATATCCCACTATATAGAAAGATAGATCCTTGTAACTAATGCCTCATATTTAGCCATATTATTTATACATTAAAATTGCATATGGAAGGCTTTGGGGATCAAATTCCCCTATGGCATGATCAAAAATATGTGAGATCTAGACCCTTAAGATGTGAAGGATCCATAAAAATAGAGCATCCACTATTAAAGTTCTTTTTATGCTTGTTCTATCATTATGATAGAATCATCTAGAAGGTCAAAGCTGAGAGGTTGAGTGGCCATAATAGGAGCTTTTACAAGTTGGTTATCAAGAACTTGTCTTTTGATTACCTTTTGATTCTAGTACTTGATATCACAATCACTAAGGAACATAATCCATTTATCCATGTTTCCTTGAAGAGCTACTTTAGATAAGAGGAACATGAGAGGATCTATCTTGGTGATAGTAATAGTTTTGTTGTTTAGCATATAATGTCATAATTTTTGAGTGGTGAACACTATAGATAAACATGCCTTCTCAATAGGCATATAATTATGTTCATAGGCTACCAACATGTAGCTTAAATAATAAATAGTATGTTCCTTACCATGATCATCATGCTGAGCCAAAAATACCCCTAGGGCATGTTCTAAGGCTGATATATAAAGAAGCAATGTCTTTCCTTGTGTTGGAGGTCATAAGACTGGTGGATTAGCCAATTATGTTTTAAGCTTTGTGAATGCTATATAATAATACTCATCCCACTAAAATGTTACCCCTTTATTTAAGAGATGGGTAAATGGGTGGCACTTATCTACTAATTGAGAAATGAACCCACATATAGATTGGATCTTTCCTTGTAGACCTTTTAACTATTTGAGATTATTTAGTGGAGGAATTTATATAATAGTGTTGACCTTTGTAGGGTAAACTTAGATCCCTCATTGTGATATAATGAACCCTAGAAAATTTCCTGATGTAACTCTAAAGACACATTTCTTAGGATTCAAGTAGAATTTATATACAGGATGCCTCTCAAATATTTTTCATAGAATGTTAGGGTGTCTAGCTCTTATTATTGATTTTTATAGTATATCATCAACATATTCCTCAACAATGTCATGCATCATGTCATGGAAAATGATATTCATTACACACTGATATGTGGCTCTAGCATTCTTCAAACCAAATGACATGACTTGGTAATAGAATATCCCCCACAAAGTTGTGAATGTGGTCTTATGATGATCTTAAAGGGCTATCTTGATTTTATTATAACTATAAAATCCATCCATTAAGGATAAAATATCATACCTAGTAGTTGAGTCAATGATCATGTCAATGTTGGGTAGAGGAAAATCATCTTTGGGACATGCTTTATTGATATCACAAAAAATGTACAAACGCGTATGCCTAGGGTCTTTTTACTCACTGGTACTATGTTTGAAAACCATTTAGAGTAGTCCAATGGTCTAATAAAATTGGCTCCTAATAACTTTTCCAACTCAGACTTAACCAAAAAGGTGATGCACAGATGCATATTTATCAACTTTTACTTGACTCGTTTAACACCACAGTGGACAACAAGATGATGCACAACTAAATCTAGGTCCAATCATAACATGTCAGAGTATGCCCATGCAAAGATGTCTATATAATCCTTAAGAATGGATATAATATGTTCATGTTCTGCTTTAGTAAGTGAGGCTCTAAGATAAACCATTTTGGGATCCTCATGGGTTCCCAAATTCACTTCTATTATGCTCCCCATGAGGAGTGTGGATCTATCTTCTAGAATTATAGGAAATGTATGGTCATGATCATTTTCCTCTACTATATCTTCTTGTTATTCCTCCCAAAGATCTAGATAATATGACAAATCAAAATCTACCTTCTTAGGTAAGGCCAATTGGAAAAAACCTCTAGAAACTCAAGAGAAAGATGCTCAAATATTTTATGTTGTTCTAAAGAGATGCTTGTAATAGCTATGAAACTTGGGCTAGATGGGCTTTCTATCTCCTAAGGGGATGAACTAACTTTCCCACCTAGGAGTGCCTGAAATAAGTTTTCACTCAAAGGCTTATCTTTTTCTTTACTTTTTCCCTAATCAATAATTGCCTCAAAGAGGTTTTCACTTGAAGATCTTGATGTTTGTTCTTTATTATGACCAAGAAATTTTTCTTGCTCTCTAAAGTATGCAAAATAATTCAATGAAAAATCAAAACCCTACTTATGATCACCAATGGGGAATGCATCTCGTAAGCCCATGTATTCTACAATCAATTCTTCATTTTGAAACTCATCGAGGCATATGACTAAATTATGCTAATTCCAATCTATGAGATCAAGATGGCAAAGGCATAGGTTACAGTGAGGGTTTGCTTCAAGATGGGAAGCACCAATGGTAAAGATATAATGTCCTACTTTAGGTGGGGAAGCACCACTAGTATGAGTTTTTGCTTTAGGATGGGAAACTGCAATAGGAATTATGGTTAATATGAAATTTGAATCAAACAAATTTGAGTCAATGTAACTCATCAAAAATGTTATAATGGTACATTGTGTCACTAGTAAGAGTCTCATTACTAGTCACTTTGGAATTGTCACTATCAAATGTTATGAGGTCATCCTCTAGTGGTTTAAATCTAAGACCATGATTTCAATTGACAACTCCAACTCATAAGGGTTCTAAAATTACATTGTGCCTATGGGCCAAGGCCTTTCCCTATATAGTCAAGATGATCCATTATCCTGTTAGGGATAGGATACTTTGAATTTTGAAAATAATCAGTAAGGCCTTCATAACATAACCAATATCCATTGATAAAAGCTTCTCAATCTTTCTTTGGTGAAATTACAAGTACAAAAACCATAAGAGGTTTTGGTTGTTTCTTCTTTGGTTACCAAATTTGATCAGGTTTGTTAGGAGTCTGGGAAGTTTTAGGCTTACCAAATATTTTAGGGATTTTGGTAATTTTGAAATATGGAGGACATCCTTTAGATGGTATGTGGAAATTCCTATCTTTAATAATAACCTTCTTAGCTAGAGCTGTAGGAAATGGATCAACCAAAGTGGAGGCTAGATCACTAGGGTATATATAATTAGATGGATATGGATGAGAAATGATGGATATATTCTTCTTTGAAATGAATTTAGAACTTGGGAAATAGTTATAATTACAAAACTCTACTTCAATATGTTTGTAGTATTTATATGGCTTCTGATCAGTGGGAATAGTAACCTCGATCCCATCATGGGGAAACTTAAGGCATTGGTAAAGAGTAGATGGAACTGCTTGTACTTCATGGATCTAAGGATGATTAAGAAGTATGTTATAAAGAAGCTCAATATCCATAATATATAATAATGTGTGATGAGAAATAAACTCAACGATAACTGGAAACCAAATTATACTAGATGATTCCCTCTTGACATTGTCTTAAGCCTTGATTGTAATAGTTTCTAGTTGAATGTCTTTATCCATGTAGCCTAATTATTATACCAATTTAAGAGATATGATGGTCAACCTTAAACCATTATCTATAAGAACGTACTTGATCTTGTGATCCATAATGATTATCTCAATGTATAGTGGGTTATTATGGTTTGGTTTGAGGATGGACATGTCTTTTTAATCAAATGTGATTTTCTTAAATGAAGATAAGTGTGAAACTAAGTTCTAGAACTGATCAAGCTTTATATCATTAGGCACAATAAAATATTGGAAAAGTTTGTTAAAGATGGTTCTATGGACATCAGATGTCTGGAAGAGTTCTAATATGGAAATTTGTGTAGGGGTTTTATCTAATTGATTTGTTAGACTATAATGTCTCTGAATTATGGATTGAACTAGTTTAGTCTTTTTTGGGATAGTATTCAGCTTTAGAACTATTGACACAATGTTCTCATTGGGTTTTATGGAAGAAGTTGGTAAAGGGTCCTAGATGGTAACTCTTGAGCATCTAGTTGTGACTACACAACCTAGAGGTGGTAAGGAGTTATTAAAATTAGAAGAGGAAGGCAAAGGGCCTTGGATGGTAACTCATGAGCATCTAGTTTTGACTACATAACCTAGGGGTGGCAAGGAGTTACTATAATTATAAGAAAGGTGTTGTTATTTATAATTAGTAACCCATGTAAATGGAGTAGCAACATTATGATGTAAAATTGACATGGTATTACTAGGGGGAGAGGGTGTTGACCCTACAATGATGGGTCCCATATTGTGAAGAACATGAGATTGGCCACACAGTTTCATAGTAATAGTGGTAATATGGGTTATAAAAATGCATCCCATAATATCATTATAGTCATAAGGTACATTGTTATAAGCCACATTATTAGTGTGTGCATTATGATCTCTATTATGCTCATTATGATTCTAACCTTGTTGTTGGTTTTGATTCTACCTCTATCCTTAATTTTGACCATTTTAATGGTTTCTTGGTGGTGGTAGATCATGTCAAGGAAAGGGGTCTTTGTAGATTCCCATATCCTAATTTGTGTCATGATTAGGGGCCAACTTAATTTTTAGTTCACCATTTTCAATAAAGTCCTTAATAATATGTCATGATATGAACCATGACTAGAAATACAATGAAAGTTACACCATTCATTCTCTTTTTACCAATCTAGTTTTGGTTGATCTTGAGGAAATGGCATTGATACTAGCCATATAATTAAATTAGCTACAATGAGATTTTATAACACTATTTCAACTGATTCTCCTAACTTGTTAAAGACTCTAAAATTATTATGAAATGTCCTTCATGGAGGTTATCTCTACAAATTAGGTAGTGGATTTGGGGGAGTTAATTATACATTTGGAGGAGGCATAGCCTATACCATTTGTACATATCTTTTTTAAGTCACCCCATTGCCAACCATGTTTTATTTTTTGGTAAATCCCTTAGGCTTATCTTGCATTGCTATTTGAACCAATGATTTAGTCTGATTAGATGCTTAACCTTACACAAAAATCTTAACAAGGCCCTTAATAATAAGAGCCTTCTCAATCTACACTCCTTTGTCAATAATTTCTTCAAATGAGTTATCACAAACTAAGTATAGATTATAGATAACTTCAGGATGCAAATTCTATGTAAAGATATCAGCCAACTATTTGTTTGGCAAGTTATGTTAAAAGTAGCCTACCAATGATCTCCACCTTTACATGTATGCAACAAAAATTTCACCATCATGTTGTTTGGGTTTGCATAAGTCAACAACGGTTAATTCATGTTCTACGTTATATTAAAAATGGTTAACAAATTTTTTTGATAATTTATTCCAATCCACAACTGATTCCTTGGGTAGTTTAAGTATCCAATCAAGAGCTTGTCTCGCTAAACTTTACAAAAATAATCATAGTAAGTACTCGATACTATAAACAACCTCTTGACATAAAATGAATAATTCTTATATGTGCTCACATGGATCTCCTTTTCCTTTGTACTTGTCAAATTTGGGTGCCTTAAAATGAGGTGTAAAGGGGTTTTGGAGAATAGATATATCAAATGGATATGGGCATATCTCATCGAATTTGTACTTTTTGACTCTATTATTTATCTCTAATCTTTGAAAAATTTCCTTCATATAATTCCATTCTTCTATGATTGGTGCATTTATGGATTGAATAAAATTTTGTATCAGTGGAATGTGCCCCTATTTTCATTATTATTGGGGTAGAATGTGCCCCTAGTTTTATCTCTATTGAGGTGGAATGTGCCCCTAATTTTGTGTGAATATATAGGGAGTGTATACCTTTTCACCCATGACTTAGTTCTAATTTTATCCTTGAATTTAGAACATAAGTCATTAATTTTTGGATTGTAAAATATTTATTGAATTTGGCTATTTTTTACTTTGTTGATTTTGGAAATTTCTATGTTTATTTACCAATTTTTGGGTTGGTTGAAAAGAACTAGCCAAATTATCTTAAGGGATTTCCTCAATTCAAACTAAATGTTTATATTTTTGAGTTTTTAAAATGATAAGATGTTCTTGATAATTGAATAATGTATGTTCTGTGTCAAATGGAACACTTTGTAAGGTCTCTTGTGCCTTTAAATCTTCATTTAGATTACCTTGATCCACTATGGTAATGTCCTCATCCAATATTTGTTGCATACTTTCAAGCACATTTCCTTGTTATTTCAAAGCATTATTGTGAATTTAAGTGGCAACTAGGGAGTCAGTTAAGTCTATGACAAGTTGATCTACATATCGTTGACTTATTATCTTGATCTTTGCTAGAAGATATAGATTTATGGGTTTTGACTCTATTTGTATTTCCTTTCCTTTGTTAGAGAAAAAAGGTATGTCTACTTGTGCAAAATCTTGCTCTTGCCATCATTATTTTCCTTCTCTAACTAAGGTATGTAATTATTCTATAGGAAAGTCATAAGGTAGTCTAACACATGAGCTATCAATCTAAGAAGGGCTTCATCTTGATCTTCTTGGGGTTGATATTCATTGAAATCATCTTCAGAACCTACTATTGTGGGGATATCATAAAAAGCAATAGAGTTATCTTGACCATCATAAAATTGCTCATCTTCATAACTAATGCCATAAGAGGACCCACTATGAGTGAACCTTTGAGTCATGTCTAAAATGATTTGTTCTATGTGTTTGAATAACATTGGATCAATGTTTGGCAACTAATCAAAGGATGCTTTGGCTCTCTTTTAGTCAAATAACCAATGTACCAATGAGACTATAAGGTAGGGTGGTTTGAAACCATGCATAGTTTATAATATTTGGTTCATGAGTTTAATCAAACTTTGGTAAGGTTGAAATCATATAGATCAGAAGAGGGTAAGGTAGCTCAAATAACTAAGGTGAAAACTAGTACACCAAAACCTAGATCTTTATGATACACCTGCACTGTAAAAGCTAGTTTTGACTTTGACAAGTTGACCCTAGAAGTTTGGATTAAAGCTCTCTAGATTATGAAGAAGATAAAATGGAATAAGCAACTCAAGATGTAAAAACATGCATTAATCACTAAGTATAAAGCTAGGACTAAATAGGTAGCACAACATCACCACATGATTCCAGTAGGATAAAATATGTTCTAGGACTCAAAGAGTGAGTGATATGCAAGATGACTTGAGTCCACCAAGATGATAATTTGATTTTGATTCTAAATAAATGACCTTCAATCCAAATGGAAAATTGAACCCAAGTTAAAACAAGCTTAGTGCATAAATGGTGAACCCACTTTGACACACCAACCCTTAGAACTCAGAAAGGTTTAATTTAGAATGTGGATTATAAATGAAGGATTTAAACAAATTGGGTAAAAGATCTAGACTCAATTGAGTATCATGATTGCATCAAAGTGGATGAAATAACACAAAGTTTTTGATAATAATTTAAACATGGAAAAGGTGAATTTTCCAATTGGACAATGTAATGCCTCCCTTACTCAAGAAAATTGAGGACAATGTGTTCTGGTTAAGTTCAATGAGTTAATAAGCAATTTTAGACACAAATCAAGACCAAGTAATATAATGACCAAAGAAAAACATATTAAGTCTAAAATGATAAGGTATGGCAAAGTTGGGTCTACTAAACTAGTAAGTTTTTTATCATTCTAAGGGAATTAATTACATAATGAATTCCACATAAATGATGCAAAAGATAAGCACAAAAATTGGGTAACTATAGCATTGGTTAGTTGTAAAAGGTCTAGTCCTTTTTACAACCACTACATCCTACTATTCACTCAATGTAGTGTGATGCCCAAATGTAGATACATCCCATGTGAAACTCCAACTACGAGATAAATGAAGTTGATGTCAGGAGATGAAACCCTGGGTCAAAGCTTCCTAAATAACTCATGGGAGGTAATGACATCCCTCTCATAAGCCAAGTTTGCATAAAAATAAAGAAAACATGAAATAGAAAGACTTTAGGGTCATTTTTAAGGTCACCTAAACTTTGATGAGTTTTTGGGGAGTGATTTAGATGACATTATTTTTAAGCCTTAGACTAGGTTATTTGCAATAGGAATGGTGATTTTGATTCTAAGGGTTCCCTAAAGGGGACAAATAGAAGAGCATACACACAACATTCCTTTTTTTACAAATAAAATATAATTAAACAACTATTGAAAATAAAAATTGACAAGTGTGTTCAAGTTTAATCCCAAATGAAAGATTTTTTGGTGTTCATTTGACCCTTTGGTCTTAATATTGTGAACTTTGAAAACATTCATCTAAGCATCTAAATTTTTCATTAAACACCAAAACAAAGTTCCTAATTGATTTTTAAACATGCAAAAGGTGATTTAAAACATGTTTTTATAAAATTTTAAGCTTGGTCCTGTAGCAAAAATGTTAGCATGTCCTTTAGCTTTGATGATATTTTTGGTTTGAAATAATAAACTTTAGAAAAAGAGTTATCAAGTTTGTGTTTTAAGAAAAACATAGTGACTGATGTTGGTTTATATAATCGATGACAGTTACATTTTATAACCAATGTCAATTATCTAATTGACATCAGTTATACCAATATGACTGATGATAAGTATAAAATTGATGTTAGTTTCAATAACCAACATCAGTTAAGTTATGCAATTGATATCAGTCTTATTAGTTGACGTCGATTACTGTGTAAAACCATGGCAAAATAAAGTTAGAAAGTCAATTTGTAAGAGTTTTAAGTATTCAAATGAATATGTTAAAGTTGTAAAATGATCTTCTTTGTGTGTGAGATGTGTCTTGTCCCACCAGGTGTTCCAAGATATAAAGAGGATTACAAAGTAAGTTAGTCAAGCATTAGTCCATAAATAATGAAAAATGCATAAATAACTAACTAACTAATCCTATCTATACCTATGAGAATTACAAAGGAAAAAAAGAAACAAATGAAAGAAAGAAACATCATATTACCTTCCTAAATGGATTCACCATACCCATGTGGCTCAAAAGCATGTTCTCCCTTGATCAAGCATCCTTGTCTTTGTCAATAATGGTGACAAACTCCTCTAATATCTCAAAAACACTCCATAAAAATTAGTCTCATGATTCCAAATCACTAAAATATATTATCAAACAAAATCAATGTTCAAATAAAAAGGATTATGAAAATAATTTAACATTATAAATTTGAAATATTCAAGCTTTTTTATTCATGTCCATAGCCTCTCTATTTATAGATTTTTGAGATTGGTTAGGATCAGCCATGACCATCCATTTCAATATTGAGATGTGTGGACATGGATAATCCTAATATTTGGAATTAAATCTATAATTATATTCATTATGACCTTAGAATAAGGGGCATTAAAGAGGCATGGGGGGAATTAACTAGGCATGGGTGATCCATAATCCTGATATTTTATACACTTATGGCTTGATAGATGCCACCCCATAAATGATGTCATTAGGTGATGAATATATTCAAAATAAATTTCCAATAATGGTAAATTCAAAAATATCTATGGAATTCTTACTTAAGATCTTAAATTGGATTAATTAGCTTAAGTAATTTTAATCAAGTTTAGTGAATTATTTGGAAATTGGTACACAATTAATCAAAATGGTCAGAAAGTCATATTAATGGGTTTTAATTTGATTGAAGAGGAACTAAAATGTGATATTAGATGTGTTGAATCTATATTCCCATTTAACATGTTTCCAAAACCAAATAAAAAAGGTACATGATGTGTACCAATGAATTAAAAGAAAAGAGCGATCCATAGCACTAAATGACAAAATTGTCATTTTGACTTGAAATTATTTGATCAAAGTTATCTATCCCATAAAATTAATTTCCCTATTTAGGGATACTTTAACCTAAATTAACACTTTTAAGTGACAATTTAAAACCATTTAGGGTATTTTATGGATTTTGACCTAAAATGTGCATTTGAGTGCAATTCGAGTAAGATTGACAATTTCAACACAAATAGTGTTAGGAATTGGATGTCTACACTTGAATAAATGAAATACAAGTATAATATCATGTATAATCTTAGGATAATAATGGAATTAGGATAAGAGAGCAAGAGAAAGACTTAGAACAACAAGAATGAGTTGTGTGTTGAGAGTTTTAAGGAATAAGAGGAAGGATCTTTTAATATAGTAAGAAGAAGAGAATGAGAGTTAAAAGTAATTGTATGATTATAAATACAATATTATTTTGTGTGTGTCAAGTGATCTATTCCCTTAGAGAGTTAAGGGAAGTGTGTGCCAATTGGGGGAAGGTGTTACTTGTAAGATTAACTCTCAAAACCTAAAGGGGAGCAAAGAGGTGAGTGACACCTCATGAAATATATATTAATGTGATTTAATAATTCACATAAATAATAGTTACACACACACCTTAAGAATTAGGATAAGTCTAATACTAAAGGAAGGAGCCAAATAAGGTTAATTCTCTAACAAGTAAAAAAAATTCTTACATTTCTTTTTTAGAAAATTAATAGGGTTATCAACTCTAGAAAATTTATAAACAAACCTTATATGTGAACCAATTATATCCATAAAGCTTCTTAATTCATGCACATTTATAGGAGAAATCAATTCCTTTATTATCTTTATCTTAGTAATATCAATTAAAAACCCTAATTTGGAGATGATATACCCCAAATAATGGGTCTTGTCTTGGTATAATGAGCATTTGGTAAATTTTACATATACCTTATGATGCCTTAGCATTTATAAGACTATACATATATTTTTTTCATTATTTACTTTATTATTAGTGTACATAAGGATATCATCCATAAAAACAACCAAAAAATCTATAAAATCATTTAACACAGTGCTCATCATATTCATAAAGGAAACAACTGCATCAGTTAAGATAAATTATACAATAGTAAATTCATAATGACCATACCATATGGAAAAAATAGTTTTATGCACATCTTCCTCCTTGATATAGAGTTGGTGATACCCAAATATAAGATCAATCTTAGATAAAATAGTTACATCCTTAATTTTATTGAGTATATCATCTATTCTTTGTATTGAATACTTATATTTAATAATGTATTTATTCAAGATTCTATAAGCAATGTAAATTCTTAAATTAACATCCTTTTTGACAAAGATAATGGGAACTGCCTATGGTGACACATTAGGCTAGATCAAACCCTTATCCAAAATTTCTTATATATGGAATTTTAATTCTTGTACATATAACACATTCACCCTATATGGATATTTATATGCATGTGTAGATATAGGTATAATATCAAGGGAAGAATTAAATTCCATCATAGGATCCAAAATAGGAAATTCTTTAGGGAATACATCCTTGAATTTATTCAAGACTTGAGGAAAATTTTGGTTATTTAGAAAATTATTTCAGTTGAATAGTATTATGATTTCATCCCTTTTGAACCACTCTTTTTAGCTTCATATCTGAAATAATATTACAAGCCACTCGCTTCATAGTACCATGAATTACTACATAACTACTAAAGTCATCAATACATTATATTTTATTATTGAAAAAATTAATATGAGCATGTTGTTTTGTATCCAATAAATTTATGATATTATATGATATGATCTTAAGGGTGAAAAAAATAGATTTACCTTAGTCTTAAATACCCAAGATAAAGTTATTCTTGTTCTATACATTCAATTACAAAAATTATTTGATATGTGCCAAACTATACCTCCAATCCTTCTCTTGGATTAGAGGTTTTAATTTTATATTTATGAGCAACATAAGGTGAGAAAAAATATTAAAATAAACAAAATCAATCAAAAAAGCTAATTTAAAACTAGAAATTTTACCTCTTGTCTCAATCAAAGTTGATTATAGATCATCATTTTCATTATAAAAAATAATATACACTCAGTGATTAACTAGATAATTATTAAAATATAATGAAAAATCCTTCTATTAATGGTTATTACTAGATTAACAACATTGTATAATCCTTTGTGGAGGTAACATAACACTATTTTCTCTAGTGGTTGGTTCACTAGATTTATCTTATGGCTACTTATTATTTTCAACATTTTTCCCTGATTTTTTTGAATCTTAGGCTTATTACTCTAATTAAGGTACTTGATAGAATTTTCATACTTCCAAAAATAATTAATCCAAACAATTATAGTAAAATGTTTTCCAATGGAAGATTTAGAATTCTTAGGCTTAGATTATGGCTAGTTATTTCTAAATTATTGTCTTGCCTTCTATTGAGACTTCTCATTTTCTTCTTCTCAACGAGAAGACTCAATAGATACAACCAAGTTAAGAGGGTTATTAATGTTGAAATTATGCATTAAAAACTCATATAATCCCAATTTATATTCGTCTACCTTTATTTATTCATTATGCATATAATTTAAATAATTTAAAATACCAAACAACATATTTTCATACTCAACCATAATTATATTGCCTTATTTCAACAATAAAATGTCAGTAATTTTTTGCTCTTTATAGGTAAAATTTAGGTACCTATTTTTGTGTTTAATTTAAAATGTTTCCTAGGTAAAGGTTATAGGATCATACCATTTTAATGCACAAATGTGATTCCACCATATATCTCCATCACCCACTAGGGCACCAATGTGATCCTTCACAATAAAACTCATGTTGTTCAAATTAAAATAATTCTAAGATCTTTGATGTTTTCACAGTCCATGAGATTGATAAAAATATAATTTTTGGGATAAAACTATGTATATATTATTTTCTCAATGCATTTTGAATCACAATCTATACAAATTAAAATACTTCTTCATATTAACCATCCATTATTTAGTAAAATATTCTCTCTCTCCTATAACATAAGTGGAATGAATAAGATTATTAAGTTAATTAATTATAGGATTCTCAACCCCTTGAGGTTTTGGTTTTTCATCATCCTCTTCCATGTGTTCCTCTTCCTACTAATTCATCCCATGGTCTTCAAGATTGGTAAAAATTTGATCTTGTGAATTTAATTTCTCTTAAATGTCATATAGTAAAACTAATATGACATTAAAGAAATATTCATTTACTATTATTTTATTTAAATTACCTTGGTTGGAATTATGGTTAGCATTGGTGTTTTTTCAAGCCACCAAAGGGGGTTCATTCCACCTCTTATTTAGATTAACCCTTTGACGACATCTACCTCTATGGGAAACATTATTAACTAGTAAATTCATACATGTTCATGTTCTCACCATCCTAATATTCAAAATTAAAGTTAATATCAAAAAAAACTATTGAAAATATCCCTAGAGTTATAACTATGCTCTGATTCTAAATGTTGTAAACCTAAAAAAACCACAAGTCTAAATTCTTTTGATTTGTGAATTGAATTTAAACAAGTGTTTATGTTCATGAGGAAAGTTATTCAAACTATGTATATTATGTTCCTCAATTTCACCATACATGATATAGGTTTTAGTATATATTAATTGACACTTTAAACATTTACTATTGTTATCTAAAAATATAATAATCAATAAAATGTGAAATTCTATAAGGAAATATCATTATGTAATAATTGAAATGTATCAAGGAAGTAAAAAAACTTAAACTCATATGATATTTTAATTATCAAGGTAGCATATGATATATTCATTACAACTTGATACAAATAATCAAGAATTTTAAGGAAAGTATTTAAAACATATTTAAAGAGTAGATTCTTTAGTGAATGTATGTTTCCCCTTAACATTTACATTCTCCTATATTTTCAAGGTCATAAACCATAGAATAATGGATTATCCTCATTGGGTTGGTTCACATAACTTTTAGGATATCATTCTCTATAATTCCCATATTTTTACATAACTATCAACTTCACTAAAGAAATCATTTATCACTTCAATAGTATTTTTGTTTATATCCTTAACAACTTAGATTTTTTATTAAAAAAATGATATTCATAATCTAGAAATATAGATATCATTATACAAACTTAACTCATTAAGATTACCCCAATATGTAATTATACATTAGTTATGATAATAAATTTCAAAACAATATCATAATATAAAATTTATGCAACCCAAATTATTAAGAATCAAGAATTCAATTATTGAGATGAAACTATAGATTGATTTGATTAAATCAATATACTAATTTTATCCAACTTAAAATAAATAAAGTTTACACTACAATGTTAACTCATTAGTCTTATATAGGAAAACATGACAATAAACTAAATCACTAATAATTTCCCAGCTAACTCAACTATTTTAACAAATAAAATATATTTCTTTTATCTTTATAAGGAATGCGTAAACTAGCATAAGACTCCAAAAGTAGTAGGAGTAGTTAGTCGATACAAATCCTATCTAGGAAACAAGCATTGGGTGGAAGTGAATAGGATTTTTAGATATTCAAAAATAATATTTAGACATAAAATATATTATCATGGAATATCAAATAGACGTTGAAATATGATTTTATAGGGTTTTGTTTATTTTGATTAGGATGGATATCTTGACTACCATAGGTCTACTAGTGGCATTTTTTTCATTTTTTTGTGGAATGATAAGTTGGATGAGAAAATGGTGAGATTATATTGTAATATATAACATGAATATTAATATATGATTTAAAATAATTAAATCAAATAATAAAATTATATTTAAAGGTTGTGTTTTATTATTTGGTTCTATTAGAAGGCTACAAATATAGGCCATGATAGTCAAAACACAAACTATATGGAAAATAACCATGATTTTCATTTTTAGACAAATCAAATCACATTGAATGTAATATCATATTGTTAGGTAAATGGTGGAAAATAGAAATATAAATTTGGATAAGGAGGAAATAAAGGAAAATGTTTCAAATTCATTGACAAAGTTAATATCTAAAATTATTTTGGTGCCAAAATGAAGTTGGCATAATTTCCTAGAGTTGCTAATGGGCGAGTTTGTGTTACCTTATGAAAAGTGTTTAAAAAGTGGTATATTTCTAGGAATTTTTCAAAATTTTAATAATATATTCATTACATAGGATATGGTTGTGCAAAGATAATGCAAGTGAATTATACAAACATGGTATGGTTGCATAGTGTTGTGTGGATATTGTATTTGATAGTTGCATAAGGTTGGTATAAAGTAAAGTGGTATTTTATAGTGGTGGAGTCATGATAAAGTGTTTGGAGGACACGTGAAACATGTTAAGTTGTGAAATGTTATTTGAAGTTAAATTTTAACTTGTATAACTAAATCTATCAGATTAAAGAGGTGTTAATAAATACCTTATGGCACTCTGACTCAGACCTATTAAGGAATATTACATGTTCATCTCTTAGTAAAATGGTGGTTGGGTGTATGGAGTTATAATTTAAGTAAATTGCCTATTATAATAATGATTATTTTCATGAATAATATGGATCTAATGTATACTATTGAAAAGAGTTTCATTGTCTATGTCTAATAAATGTCATTGCATTCTAAATATGCATGATTGAGTGTGTGTATGTACACTATACAATAAGGTATTATATGAAGGATAAAGAACCTGATAACTTGTACTTGCATTATAATATGGCTTAGTTAGTGTGAATAACACATAGGTTTCTATGTTTAATTTATTGACCCAAAGGGGTTTTCCTAGGATAAATATATATTTGCATCTATAGTATGCTTATCATTTTATTGTTGCATTATTAATTTTTTTAATTTCCAATATATCACCCCTTGAAACTAAGTGTTGTGTAAGAGCTATGACTAGCATGAAAAATTTGGATAATGTGTATTATTGTATGTGTTAACCTATAATGATAGTGTTTAAGGGATATTAACAACTAGTTTTCAATTTTATAAGTCTCCATAGATTAACCTAGACATGTTTTATGGGTTGATCATAGTGTGAATTTATAAAGAGTCATATACAAATGAAAATCACCCCTAAGGTCATTCTGTAGTTGAGCATCACTTGTAAAATACATAGTAATATCTTATAAAAATATCAAAAGGCATATACACTTCTAAAATATTAAATGATTATCCATAGAGTAGTCCATAGAGAAAAATATGAATACATTAGGTCAAATTTGCATGTTGTAAAGTATCAAAGATCAAAAGATAGAATTGTATTCTTATTTTTAAATATGTTTCACACAAATGATTAAGTTTTATAATTACATGTGTGTTGAGACTTATTAAGAGTATTGAAATTTAAGAAAAACTTAACCATTTATTAGGGAGTAGTTGGGGTCATTCCAAACTTAAATACTAACCCATTTTCAAGTGTATCTTATGGTCAATAAAATATAACTAGGGGTTGGATGTAGAAGATAAAAAATGAATTTCAACATAGGATTAGATATTATTGAGAATAAAAAATTACATTATAATCATATGTGTATATATCCCATAGATATTATAACCCCATAATGTGCAGGGACACTTCTGGTAAACCTTAACAATTCAAGCTATCGCATGTGTCAGAATCTTTCATAAATATCCAAACATGATTTAAAATCCTATTTCTAATATGTGTAGTTGGTGAATAAAATTTAAGTCATTTAAAGATTCAATGAGGACTTATGTGAGATAATAATTAATACAAATTATTTAAGTACATAATCCCTCTCTTGATTTGTCATTTATAAATTAGGTAATCATAATATCTAAAAACTTGTTTTAATTTAGATCAATATGTAATGCCATATTTTACATAATCTAAACTAGTGCATAGTTTTTATATATTATGGTTAAAATAGGTAAAAATTAAATACATATTTTATGGAAATATTGTTGTTTACTTTATTATCTATACACATCCTCCACATTTTATCCTTCTTTGGAGTTATCAACATAAGAGTTTCACATGGGCTCATTTTCTCCCTCACTATAATTTTTCTCACCAATTCAATTGTGAATTTTAAATTATACATTCTATATTAGGATCATCCTATAATTAGCTTGATTAGCTAGAGATTATATATAATTAAATAGTTATGATGTCAAATATCTCTCTTTGGTGATAAACCATTTGGAAACTCATAAAGTATCACATCAACATATCATTTTGACACATTTTTATTCTAAAAGTATTTTCACATTATATCCTTCCTCCTTATTTGAAATTAATGAATTAAAAAATTCTATCATTATCACCTCCATGATATATTATTTTATGGAAAACATGTTTTCTACCTATAGTATTCCTTAATAGGTAATATAATTATCCTTGAACCATCCTTAAAAACATTGTCTGTGTTTTTATCTCAATCATGAACTAATTTAAAATCATATTTAATTGTCCATACAAATAACACATGGTGTATACACTTGATATTTTTCATCTTTATCATTTACTGATGGTTTCTTCTATAAGGGCTTATCGATGCATCAATATCATTAAGTGCACATCCTAAAGAGTGCATCGAGGATGGGGTGGGTAAAAATTATGGTAATTTAAAAGAGAGGTGTTTTCCTTTATACAACCTTAAAACCTCATATTATGTCTCCTTGAAAACACAAAAACTTTAAATCTTGCTAAGTCTAAAATCTAATAAGACCATAAAAAACCTAGAATTTGCATTATAACTCCTATAGGTCTGGAACCACTCTAAATCATCTTGAAATTGTGTGTGTGTGTGTGTGTGTGTGTGTGTGTGTGTGTGTGTGTGTGTGTGTGTGTGTGTGTGTGTGTGTGTGTGTGTGTGTGTGTGTGTGTGTGTGTGTGTGTGTATGTGAAAATATATATTGGAAATTAGTAAAGATAATAACATTGATAAGGATAACTTATACGAGGTTAGAAAGGATGATTCTTATCCTTCCCCTTACCCTGTTCATCCATGGGAGGGAAGGAAAAAAGATAAAAAGATATCTTAGAATTCTTCTCCCCTAGGGAATATCTTGGGCAAGAATGTCAATAGAAATCTATAGCTCCCCCAAGGCATTAAAAAACCTAAATTTAAAATCCATGAATTAAAAGAGATGGAGGTATGGAATAGGGATGAGGATTCATCATAGATTTTGAATGGATACATGTAGAATTTGGTACAGTTCCATGACAATCTATAAAAAATGGGAAGGTAACTAGTGACACTTATGGAATAATTTTAATTAGGAAGTGGATGGGCTGAGGGAAGGGATAGGGGAACCAAAAATTATGGAAGATATAAAAATAAATATTTAGGGGAACCTAAAATAAAAAAGGGAAATAAATTCTCACCATCACCTCAAGGAGCTACAACAACATGAAAGGAAAAGTAATGGTAGATAAGGATAAAGGCTCAACTAAACATAGAATTAACATGTCAAAAGGCCATGGAACATAAACTAGAGGAATGATAAGTAAAAATGCAAAGAATAATATAGGTGGTAGTAGAAAAAACACCCGCTTTGAGTAAATATAACATGTGGCTTGGTGTTTCAGTCTATTTTTTTGTTTCTTGTTTTACTGAAACTCTGCTAACTCTTTGCATTCGATAGGCCATGTTGGCCTTGTTTATTTCTATTTTTTCTTTACTTATTTCATGCTAAACTATGGTTTTTAAGAGCTTATAAAACCTAATTTTAACTTATAAAATTATACACACACAGAGACACATACATATACATACATACATATGTGTGTGTGTGTGTGTGTGTGTGTGTGTATGCATATATATAAAATAAATAGTTAATATCTTATACTTTAAATTATATATATATATATATATATATATATTCATATGTATAATTTAAAGTATAAGATAATAACTATTTATTTTATATATATACCACCTAATTCAACATCTTTGATTCTTTTTATTCACTCATTATAATCATATTTACTAGCCACCTTGTATTTATATCATATCGGCTAGGTTAATAAAATTTGTTTCTTACTTATTTAGCACTAATTTGTATCGACATATATGATATTTATAGCTTAGATTTTTAGGTTACTTTTGGGTTTGAAGTCATGGCAAGGATTTGTCCTAAAGTTTTGAGTCTCCAATAATGATATTTATGTCTTCTTCCTTCTTTCCATTTGATGTCTTAAACCTATACCATCTAATAAAAAGTGCCACTTAGGCCAAAAGGGGATATTGAGGCACTAAATATTCCACACAAAGTTAACTATCTCTATACCCACTCTCTTTATTTTATTTATTTATTAGATTACATATTTATTTTCTCATTACAATTGTAGATGTGTTATGTATCCTTACTTATGCTCCTCCTTATACCAAATAATATGTTATAGTTATATGTTTGACTATGTTCAATATTATCACCTTAGGATGAATATACCACCCATTAATAACTAATTTTATAACTTATATTATTATTATTATTATTTTATTACTTTTAGCAATTTTAAATCTAGGCTACCATATTTTTTTAGTTCCTTCCATGTAGTATCCTTATCATGTCATTGGTGCACCCATTTATAATAATTTATTTATCTTGAGCCTTAATGAGAGATATAAATCATGTCATATTATTATGTTTGGAACACCAACCTCTTAAAATTTGAGTTTGTATTACCCTCCACTAGGTCTATAGTTATTTTAGGCCCTTACCCACTCTTACAAGTATACACAAGATCCATTGTAATGACTTTGTTTGTATCATAGTTTATTTAGATAAAAATTATTGTTATAGGTCATCCTAGCCTATATATACACATGAAAAACATGTATTGAATAATATCACACCACATTTCATCCTGATAAGACCTTTATTTGGTAAACCTTATTGAACACCTTTTATCAATAATAAGTTAATATATATTTTAAAAATAGGATATATGGTAAGGATAAGGATGTTTCTCATAATGTAGACATAGTTTTTTTACCATTTCTTTATAACCCATATGTTCACAAATCCCATTATCAATTATAACTTACATATCTTTCCTCTTTAAGTGCACCTTGTTTGGAAATTATTTATATGAATATATGTAACCATTGTATTTATCCTAAAAAATCTCTTTCCTTGAATCTATCATTCTCATTATAATCATAAGAGTCTCTCTTACATTTACTGGAACTTTTGCATTTTTTTTCCTCTACCACAAATTCATCCAAATTTAAAATTATTTTATTTTATTTCCTCATATCTTGTGCATTATAATGCAAACTCCCAATTGTTTTCTCCATCATCAAAATAATAGAAAATAAAAGGTATTCATGATTATTTATATAATGTACCACCACCTTAGCATTTTCCTCTCTAAAATCCTATTCCTCTTATTGATTCTAAAATCCTTGTTTGGCATATTCTTATCTTTCCAAACTATGAGATGATTCTAATATTTTGTAAGTAAATATCCCATGTCCCCTTAATTGGGATGATAGTGCTCTCTTCATCATAGGTAATCTCCAAAAATAATGCCTACTTTTCTTCTCTTCTACCTTAAAAATAAGTTGATAGGCATATTCATGTGATTTATTTATGCATACTTATCTTAAATATAAAAATTTAAACTATTTACATAACTTAAAACCATATGTTATTTTATTTATTCATGGTCCATCAAATGAATAACTTAGAATTCATTTGTGCAATACTATAAACTTTATCTATTTTTTATTAGTCTCTAAAATATTTTGTATTTGGTTAGTGAATAATCCATAGGGAGGGATTATCCTCTCATATTCTTCTCCATTTTACTCCAAGTATAGATCTTATGCTTACATTTCATTTTTATTTAATTTTATGAATTATCCTACCATATCATGTCATGATTCTTAAAAAAATAGATATAAATTTCACCTAATTATCCTCCATGATAATCTTCACTAAATAATATTATCCATAATATTTAAAAAGTTTAATAAATTTTCTATTCTTATACTACCTCAATACTCTAAAACCTCAAAGTTTACTCCATTTTTTTCTTATAATTCCCTAACCAATATTAATTTAAATGATTGTGGCTCCCCTTTTTGTTCCTCCTCTTATTGAATCTCTTATTTATACTCTCTTTCCTCATCACTTTCATATCCTCTTTGCCTTGATATATTTCTTGCAATAATTCATGTAAGCTCTTTCACTCTCCTATGAAATTATTATCTTAATATTTTTCATATTAGCATATCCTCCCCATATTCTTGTCATATTTATTCTAAAAATACCTATTATTCAAAATAAATTTCTTGACAAGAAAATTTTAAACACAAGAAATAAAATCACATGGTCTTTAATTTTCATCAACCCTTATCTTTATTCTACTTTATTCTGAGAGTTTAACCTAGTATGATACTAGATGATGGGGATAGGTTCTAAAAAAAATAAAAAAATAAATAAAAACTTAAAATTAATATAGAAGACATGTTGATTATTAAAATAAAATACTAATTCTTAATTATTATTATAAAATAGTGAATATTATTTTTTAAATACGTAACTCAAATATAGAGACATCATGAATAGTTAAAATGTTATTAAAATGAAAACTAATCCTAGAGTTAACCAAACCTTGAAATTTTAATAGTTATCACAACCTATTATTTTTAGTTATTTTTGCACATAAGATTGGATGGGACTAAATATCTCCCTTATTATCATACCACACCCTAATTATGCCACCTTATTTTTTTCATCATCTAATCTATCATCATATAATCCATAACAAAATCACTAAAATTACAATATGACTCCTTCTAACATTACCCCATAAATAATTAGCTAAATTAGCAAATATTAATTAAGTTAATTGACTCTTAATTGATCTCATATGCACAAAATTAATAACTAATTAATTAACTAACTTCATCAAAACAATTAGTTATTTCATTAAGCCACTTAAAGTAAGTCATTAATTATTCAACCCCCTCATTAAATAATTCAACCCACTCATTAAAACATTAGATCATTTAACTAATTCATTAAATCATTCAACCACTTCCCTCAACTCCCTTGACCAATTAATTAATCATCAACTCCATTATTAAAGTAATTTCATGCATGGACCTAATCTCTTCCATAAAAAAATCAAATATTATAAATAAATTTATATTAATCCCAACCACCTATTTCTCCCTCTAAAAAATTATAAATTTTCCCTTCATCTCTTCATTCAAAGACATGAAAAATTTGAGGAAATATTCATCATCAATCAAGCAAGCAATCATAGGTACATGAAACTATAATTATTACACAATAGTCCTTTAGCAACCAAAAATCTATGAATTGTGACAAAATCCATATCAATAAAAGAGATATTCACATGTTTGATAACTAAAGGTAAGTTATGTATCTCTTTCATTTGACTCAATCGAATGTTATGTAGATTTAGAGAAGGAACTTAGTTGTTCTTAGTTTATATCCAAGATTTAGATACCAACATATTAAATTTTGGTACACCCCATGGGAGGCACTCCCTTTATATTTAAAATGTTTTTTCACTCATTTTTTAGATGATTACTAACTTATTCTACTGTTTCATAGGTTTTAGGATCTAGGTTCTTGACTATTTAGCTTCAAATCTTAACCTTTTTTCCACATTTTCTTATCTCCTTTTATGTTTACTATTAATTTGAATTTTACATTCTAGTTTTTATCATTTTCATTCTCAATAATGACATTTTTCACAACACTTTGGCATGTATGTCTCTATGAAGGTGCCTTCGAAGAAGTCTTGAGCATCAACATTTTCTCCTTAAACATAAATTTTTCTTCTCTAAGTAATGATGTTTTCATTATGAGGATTGAAATTTTTGCTTTGATATGTATCATGTGCATTATAAATAAATCTTAGTATCTATGTTTCCACTTTGAGTATCAATTATCAACAATTTAACTCTAATATCAGTGTTTCTATTTTGAGGCTTAACATTCCCACTTTGATATGTATCAAGTAAAAACCTATTTTCTCTTTTTATATTGTTTTTGATAAAGTAAGGCAGAAAACCAGGGGCCAAACCCTATACAGTCAAAAAAGAAAAGGAAAACAAACAAAAAATACCTTCAGAGAGATGACAACACAACTGAGAACAACAAATAGAAACAAAACACAAGCCACATGAAGACTAGAGTCAGAGAGGTCTCCCCTTACATAACTATTGATTTGATAAGATCATTGAGTTTCTCATTCTCTACGTTGTCAACATACCCAATATTACCCACCATTTCTAGCATAGACATGTTCAACATAATTATGTTATGAAGCCCTTTGGTGAAGACCTTCTCCAAATTCTGAATGCGGTCCTTCAAGGCCCCAATTTTAGTTTTCCAATTAGTCTCATTCTCAGTGCCCTCACCAGCTTCCTTAACATACATTTTCCCCTTATTGTTAGCAATTCCCATAGTGTCAACACCCTACTCCTCAGTAACCTTAAAATCCCTAGTAGCCTACTTCCCTCCAATGTCCTCTAAAATTTCCTAGATTTCTAGCTCCTCAGACTCTTCCACCTGGGTTGCTTCTTCTGAAGCACTTTATGAATAACTAATTAGTCTGGCCTTCGGGGCTAGTTTACTAGTAATCTACCCTAACCTTCACATTCCAGAGGGGAATCCTTATTAATTTTGGAAGGCTTGTGAGATTTTCCACCTTGGCCCCCCGTGGCCCTGCCTGGATTCCTATGGGTCCCTTTCGTAGTCTCTTTAATATTTTCTTCCTCTTCATCAACCTTTCTCTTCTTGCCCTTCTTGTTCACAAAGGAGACAGGGGTATTAATAGGGGTCTTTTTAGGGTCATCAATATACCTCATTCCTAACAAGTCATCTCCTTTTGAATGATCTCCCTAATGTTTAAGGGAATATGAACACCTTGTCGCCACACCCTCCAACCTAAAAATTGCTACCCAAGTTTGGCACAAGCATCAACGACCCTATTGCCTTATCTGTAGGTATGGGAAATCTCAACTTCAAAAAAATTTTGTAAAAGAAATTGGATATCAATAATGATGTCTTTTAGCTTGATTCCCACATTTGAATCTTTATTAATGGCATCTATGACCATCTTAGAGTCTCCTTATATATTCAAGTTCCTTATTCCTAGGGATATAGCTAACTTTAATCCCCATAGTAAAGCCATTACTTTAGCATAGTTGTTGCTTTGGCATCCAATTCCACTAGCATAGATAGCAGACATCCATCCTTTATCATTCCTTATAATTCCTCCTCAACTAGCTTTACCATCCAACTTGGATGCCCCATCAAAGTTGAGTTTCATCCAGTTAGGTTTAGGGGGGATCCATTTAGTATTAAGTCTCTATAGTATTTTGGAGTTATTATACCTAGGGATTTGGTTTAAAACCTTCCATTTGGCTGCAATTTGGCTTTCAATTTGAGATAGGGGTTTCTCCACAACATGAATATGAGCTGTTGTAACACTTTCCATAATGGTCTTAGCAAAGGAGTTAAACACCTGAGAAGCATTTCTACCAGTGTCCTTGAAAATTCTATGATTGTGCTCTTTCCATAAAGTCCAACTCAAACATGGTAGAGCTTGCTTCCATAATTCCATAAGCCAGGGATGTGTGAAGGTTGGGTTTTAGCTAAGAATTACTTCTTCAAGGTCAGAACTGAAGACCCATTGAATACCAAAGTTGTTAAGTATTGTGCCCCATAATTCATGGGCAAACTCATAGTGGATAAAGAGGTGTGAAACTAATTCCTCTTTTGAACCACATATGAAACATCTGTTAACCAAAGTAAACCCTCTCTTTTGAAGGTTATCCTGAGTAAGGATTTTGTTATGAGCAGTAGCCCACCAAAACATGTTAATTTTTGGAATAAGTTTATGATTCCAAACCTTTTTCCATACATCTTTATTCTAAGCTTTAGGAATGAGCAGATGGTAAGCAAATTTGATAGAGAATGATCCATTCTTATTTGGCCACCAGTATTGTTCATCCTCCTAGGGAAAGAGAGGGATTTTGATCTCTTGAATGCACTGCTAGATCTCCTAAACTCTTGAGAAAAGATCAGGCTGATGCACACAACAATCCAAAAGATTTTTATAGCTCCTCATCCCATTATTATTTTCCATATAATCACTGACCCTATCTCCAACAAACTAGGTAGTCAAGTCAGCAATCTCTCCATAGTTTCCCTATCTGATGAGAGCATTGTCTTTTAACCAGATATCATCCTAGAATTTAATATGCTGGCCATTTCCAAGTTTCCATCTAATTCCTTGTTTGAGAAGGATTCTACTTTTTAGCATTTTATTCCATATCACAGATCCCTGGGGTAACCCCATCTGTTGAATAAAGTTGGAATCATAAATGTTATGCATGTATTTGGCATACATTATTTCCCCCAATCATTATTTTTATGGATCAGGTTCCAACTAACTTTTGAGAGAAGGGCTTTGTTCATGTTCCTGATGGACCTAATATTAAGTCCACCCTGAGATTTTGGAAGACACACTTTTTCCCATCTAACTAAAGACATTCTCTATTTGTCTTCCACTCCCATCCATAAAAATTTCCTTTAGATCTATTCTAGTTTCTCAACAAAATATGCAAGAATTTTAAAAAGAGATAGGAAGTATGTAGGAATACCTTGCAGTGAAGCCTAAAGAAGTTGTAGTTTACCAGCACTGTTGAGTAGTTTCCCCTTCCAACCAAGAAGTTTCCTCTACATTCTTTCCATAATTCCATTCCAAAATCTAGGAGATACCTCTTTGACCGAGAGTGGGAGACCCAGGCAGGTAGCTGGTAGGCTAGCTTCAACACATTCTAATATATCAATGATTATATGTCTAAGTTCATTAAGAGTGTTGAAGAAATACACATTACTTTTCTGGAAATTTATCCTTTGTCCCGACTCTCTAGCATAATTATTTAAGATATTCTTCCATCTTCTAGCTTCAATCACTGATGAGATGCCAAAGAAGATAATATCATCCACAAACTGATGTACCACCATAGGATGAAGGGAGGAGGTAGGTTTGATGCCCACTAGCTTTTTTGAGGCTATATCTACTTATATGTATCTTCCCAATGCCTCAATCATAATGATGAATAAGTACGGGGAGAGAGGGTCTCCCTAATGAATTCCTCTCGAGGATGATAAAAACCCTTTAGGAACACCATTAACCAACACTAAGAATTTTGTAGAAGAGACCACATTCCATAACAAGCGAGACATTTTATCATTAAACCCAAATTTTATGATCACTTGGAACAGAAAAGTCCATGAGACTCTATCATAAGCTTTAGAAATATCAAGATTGAGAGCCATCCCAGGGATTCTATTCTTATCCATGGAGTGAATAGTCTCAGGTGTGGTGATCATAGCATCAAGAATCTGCCTACCTGGGATGAAACCTTTATGAGCATGAGAAATAATTTTGTCTAGCAAAGGTTGAATCCTCATGACCAACATTTTAGTACATAACTTATACATAGTGTTGCATAGACGGGCATGAAATTAGTGAGGTGTGAAGGTTGTGATTTTTTAGGAACAAGTACTATGAAGGTATTATTAAATTTGTTTCAAAATTTTACCTGATCTAAAAAAATCACACATAGCAGGCGTAAGGTCTGCTCCTACTATCTCCCAATATTCCTGAAAGAATATAGGAGGAAAGCCATCAAGACCTGGGGATTTAAAAGCACCCATGGAGAATAAAACAACATGGACTTCTTCCTTAGATACAGGCTTTAACATCTCTAGATTATCTTCTTTCATTATCAAACATGGGATTTTATCAATAAATTGATTCATAGGTCTATCGATTCTACCATTATTATTTTTTTCTGTAAGCAAATTCTAAAAGAAAGCCCTAGCTTGTTCCCTTATTTCATTATCCTTGATAATAATTTCACCATTATATAGGACAAGCTTAGTTATTTAGTTGGATTTCCTATGTTTCATAGTTGAGAGATGAAAACAGGCAGTGTTCCTATCCCCCTCTTTAAGCCACTAAACACCGGATTTCTATTTCCAAAAAACCTCTTCTCTTTCCATAAGATTATTCCATTCTGAAGATAGGATATTCTCTTCTTCTAAAGTGTCCTTAGATTCATCCCCTTGATCTATCAATTGCTATATATCCTTGAGTTTTCCAACTATATTTTCCTCTACTAGAAGACCTACCCAAAGTTGTATCTATTCCATCCATAAACTTCTTGTTTAATGTGTTGGAGTTTCTTGACTATTCTGAACATAGGAGTACCTTGAAAAGGAATTTTCCACCATTGGGCCACCATTTGTATAAAGTATTTGTGTTTGATCCACATAGCTTCAAAATGGAATGGGGAAGGTCTGGAATGTCCTTGTTCTCTCCAACTGAGGAAGATTAGGTAGTGGTCAGACATGGTTCTAGGGAATGCATGTGCCTGCATATTATGATAATCCTTCCAGTTGCTTGATATAATAAATAAATCTAATTTAACTTGAATCATTTGATCTCCTCTTCTTTTATTGGTCCAAGTAAAGTTTTGGTTTTGTAGCTCTATGTCTAATAATCCCCAATCATTGATGAATTCAACAAAATTGAACATGCTATCTGAGTAATCCATAATTCCACCCTATTTTTCAAAAGGGTATAGAGGAGTGTTAAAATATTTGGCTAACATCCATCTAATGTTTTGGGGATTATTCTTGAAACTGCTTAGGTCTGTCCATAATTTCTAGCTCAAAGCTCTGTTATTTGGTCTATAGACATTGATCAACGACCAATTCAAAGATTTCATAGAAAAATTGATAATCAAGAAGTGCTTATTATAAGCCATAAGCGACCCCTGGATTTTAGCACTATTCCACATAGTGACAATCCCCCTTGAAGCCCCTTCAGTAGGACTAATGCAAAAAGCCACCTTAGGCCATATATAGGCAACAATTTTCATAAAATTCTCCTCATCTTGACTTCTTGGAGTAATAAAATATCTAATTTATTATCTAAAATGCAATTTTTAACCTCAAACTACTTTGAGGGACTGTTAAAGCCCCTCAGGTTCCAAGATAATATTCTCATTTAGAGGGTTTGGGGGGTTGGGTCTCTAGTGTATTATGTTTACCACTAGCAATCTCCCTAGAAATATCTCTTTGTCTTGTTTCTCTTAGGGTTGGTCTCCCTTGTTTGGGCTCAGTGCCAACATCTACATATTTTTTACCTTTTTAGTTCTTTTTCTTTGGGGTAACCCATTCCTCCTGTTCATTACTACCACTTCGTCCTATTACACCTATTTCCAAGTAGTTTCATACTTGGTCTCTGACTTCCAGAGCATGGAAAATGTCTATATTTAGCTGTGGGTCTACTTCTCCTTTAGTGGGACTTTTTGGAGTTACTTCTTCCTGTCCAACTCTTAGAACTTTGTCTTCTTCATTGACTTCCTCTATCAAAAGGTTACCTCTTTCTCCTTTCTTAGACATATTAGTCTATTTTTCTAGAGGGTTGGTTGTGTTAAATATAACCTTCTGACTATCATTTGATACTATATTTTCCTTTGAGACATCTTTTCCCTCACTACTAGTGATATCCTCCTTTCCCATCTCCTCCTCTCCCTTTTCTTTGTTGTCAAGATTTTCCACATTACTCTCCATTTCTTGCTTGCTGTTCTTTCTATAATTGAGAGCCTAATCCTCCCCTTCAATCTGGGAATCATATTTTCTCCCCTTTTGCTTTGCTGTACATTATGTCATTAAATGTCCCTTTCTCTTACATATTTGACAGAAAGTGGTAGCATTTTCATAAGTGATCAGCTAAGTCCAGGTCCCATATTTAGAGTTTAGCTCTATGGTCATAGGGAGAGTCCTATTTATTTCAACATTGACACAAAGTCTAGCATACACACATCTAGACTTTGTTCTGGTTATATGATCTATAGTGACATATTAGCCAATAGAATTGCCAATAGGTATGAAATTTTTTTCATCCCAGGATTCCAAAGGGAACCCTAGCAGGCTTACCCAAGTAGGAGCAGACTTATTAAGGTCTGAGTTAGGATCAAATCCTAGTTTCCACAAGCATAGGGCAAGAGAATGTGAGCCATATAGCCTTGGTCCTCCAACAAGAGTAGTGATCATGTCCTCCCTATTCGTAAAACTAAAAAGGAATAAGCCTCTTGCCATGGCAGTGATCGAAACACTACCCTTAACTTTCCACCTAGATAGAACCCATTTAGTAATCATTTTGATACTAGGATAGAAAGAAAAAAACTTACCTACCAATGTAAGGTCCATGGATGCCACGATTTCCTCCACCAGATCATCTGGGATATGCAGGGTTGTGCCCTCTGAGATAACAAAGAGGCTCATCATGCTTTTTTGAGGGGCACATCTTTTCACCTGTAAGTGCCTTCTTCCATTTGTTGGATGGACTATCCACTACCAGATTTCTAAATAGATCCCTAGAGGCATTGCCACCAGCAGTGTCCTCCATTGGATCCGTGATCCCACTGGTCGCACTCAGGGGGCCCAACTTGGTGGGAAAAAACCAGTTTCAAATGTTGTCCACACACAGCATAGGTCTTTCTATATTGTTATTATTCAATGTTTTCATCATATTATTAGTGTTTACACTTTATTAATAAGTGTTTCTATTAAATGGTGTGAATATTTTAATCTAACAAGATTTTTTTACTCTTAATTTATTCTACTCTAGCAAATAGATTTTGCATCCTATAATTCAATAATTATATTTTTTAGTTTTTATAACATATATGGAATCATTTTGATAGACAAAAATTGAAACTACTAATGTACAATATGTAACCCTACTTAACAAAGGATTGAAATCAATAAATGTTAAACACAAAATCATTAAAGCTTAAATCAAGAATTTTTGATATTTTTGTATTTGTATTTGTATTTATATTTTTTAATATTTTTTTTATGTAATTTAGTTTGTGTATGCTCTTATATTTCACCAAAATATGATATTGAGAATAAAATACAACTCAATTATTTGTGTCTCCCCTCAAGCCTAATATGTGTATGCTCTTTCCTCACACCAAAAATTGATCTTGGAAATAAGAAATAGTTTGATTTTTTTTTTTTAATCAAGGGTTTAGAAACTTGGATTTCATTAACAATTACTATCCAAATCCCATATTATAATTGAATATAAACATTCCTTAGTGTGGATGTATTCAATGGATAATATTGATTTACCATCAAGTGACATGAGCTAAATTTTACCACCAATATGTAAGATTTTTATGATACCCTTATTTCATGGACTTCAGCCTCATGTGATAAAAGGTATAAAAAATAATTCCATAGTAATATTTTGTAAATATAGTTTAATAAAATTTTGGTTGTAATCACATAGTGGTTTAAAGAAAATAATGTTCCCTAAGACTACCCATAATACACTTTTGATTTATTATCTATGGGAAACTATTCGGTTGTACTCCCACTTGAATATCCTATGGTGTATTATGAATGTTTTCTCCCCACCCTCCCCCATTTTTTTTAAATTAGTATAAAACCATGTTAGTCTAAACCAAACTAATGGCACTGACCACTAGACTTTAAATAAGAATGGACAAAAATATTAACATGGGAAACCTATTTGAACGAGACCCATTTTAATTCGATGAACCTTATAATCAAGAAGACCATGTTTATCAAGAATATATTAAAAATGATGATAATTTTATCTTTTCCAATCAAAATTAGTACAATTATTAAGATAATGATTTATCTAAATCTGACCAACTATGTGTAAAAGTTGATAAATTTTTATATGAAAAAAGGATGACATTCTTATATAATAAGTATAAATAGAATCCAAACTCCCCTCCAACTAAAATAATAATTTTTTGACTCATATCATAATTAAAAAGGATTAAACCATTAAAAACCAAGATTAATCCACTTATATCAACCTCATAGGTATAAAAAAAACAAACTTAAAATTGACCAATGAAAATCCAAATCCTCATCTCCATTCACAATTTCAACAAAGGGAAATTAGTTATATCTAAACAACCCCATTAGGATTAAAACCAAGTTGTTTTTAAACAAATCCAAAAACTATTCAAAATTTTGGAAAACCTAGATTCCCATGTTAATCCTTCTATATCCAATCCTTCACAACATCACTAAAAAAAACAAACAACCATCCAACAATAAATAATCAAATGCCAATCATGCCTCTAGGTCACCAAAACCTAATTTTATCTTACCATTATCCATTCCACTCAAGTTCATGACAATTTAATAAGAATTAAAATCCATGCATGATACCCTCCAAGTATTACAATATGGGAACCAAAATAAATACATGAAGTATAAGTTAGAGGAGTTATGGCCTTACCCCTTTAATCAAGAGATGATAAGAATACATTTATTTCTTAGTTTTAACCACCAAAGTTATAAAAGTACAAAGGAAAGGGTGATCATAGGTAAAATGTTAAGTATTTTTTCATGTCATGCCAAGAAGTATCCTATAATTACATTGAGTTGCTCAGACTATTCCCTTGAAGCCTAGGTGACCAAGCCTTAGAATGGTTTGTGTATCTCCACAAGGGATATATCATGACATTTAAATATATTTTTAAAAAACTTCTCCTATAATGTGGATAATGAACTCATAATGATGGATTTGTGAAATTATAGACATATAAACATAGAAATATTCTCTTCTTTATTATAACAATGGAAAATATTAGCAAGTAGATTCCCTTGGTCCATTACTAAAAAAACATTGGTAAACATATTCATCACTAACTTAAATCATGAAATGTATTTTAATTTACAATCCTATTGTGTAAACACCTTTGATGATATTATCAAGAAGGGATTTCATATTGAAAAATTCCTTGTATCAAAATGGCTAGTGAAACTCTTCTATAAATATTACCAAAATCAATCTCAATGGAAATATCCTATGTTATTTAGTAAAAAAAACTTGTTGTTGTTAGAGTTACTGATTATAAACATATTCAAAATCTATAAAGTGCTCCAGAAATTATGGTTCCTAAGGTCCATCCCAAACATGAAATAAAATAAGAACCTATACTTCTCTAGGGGAGTCATTGGAAGAAGTATTTTATAAAATGGTGTTGTAAACATGGTAATTTTCCCACAAAAAAAAACCCTTTGATGAAAGCAAACCAAAATCCACATGGTATAAATAAAATGAATATTGTGAGTTTTATAAAATCAAAGGGATTTCCACCAACATATTATTGAAACTAAATAACTATGTTGATGAAGGACATAACCATTGAAAATATAACCATTGAAAATATAACCATTGACAATAACATTGGGATGAAGAACATATTTTATAAAACCCTTTAATATTCAAGAGGCCCTAACAAAATTGACCCACTGTAATTCTAATCCCTTCTTGGACACTTGTCTTGAAATTGTCAACTCGCCTTTGATCAATATGACATGTCTCATGTTGGTCTATCCCATAACCTACCCTTATATATTAAAAAATTTATCACAAAATCCGAAGTCAAAAGGGTACTTTTAGATAGTGGATTGGGCCTAAATATTTTCATTTTAACCTTGATAATTTTTTTTGTTTACTATAAAATATTTTCTTGGTGTGACACTGAATACACACTTTTAGGATTTAGGTGAACCTTGTACTCTCTCAGTCTTTCAAATATTCCTCACAAAATAGAAGGATGTCTTGTTTTAGTTTTTTATTTATCCAACATTTCATCCAAATAGGCTTTCTAGAAGATAATAATATTGAAATCTCTAATGAATCCTACTTATATGATCATGATGGTCTAACTTCTTGTTTCCAAAATAATGAGTATCCCATATAATAAATAAATAATGTGTCACATTATTAATTATGAAGAAAAGGGTATGGGACCTCATGAATAGGGTATTAAAGAGCCTATCCAAGTTTGTTAAAATAAATAATATCATGGCATTGGTTATAAACCTCTAGGTGAAAAATATGAAAATGATAGTGATACTTCTAAGATTTTTAAGGAAACTTCTTGTAACATCAAAATAGGTTCCAATCATAACATTTATGAATAAATTACATTAACTAACCTTTTTAATGGAATTTTTGTCCTTACCCTAAATATTGATCTACAATATTCTAAACATTAATTGGGACCAATAAGATAACATACCACTTAACTTATTCCAAAATAATGAGGCTATTGTATAGTTCATAGGACTTAAATACAACATTACACTATGGGATCATAAATAAGTATTTGAAATCAACTTGGATATGCAAGCTATTTTGGGGAGTAAGAATATTTCATTAGTCATAAAAACATAAAACATGGGGGGGGGGGGGCTAAAAAATTTAAGTCTCCTAGTGAAAACCTCTTTGAGGTGCTATTAGATGAATTAAATCAAATTAAAGAAAAAATACAAGTTTATTTGTGAAAAAAAATTTAAGGCACAAATAGATGAGGAACTCAACCTTCCCCCTATGTTGACATAGTTTCAAGATGAATCCAAAATGATTGTTGAGGAAACCATTGACATCAACATTGGGATGGAGGAGACTCCCAAAATAATTAAAATTGAAATAACTCTCAATTTGAAAGAACATGAAATATTTGTTTCACTCAAAAATTTGTAGATGTTTTTACTTGGTCCTATGCTAACATGACAAAATTGAACCCATCTCTTGTGGTCCATCACCCCATTGTCTATAAAGATTAAAAACATATATAAAATAAAAACTAAGAAAAATTAATTCAAAGGTAGCCCTTATTGTAAGATAAAAACTATAAAAACTTTTAGACGTTGGGTTCATAATACCAATCAACTATTTATAATGGATATATAACTTTTTTCTAGTTATCTAAAAACCAAAAAAAATTGAGTATGCCTAGATTTATGTGAAATCAATAAGGCATGCCCAAAAGATAACTTTTGTTTTCCCAATATTTATATGGTCACCAATTAAATAGTGGGACATTAAATTTTATCTCATGGATGTTTTTTAGGATATAATCAAATACAAATTGCACCTAAATATTGGCATAAAAAAATCCACCATACCATGGGGAACCTTTTTTTATCAGGTCATGCCTTTTAGCTTGAAAAACATGATCAATTTATTAAAGAGATATGATTGTAATATTTTTTAACATGATTCATGATATTGTTTAAGACTATGCAGATGATATATTGGATAAATAAAATACTAGAATAAACATCCTTCTATTTTGTGAAGAATATTTGAAATACTGAGAGAGTACAAGGTTCACCTAAATCCTAAAAGTGTGTATTCAGTGTCACACTAGGAAAGTTATTAGGATTAATTATATCCAGATGAGGTATTGAATTTGATACAACAAAGGTAAAATTTATAACATAAATTCCTCCTCCTAATACTGTCAAAAAATTTCATAGCTTACAAGGAAATATATATGCAATTAGGAGATTTAATTCATAGCTTACACACAAGTGTTATCCATTCACAAATATATTGAAGAATAAAATTGTCTATCATTTAAATTAAGGATGTAAATATGCCTTTAAAGAACATAAATAATATATTTCACATACACTAGTGCTAATGCCCCTTATTCTTAGAAATCCTATGTTATTATACATCTCTATAACATAATCTAGATTGGGAACACTCTTGGCAAAACATGACAATCAAGGAACAAAAAATGATGTGTTTTATTTTAGCTAAACTTTTGTGACATAATAAATAAATTATACCCAAATCAAGAAATAATGTCTATTTATTGTATTTACTTCTCAAAATTTATGACAATACATGCTCCAAAATAAAACACAACTTGTTTCTAAAGTTTATCCTTTAAAATATATTCTCTCAAAATTTTCTCTTACAAGTCAAATTTAATAAATAATTCATTTTTATAAGTTATTTTGATATCAAATATGTAAATTAAAAGGCTATAAATGGATAGGTCCTTGTAGATTAGTTGGTAGAAGCACCACTATTAGACATGCAACCTTAATAATTATATTCCTAAATGAGTGCATTTTATCTCTTGATGAGTAAAAATAATGGAAAATTTATTCAATTTTTCCTTTACCACTCAAGGCTCGAGGCTAGGTATATTTCTCTAAAACCTACTAGAGTATCTCATCCTCAAAGCATTCAAAATTGGATTTCCTTTCAATAATAACACTGGTGAATATGAAGCCCTCATCTTAGGCCTCAAATTATCAATCTAGTGGAATATCCAACATTTTTTATGGTGACTCAAAACTCATGATTAAAAAAGTCAAATATGAGTATTAGGAAAAAACATGATAAAATCATCCCTTATAAATGAATGATTGACAACTTTAAAAAATACTTTGTTCATATCCAAGTTTAACATTTCCCTTGAGTAAAAAATACATCTATATATGTTATGTCCACCATGGGATCAGTCTTATAAATGAAAAAGGATCCTTGAAAATGTTAGTTATTTATTGAAAAAATCATGCTCCTAGCATACTCTACCTCTATGACAACAACATCCCTCAAAATATTTCACACAATAATAATAAATTATCCATCTAATGTGCCTCATGATTTACCCTCCTTAGTGACACCCTCTGTGATAGGGGCTATGATGGAACCTTTTTGGGATGTTTAAACTCAAAAGAATGAAATTATAAATCAGGTTCATGATAAAATATTTGGAGAACATACTAATTGCATGTTCCTAGAAAATAAATTGATAATAATAGGATATTACTATCCCACTATGGAAAATGACTCTTATCAATATTTTAAACTATGCCTATCCTATTAGAAGTATTAAGACCTCATTCATGCACCTTCTCAATATTTTAAGTTGATCACAACTCTATAGCCATTTTATACTTGAGGGATTTATCTCATTGGAAATATAAACCCTAATTAATCTAATAGTCATAATAATATCATCAAACACACTAAATATTTCACCAAATTAGAGGAATCCATTCCCTTAATATATGTAATAGGAAATAAAATATCCAAATTCATCCTCAATCACCTCATTTTATGTTATACTATCCCCTCTTCCATCATATCTAATAATGAAAAATCCTTACAAAATAAAAAATCAAATCCCTTTGTGCCCAATTCCACATCAAACATAAGTGGTCCATTCCATATTACCCTTAAGTTAATGTATAAGTTGAGGCATCCAATAAAACTCTCACTAAAATTCTCAAGAGGATTGTTATTGATGTTGGTCATGACTGGCACCTTCAACTCTATCTAACCTTATAAGCTTATTGAACTAACATCCATACACCGAATATGGAAAGTTGGAAACCCATTACTCCCTAACGTTTAGAACATCATTCATCTTACCGTTGAGATTGAGTTACCCTCTTTGCACACTTGTTTGAAAAATCTAATCGATGATTAGGAATACAAAGTTGTGCACCCACATGAGTTAGAACTCCTAATGAAAAATGACTAAATTCTTTAAATCATCGGAAGGAACAAAAACATAGGACACAGAATATATAAAAAACACATAAAATCCATATAATTCTAAATTGGTGACCTTATATGAATGTAAAATTAGAGGAACACTAATCTAGAATATGAAAAGAAGGGCATGTTTGAACCTAAATAGCTATGTTCTTATGTTGTCATTACCAAATGTGGATCATGTTCATACAAGTTATCCACACAATATACAAATAATATTTCTGAGGATATGAGCATCACACATCTCAAATGCTTATATACCTTAATGATCTAATGTTTATAAATAAATAAATAATAAATAAACCACAAAAGAAAAATATAGAAATTATTTGAAGGTGAAAACCATCCTTATGGAGATTTGGAAAATTACCATGAATAAAATTAGTTTATATCATCATGTGTATAGTATATTGTCTACAAGTACCATATACTTAGGGTTTGTCCCATTTCCATCTAACTTGTCATCTTAATCTAGTCATTTCATCATCATCCTTATTCCCTATTTTTGACTTTGACAATGACAAGAAAAGGTATATATTATTTTTTGTAAAAATATTGGTATACCCAAACATATTTAGATCACATTATAACACACCATCGACATGATATGAAAATGATTGGGCATTAGGTTCATATTGTAACCCAACATATCCCCATTCTTTTTATTAATCATAATAGGGACACACTATCTTTTATAATTGGCCTTCATCCCTATGTTAAAAAACCTCTAAAAGAAAGGCCTTATGTATTGCATTAATCTTGTTATTCGACAAACATATTAACATACCTTTTTGTACTTTTGGAATAACCTACTAATGATTTTTAGAATTTTAGTGTATGTAGGTTTCAACTCATTTTATTTGATAAAATTCCTCAAATAGAACTACTTAGAATAAAAGGGTCTTCGATGATTTTATTGAGAACTTACACTTTAGTGATTTTGTTTAGTACTTTCATTCACCAAATTATTCTAACAAGTTTTGATATTTGGTGATTTTTCTTGAAGAAACCCTATGATGCATTTTAATACTTTAGTACTTCACATTTTGTATACCCTACATAATTTATTATTCAATGTTTTATGTCAAATAATTTATTTGTAAAAATGTATTCATAATTTTAGGGTATCAGAACTAAAGCATACATTCACTAAGCATTATAAACCTTCACCATTTACCATTCATATAATATTATTTGGTAAACTAATTCCTAAAATTTTACACTTTGATTTATCTAGGTCTTTGATGTATATCTTTGGCATAGATCCTTTAACAAAGTTACTTGACATATTTAGGTCTTTGGTAAAAATGTTCAAAAATTTTGATCGATAAATCCCTCTGATAGTTAGGTCTTCAGTAGTTTTATTTGGTGGAAAATTTCAACACATTTAGGTCTTTATCAAAATTAGTTAGGTTTTTTCTCTAACTTAGTTAGGTCTTTGGTAAAATTATTCAAAACGTTTGCTCGATATGTTCATCTACCTCACAAATAATGTTATATCCCAACTTCTGACTTTTAAATAATAAAAGCCTCATTACTTGGTAAAATAAAGCCTAATAAGGAATAAAATAACACTTAGAAAAGGGAAATAATGTGGCACTCCTACTAAATGTCAATATTTCCTACATGTCATACCCACTCAATGAGGTGGAAATTTTTGAATTAAATAAACAAATTGAAATTATAGATGTTGGACATTAATAGTGCATGAACTAGAAATAAATGCCAAATTTATATCAAATTAGTTCAAATGATAACTTACTAGTTCAATCTCAACCTAACTTGTGAACTCGCTTACTCTCCTATGATTGAGCCCTAGCCACTAGTGTCTTCAAATTAACAACATACTCATGAGAGCTAAGTGATTGAATTAAAAAGTAGCACCATCTCAATGGAAGAATAATGGCATCCTCATCTAGGGAATTTTATTGAAATATCCCTCCTTCAAGTTTCCCTAATAAATATTCTATTGAGTACATGTATATACTCTTTGAACTTGTTATATTCAACAATGACTATAACAACTACTTGGTGTTGTAAGATGCCATATACTAGGTTGATACACACATGCATGAAGAGAAATTGAATCCATCATATAATTAATTATCCATAGACTTTATCACACTTAGGATAAAAGGGTTACACTTCATAACTATGAATCCATAAGTCATTCTCTGTATCAACCTCTTGCAATATTTTTTATTTGTAGGGAAGATATATTGAGGAGTATACCTGCATCATCTTGAGCACAAGATAGATGCAACATGCATCTATGGTGACACATTTCAAATGTACATTTCCCTTCTTATGCTATATGTCACCTATGATTTACATAGAGTAGTGGCATGGAATAAATAGACATTTATTGAGAAGGCACATAGAAGTTGGATGATCTTCAAAGAAATAATCAACATGAAAGACAAATAGCCACACCAATAATGAAATTTAGAATGGGAATTTAGATTGGGATGGCCCTATTGAATAGGCTATTTGGATGCCTAAGTATAAAATTCTTCCAACTATAATGGGTTTCACTACTTGATTTCTTGATCACATCAAAATTAACCTTATCTCTAGGAGAAGTGATTAGAGTAATGTTATGAGAGAAATTTTTTCATAAGGATAAGAGGTGTCCTGGAGTTTAATTTTACATGATCTCATACTTGATCAATGTAGTCCTGGGAATGATCTAAATTCATAATGGCTCACTCTAAATCCACCCTCTAGACTCTACAAAGAATAGGACTTGTGATTCTTACTCTTTCATGCACATATATGTGTACACTCATAATATTTTATGCATTGTTGAGGATGTTTACTCATAGCTATGGAGGGCCATCCATGAATCTTACTTACCTAAGATATCAAAGAGTATCATGGACACATTATTAATAAGGGGAGACTGTTATCTATACCCTTACTACACATTCATCATGGTCATTGGCCATAAGGTCACACCTTTGTGCCTCCCTAAGTATGTCTCATACTAGTTGGTAGAGTAGGAAAAACCTACTAGTTATAGTGGGTCATAGATGAGGATATTCACAATAAGAATAAATCTTACCTTCATGGCTATCACCTAATGATTGGTATAATGTGATACACTAATTAAAAGTAATTCTATAATGTTGGGAAATATAGATATTACTATTCCTTGGCTTCATTGCCACATAGTGACTAGGACCCCCATGGACAGGTGCAAAATCACATCAAGGGACTGGGCATTGAATATCATCATGATCCCTATGATCATGAATTTTTATTCCTCAATTCTCATAATGATTACTAGTTATAAAGGTCACATTCAATTTATTTTAAGGAAGACATTCTAAAGCTTATTCAAGGAGAACATTCCCTTTTCATAAAGGAGCCATGAACCAGACTCCCACTAGATGAATGATGGGACATGATTGAATTTGGACTAGAAAAATTGCTCAACCAATATGAGTACAAGTGAAATCCTCCTAAACACACCATGTGGTACTTAAAGTAGTGAAGAAAAAATGTGGGGTGTCAAATACCTCACTAGGGGGAAATCAAGATGAGCCTATCTCTTTAGATTCTGAGGGCCTTACCCAAGTTGATGTTTAATCATTTATAAATTTTATTATTTTAGTTAACCACATAACCAAATCCTTACATATATCCCAAGATAACCATCTATTATAAAATGAATCCAAGGGCTCAGCCCCTTCCACATAGTTTAGCCATGGAAGGATCATCAATGAGTAACCACATAAGATCTAGTTGGAGAAGAGATTTATGTTGAGGAGATGAAATTAAAAAGATAAAAAGTCCTAAACCTCTAAGACTCAAAGGGTAAGGCAAAATTGCATTAATAAACATTAGGTGAGCCAACATCATCTCCAATTTTTGTTACTCTTATTATTTCCTATGTTCTTCTTTATGTAATTAGTTCACTTAGCCATATTTCATTCTCCCTTCATATCCCCCCTCCTCTCTTAGTCCCCAAGGTTGAGGTAGATCCTATTCAACATATTGTTAAACCAAATATGTTAGTTCCAAAGGTAGAGGATCCCTCTTATTCCCTTGTAGTTACTACTTCCTTAGTTGGTATTCCTCTAATTTCTCATCCCACATCCACTCCTGCTATCCCTTTAGCTATCCCTTCCACTATTGTTCCACACACAATAAAAACCAAGAATAAGGATATGAAAAAATTAATGGAAGCAATATACTTGAACCAATTACATTTTATATGTACACAATTAACTCTACTAGTTCCCCCTCCTAATCCTTCTCAAAATACAACTATGATAACCACATAGAAGGCTAAAAAAATAAAAGCTTAGTATACATAATCTATCTACTACCACAATATGGTGGAGTGGATTGGTCCAAAATATTATGGCCTTCACTTCATGATCCTCTCCTAGAGTAAACATTAGGTGATATAATGGGTGAGATTACATCCTTGGACACTCAACCCATGAATCCAACCCAACTAGTCCTCCTACAGTGGGCAACAAACATGCAATCAAAGGCCTATAAAAATCCTAATTTATGATTCACAAATTTATGAGTATATTTTTTGAGAAATATACAAGGAGTGTATAGAAGGTGAGGAAAAAAAATCTATAAGATGATACTAAAAGAGTAGTTATTGTATAGGAAATGGAAAAACTTTTCACCTTGTTCAAGAGGAAAGATAGAAAACTAGGCAAATCCTCATATATAGAGGATTTTAAATCCTATATTGAAATATAGAAAGATTTTATAGTATAAGTACATGAAGGAATAGAAATGGAATGGAGAGAGATAGAACAAGAATAGGAACAATTAAGATAATAAAAACAAAATGTTCATGTTCTAACCCAAATTGAGATGGATGTCTAGAGTGCAACATCAAAATTGTATAATACTATAAAGGTTATTAGTGTAATGAGGGTAGAATTGGTGCCCCACATAGTGTAGACCACCAAATTATTTAATTTTTTGAGGATAGATGAGAATAAACTCAAATTCCTTATTATTTTTACCACCATTAAGTCATATGCATATTTGAACTTGATGGCACTATTAGAGGCTACCAATGCCCTTAACTTGGTGGTCATCAAAACACAAGAGGCTAGGGAATGGATTGATGAAACTAAGGTAGTAATTCCTAAATATTCAAAACTTGAGACTCACTCTTGGAAAATTTTAAATGAATTGAATAATTTTATGGCCAAGGATTCCATAAGAAGACTCATTAGTAGGTCCAATTTTGACCAGCTCTTACAAAAAGCTTCATATAATTTCAAACATGATATAAAAGGGAACACCATAGAATAAATAGAGGTAGAGATAAATTTTTATAGGAATAAATTCATTAAAATTGAGATCTTTAGATGTAAGTTCAAGACTACCAAAGATAAACATGCAAGGCTCATGGAGCTAGTGAATAGGGTATATAGGCCTCCAATCCTTAACATGGATATAATCAAATATCAGTATGACATTGGGTACAAGAACTCTTAAGATTTATAATTGAATAAAAATTCTAGTATAGTAACTCCCATTTTAATGGAAGCATCCACTTCAATGCCTCCATCAACCTCATAATCCATGTAAGCCCCTGGTCAACCTTGATTTGAATTCTAATTTTTTCTATATACATAAATAGATTACTAATAATTTACTTATAGTTAAAATATACATGTAAAGTTACCTGAAAAATTTATAAGCATGCACACATTACATTGCCTTACATAGGAAAATAATTTTTACATAAATGTAATTAGACACAAGGATGCAAAATATGCAATTTTGAGACTAAAATTAGAACTGAGGTTCTAACTACAACATGTAACTATGAGTTCACATACACATGGAGGATGAGTCATCCCCTCCCCAAGTCTATATAACTATATGATTTCACTTTGAAGATTTGATCAATATAAAAAGAAGTCAATTTTGACTATCATGCAATTGCATTAGTTTTTCTCCTTCCACTCATGTGATATTAAGGTTTTTATTTTTTGGTTGTTATAATATAGTAAATTGAAATGTATAAAAGCTACAAATAGATTATGATTATTTTAATTAATGTATGCTTAACTATAGATGTGTAAATTATATCTAAAGTTATCAAATTGTATTAACTAATTGGTTTAAAATGTGTTATTATACTTTGTGTGTACGAATGCTTTCTTTTGGTATAGTTTTCTAAGTGTGTATCACAACTACCTTAGACACCTTCTTGGTCTGAGTTGTAACTTTCTAGTTAAGGGTGTGAAAGAGTAACTTGAAAGGAAGTAACCTTCAATTGAGGCCATAAAGTTCCTATATCACTCCTCCTTAGACTTTATAATTATCTTTACCTATAAGTGTACAATAGCTATAAGTAATAAGCATTAGTTTTGAGAGCATTTTTCCACTAAGAAACCAACATAGGAAGAGACCCTCTGAGATCATATAACCTTATTTTATGATCTACCCTTCCCTTTTTTTGAAGTTTGTTTTACTAAGATTTACCCACAATAGATTAGATATCACCATCCATCTCATCCACTTAGATTTTATTTCTCTACTAGGATTCATTTCACTACAAGCAAAACTAGTTAACAACCTCCATGTTTTTCTTGATATTCCAACACAAGGTTGTTTAAACCATAACTAAAACTTATTCCCTAGAGGGAAGTTTACCTCCATTGAGATCCTAAAATATTAAAGGCTACCTCATATAAATTTTAGTTGGTGCATAAGACCTATTTCAGCATTAAAAAAATTGGTGCTAGAAGAGAGCCACTTGTGTGCCTAGCCTAGTGAGAAGTTACCCCCTAGGTTGAGTTGCATTGAAGAAACCCAAGAGAGTTACCAAATATAGGGCCCAAACCAATATATTTGTTTCACCCTTATCAATACATCAAAGGCCTATATTTTCACTAGTTTTTCCCAACATACCATAGAAAAAACACCATTTCCATTCAAGAATATCCATCCCATTAATCATACTATGTCCCAACACAACCTTGGTTAGTTAGATCTATTATTTCCATCTCATGAGACATCATAATTTTCCTAGAAACCTAGAAAAATATCTACCTTCTTTCTCCCCCTCATGAGGAAGAACTACATAAGAACACATTAAGTATTTAAAAGATGCATTAAGATTCATGAATGTTATTAATGAAGATGTTGCATGTAGGATTTTCCTATTTACTTTATAGGTTTTTGCATATGATTGGTATATTAACCTTCAAAATAAATATATCACTTCCTAAAATACATGTTAGAGCACATTTCTTTCCCAATTTAGAAAATTTACTAGCCCTAGATGAGTATATCAATATTTTACTAACATGAAAAAGGAGCTTAATTAGTCAATTCATGATTTCAATGCTAGATTCCAAAAGATGTGCACTCAACTTAACCTAGAGTAAATTCCACATAAACCATTAGTGTTAGATATGTAAAGAAGCACTTTAGACCCAATCACTATGGTGTTACTACAAAGAGTTATTGTTAATATCACTCTATATTTAGCATATGAAGAGGTTATCAAAATTGATAGACAGTTGAACATTTAAATACTCAACATTCCAAATACTAATTCTAGTTTTCTAGCTCTGAATCCAATCCCTCACATCAATCAAAATGTCCCTAATTTCAATTATAATCAATTATATGCATTACCTCCTCTAATATAGTAGACACCCAATCAAAAATATGGTTATATAAATAACCAAGTATAGATGAATAACCATCAACAAAATCAACATTCAATGACTTCTAATGTTACAATGTACAAGTAACTAATTTTAAAAAATCAAAATTGGATTCCATCCAAAGAATGGTCCAAAAATTGAGCAATGACTTCCTGAATATGTAGAGAAAGATGGGAAACACCATTGTCTAGAATAATATCTAGAATCTTGGGTTTAAAATATACAACGAGACATTCAATAGGCCTCATAATAATATATAAAAATACACCAACAAGTTTCTAGAGATCAAAATAGTAGAAATAACTCTATCTAATTGGTGTAGAGTCCATAATACATCATAACATGGTGAAATTGAATGTGTAAAGTTTTATGTAGTGTTTTATCTCTTATAAAGAGACATGGTAAGGAAAGAATTGATGAATGATCCATAAGAATTTCATCTAGAAGCTAGTTCTTCAAACACAACAATGGAATTTTAAATACATGAGTCTTTCTTCCCAAAATAAGATGACAATGAACTAAAATAAAACTATGATGAAGTGAAAGCTTTCTATAAATACCAAAAGGTCAATTATAACCTAAGGAATAGATATCCCTTCATAACCTATACTCCCCAAAAAACATGGTTATTCCATCAAATCAAATAGATAAAAAACAATCCACCTATCCCTAAAAGGAATGAACAACTCCAAAACAATGAAGACCAAGGCAAAGGGGGATATAATATTATTAAGGACATGAATAAGATTAAATCCAATATCACTCTTCATGAATTAGCCAAGATTATAGAATATAAGGATATCTTATGGAGGTCTATCATAAGGAAAATAATTATTGAGAATATAAATTCTACTCACACCAATGTCATATAAAAAATTAAACATGAAGTTCTACATTTATTATTGACTATCTAAGTTTTTAGAAATAATATCCATAATTATTTAGTCAATTCTAGAGCTTCAACCATGGTGATGCCTACTTCAATTTTCCAAAAGTTGGGTTTGAACCTATATCCATCCAAGGGAATGGTTTAAAATTTTCAAAAGACTATGGTCCTTATAATAGGAGAACCAAATGATTTACATATCCAAGTAATGTTTAAACCACTATTGTAAATGATAATCAACACTGGTAGTAGATATTATAAAAGGATACAAACTCATTCGTAACAGATTTGAGTCCAAGACATTAAATGGGTATGTGACAAAATACTTATCTCACATTTGGTTACCATGGAGAGGTGTTCCAAACCAAATTCGAATTGATCAATAATTAAGAATAAATCACCTAATTACCAAATACAATAAAAATAGTGAAGAAGTAAGTTATAAATATCCTAACCTTGGGATTTATACCTTCACTACAAATCATGAAGTGCAAGAACCAAAAGTCTAGAGACCCTCCCCATTATGGACCCTCCATTTTAACAGTGCAAGATCCAAGCAAGGATCAATCATTAGAATTTAATTTCTATACCCATAAGGCACGAAATACTTGGAATAATATATACTACAATCCCCTTATGCCAATATCAGAGCAAAATATGAGTCACTAATTTTGGGATTGCATTTTTCTCTAAAAAATAACTTAAAACAACTACTAATTTATGGTGATTCAGATATGGTAATCTATTAGGTTTGAAACAAATACCAGTGCAAGCTATTATATTTGAAAAGGTATAGGTATAGAGAATGGGATTTGATTGAGTTTTTTTAAGCCTTTAACATCATGACTATACCCAGAGAATAGAATCAAATTATTGATTCATTAGTTTCCTTATTTGCCAACTTGACACCCTTATAGGAGTCCAAGGTACAAAGATTCTCTATTGAGCTAGTACCTTGTCCATTAGTTCTAGACAACATGGAAAATTTCTAAGTTTTTGATGATTGCCAATAGATTATCTAGTTCTTAAATATCTCAAGATAATTTGAGTCTCAAATCATTGATGATAAGGATATTAGTTATTTATTCCAAGAGGAATTAGGACAAGGATTTATTCAACTAAAGGAAAATTACCTCCCTCTTTGAATGGTTTCCTTGGAAAGGACATCTGATTTGGATCCTCAAGCTCAACATGAAAGTCAACCAAAATTAAATGAATCTAAGTTCAAAATGGAAAACCTAGGATATGAGTGTAATATATGATATGTTAACATTGGTCTCATTTGTACTCTAGAAAAAGACAAAATTAAAAAAAAATTCACTCAATACAAAGATGTGATTGCATGAACATATGAAGATTTGAAGGTTTTCAATACAAAGGCCATCACCCATATAATTCCATTGAATTTGGACCACAAACCATTTAGGTAGAGGTAAAGACTAGTAAATCCCATCTTGTAACCCCTTATTCATAGGGAAGTAGAGAAATTGTTGAAAGCAAAAATATTTTTTCCTATCAGACATTCTACTTGGGTGGATAATTTATCCCTATTTAGGAAAAAAGTGGAGAAATCAAGCTCTGTGTTGATTTCATAAACTTAAATAAAGCCTCTAAGAAAGACAATTATCCATTACCTTTCATGGATAAAGTCATCTAGATAGTTAGTGGTTCAGGGATGATGTCTTTCTTAGATGAATGTTCAAGGTATAACCAAGTGTTGATAGAATTAGAAGATAGAATGAAGATAACATTCACTACAAAATGGGGTACGTATGCATATAAGAGGATGCCATTTTGCCTAATTAATGAAGGTGACATGTTTTAATGAGTTATGAACCATGACTTCTAAGGGATGATAGGTAAATATATAATTATTTACATGGATGAACTCACATTCTTCTTAAAAGGAAGGACTGATCATGTAGGACACCTATAATCAATCTTTAAAAGATGAAAAAAGTTTGGCATTTTGTTAAAGCTTAAAAATAATGTATTTGGTGTCATAGAAGGCAATATATTGGGTTATATCATCACCAAAAATGGTATTATGATTGACATAGATAGAATTCAATGCATATCAAAAATTAATTTCCAAAACAGCAAGAAAGAACTCAAATCTTTCTTTGGGAAGATAAACATCATGAAAAAGTTTATATCAGGTATTGAAGAAATTATTAGACATCTGAATGCAATGCTCAATTAGGATTATAAAGTTTAATGGATAGTAAAGGCTCAAAATTATTTTTAGGACATTAAAGATACAATATACCGAGCCCTTGTATTGATAAGTCCAAACTTCACCAAAGACTTCTTGTATTCATTGACCTCAAAACACACTATTTCTATTGTGCTCACTAAGAAGAAAGAAGAAAGAGATCATCTTATACCATTCATGAGTGAAAATTTGAAATAATTAAAACTAAAGTATTTCATGATAGATAAACAAAGATTTTACCTTATCAAAGTGGTGGATAAATTTTGACATTTCATCCTAAGGAACAAAACAATTGCCATTGTACCAAATCAGGCTAGTAAGTTTACTTTATCACAAAATTGATTAGGAAAATATAGAGGAAAATGGATGGTAAAATTGTAGGAATTTGACATGAAAATAAATCCTACCAAGATTTTTAGAGTTCAAGTCATCACCTAGCTCATTATTGAGCCTAACACATGCATCATTGTTGAAGATGTTTATGAAAACCAATTATCTAAAGGGGATTGGTACACTAACATTATTCAATATTTTATTATATGAACTTGCTCCCTATAGTTCAAATAAGAATGAAGGATGGATTTGAGACCCAAATTATCTCATTACATGATAAAAAAATTTATATTATATAGAAATAACTATGAAGGTATCAACCTAAGGTACATATCACAAGAGGAAGCTCAAGAAATTATGGAAAATTTGCACCAAAAGATATGTAGTGGTCACCCCTTCAAAAAAATCACCACCCATAAAATCCTCAAAATGGGCTATTATTAGCCTATAATCTTCAAGGATGCACATGTTCACCTCTAAAAGTTTCATGAATTCCAATTCTTGGTAAAGAGGGATGTACATGTAGCCATGCCTCTACAACCTATTATTGAATGAAGACTATTCACCTACTGGGTCTTCGACTTCATTGGGGTCATTAGTTCTAATTATTTAGATGGACATAAGTTTGTACTCATTTCTAAAGATTATTGCACATGATTGAATGAAGTGATAACTAAAATTAATTATACAATACAAGATTTGATTAGATTTCTATAGGAAAATATCAAAACTAAATTTGGTACTCCTATCTCTATAGTCTATGACAATGGTCCAACATTCCAATTAGATAGATTTATTAAATGGACCCATGATAATCAAATCACCATCAGGTCATCAACCCATAATAAAATGGGTTAAATAAATTAAAAAACAATAATATGATTGATATTATTAATAATTATGTATTAAAAAAACCTATAAATTGACAAAATCTACTGAAGTATGCACTGTGAGTTGATCAAACAAGATATAAGCAGGCACTCAAAGCCTCACCTTACTTACTAGTCTATGGGAAAAAACCTATTTTCCCATCATACTTAAGTTTCCAACATATTATTTTATGTATAAATATATGGAACCAAGTGAGAATGTGGAGTCTTAATTTCTAGACATAATAGAAATGGAAGACTCAAGGACTGAAGCCTTACCAAAATTTAGTAAACATCAAGATATAATGAAAAGATGGTTCAATAAAAGAGTGAAGTTAAAAGCATTAAAAATATCTAACCTAATGCTTCTATGGGATAAATCCCCTAAAAGTAAAGGACCTCATGATAAGTTTACCCCATCGTGGATTTGACCTTATCATATTTCATAGATCCTAGTCTAAGGGACCTCCAAGGCAATGAGATCACATATCTAGTCAATGGATAGTTTTTGAAGCATTACTTCATGGTTATACCATCTATAAATATCCCGAAATAGAAATAAAGGTGATTGTGATATTAGTATTAGGGTATATTTCATATTTTAATAGATTAAATTTTATGTCTTCATAAAATAGTCTCCCTACTTCTTAGGTTAGGTTTCCTAGCATTCAACAGTTTATTTTATAGATTAGTTATTTGTTTTATAGATTAGACATTTATCTTTATTTTATGTCAATATTATTGAATTTTATTAGTGTGATTAAAATCAAACATCCAACCCATTTATACTTCCTTTAACATGTTCAAAATATAAAGGATTAGCCCAAAAACATACTAATAACAAGTAAATCAATATGTTTATTTGTAAGATTTTGCCCATATACATTTCATATTTTTAGAATTCAAGTGTACAATAGGAAGATGTATCATGAATAATATAACACTAAATAATTTAGTCAAGCATGTGAAGGCTACTCTCATTACTACATATGAATTTTAGAAAGTTTTTTCACTTTCCCTAGATCAAATGCACTAATCATATTAGTAGTTGTTTGAGGAAATAATCATTGATATGGGTATAACTGATAGGGATAATATAGTAAACTTATGCTTTAATAAATACTATCTCATTTTAGTTTCTAATATCCATCTCCTAAATTATGTTCTTCAAAAGAAAATATATCAAACATAAGGATCAAAGCATCCTCAAAAGAGTGATCTAATAGGCTTAAAAGAAAAAAATTAAAGGTGATCAAAGAGATTAAAATGATGAAATAAGGTCAATGTACCATGTATCATGAAATATTACACAATAAGGAAAGATAAGGAACACATGTTACCTCTATCGAGGCTATGGATGCATGTTTGGTAGTAGACCAAATCTAGAGCTTTCCTAAATTTTAAATCTTTTTTCAAAAACTAGAGTGAAACCTGTAGTTGTTTTAATTCTCTATTAAAGTCCTCATTATAAGGATAAAATAAAATCACTTCCTAACACACAAATATAGGGTGACTAAAAAGGCAAGTATGTTTTATGTGGCTATTGGGATTCACTTTTATATATCTAATTTGAATATCCTATGTATGACAATTCATGTTTGATTTAAGAGTTGTTAAAAAGAAGTTTTGGATTCTCAAACAATCATGAGTATTTACCCTATAAGTCACCATTTGATGTACCATAACATAACCCCATTTATTTTTTAATCAAAATAAGGACCCACAATCTTTTAAAATTGGCCTTCAACGTTGTCTTAAAAATCCTCTAAAATAAAGGACTTATGTATTGCATTAGTCTTATTTTTTGAAGAACATATGAAAATACATTTTTATATTTTTGGACTAACCTAATAATGATTTTTGGAATTTGTGTGTATAAAAATTTTGGATCATTTTATTTTTTGAAATTCCTTGGTAGAACTACTTAGCTCAAAAGGATCTTCAATGATTTTGTTTGAAACTTACTCTTTGACAATTTTATTCGATAGTTTCATTTATCAAATTATTTTGATAGGTTTTCGTATTCAATGATTTTACTCAATGAAACTTTTTGATGAATTTTTGGGGTTTGACACTCTTCATTTTACATACCCTACATGAATTTATTCTTCAATGTTTTATGTTAGAGAATTTTTTTGGAATAAAGTATTCAAGATTTTAGGGTAAAAGAACCAAATATTTATTTCACCATGAATTATAACCCTTCACAATTTACCCTTTAGATTCGATTATTTGGTAATCAATTCCTAAAGTTTTAAACTTTAGTTTATCTAGTGTTTGAGGGATATGTTCAGCACAGATCCTTCCATGAAGTTACTCAAAACATTTACATCTTTAGTAAAACTGTTTAGTGATTTTGCTTGGTAAATCCCTCTGATATTTAGGTCCTTAGTAGTTTTTTTTGGTGGAATATTTTGACACATTTATGTTTTCATAAAAATTAGTCATGATTTTTCTTTGAATTAGTTATGTCTTCAACAAAAGTGTTCAAAACTTTTTCTCAAGATGTTCCTCTACTTCACAAACAGTGTTATATCTCAACTTCCAGTTTATGAATACCAAAATCCTCTTTACTCAGTAAACTAAAGCTAAATAAGAAATGAAACATTACTTGGAAAAGGGTAATAATGTGGCACTCCTATTAAATGTCAATAGTGCCTATATGGCACACCCACTAGATGAGGTAGAAAATATCAAATTAAACAAAAAAATCAAAGTTATAGATGTTAGACATTAATGGTTCATGAAATAGAAATCAATGCCAAATATATATAAAATTAATTTTAAAAATGATGTTCCATAATTGAGCCTTAGCCATTAGTGTCTTTGAATTAACAACATACACATGAGAGCCAAGTGATTAAATTGTAAACTAGTATGAGATTATTTGAAGAATAATGATATCCTCATCTAGGGAATTCTATGGAATTCTCCCTCATTCAAGGTTCTCCATCAAAGATTATATTGAGTACATGGATATATTCTTTGAAAATATTATATTCAATAATGACCATAAAAACTACTTAGTTTTGTGGGATGCCATACACTAGTTTGACATGCATACATACGAAAATAACTTGACTCTATCCCAATGATAGTTGGCCATAATCCTCTTCTTGCTCAAGAGATAAGGGTTACACTTCACATCTATGAAACTAGAATTCATGCCCTGTATCAACCTCCTACAAGATTTTTTCTTCACATAGAAGTATCTAGAAGAGCATACCTGCATCATCTTGAGCATAAGATGGTTATGACATGCATCTCTAATGATGCATTTCGAAGGTACCTCTCCTTTCCTATTCCATATCCCACCTATGATTTACATAGAGAAGTGGTGTGGAATAAATGGAAGTCTATTGAGAAGGCACTTAGTAGTTGGATGCTCCCTAGAGAGACAATCAACTTGAAAGACAAGTAGCCTACACAAATAACAAAATTCAAAATCCAAAATGGGAATATAGATTGGGATGACCTTATTAAATAAGTTATTTAGATACCCAAGCATCAAATTCCTCCACCTAGAATGGGTTTCATTATTTAATTTTTTGAGGACATTAGAAATAACCTTTTCTTAAGGAAAAGTGATTGGAGGAAGGTTACGTGAGAAAATTTTGTATAAGGAGAAGACACCTCCAAGAGGTTAGTTTTACATGATGTCTTAATTACTCCATACAGTTCTGAGGACAATCTACATTCACAATGTCTCATTCTAGATCCCCCCTCTAGACTATATAAAGAGCAAGATTTATGATTCTTACTCCTTGCATATATATGTGTACACTCACAATATTTTGTGCATCACCAAGGATGTTTACCCATAGGTATGGAGGGCCAGCCATGAATCCCCCTTACCTAGTATATCAAAGAGTATCATGGGCACACTATTGATCAAGGGATACTACTAACTATACCTTAACTACATAGTCATCATGGTTACTAGACATAAGGCCACACCTTTTCACCTCCCCAATATGTCCCAGATAAGTTGGAAGAGTAGGAAATAGCCTACTAGATATGGTGGGGCATAAATGAGGATATGCACAAGAAAAATAAATACTACCTTCATCTATCTCACCTAATGATTAGGATAATGTGATATACCAAATAAAATAACTTCTACGAGGTTGAGAAATATAGATAATACTACTCCTTGGCTTCATTTCCACATAGGGACTATGATCCCCATGGATAGGCAAAAAATCACATCAAGGTACTAGGCATTGAATATCAACATGAGCCCTTAGATCATGAATTTTGGTTCCTCAACATGTAGAATGATGACTAAGTATTATAGAGGGAAAAATTAATTCAATTAAAGGAAAACCTTCTAAATATTTTTCAAGGCAAACCTTCCCTTTTCATAAAAGAGGCATGAACTAGATTCCCATTGGCTGAAGGATGGGATCCATCTAACTTTTAGACTAGCATACCTAATCATCCAATATGATAACAAGGTAAATAATTAAAAACACACCATGTACCACTTAAGGCAATGAATAAATAACTAGGGCACTAGATATCTCACTAGGGGTAAATTAAGATGAGCCTATTTGTCTAGGTTCTTTAGATTTTTAATGCCCTACCTAATGTGATGTTTCATCATTTCTAAATTTATTTGTTATGGTTACCTCAATCACACAACCAAATCCTTCCATATCTCCCAAGATAATCATCTATTCTAAAAGGAAGCCAAGGGATCAACCCCTTTTATAGAGGTAGCCATGGAAGGACCATCAATGGAGCTAGCCACATAGGAGCTAGTTAGAGAGGAGATTTTTAATGAAGAGAAGATTTAAAAACAAAAAATGTCTTGAGCCTTTAAGACTCAAAGGGAAAGTCACCATTGCATCAACAAACATTATACTCTCTAATTTTCATTACTCATACTATTTCCTATGTTTCTCTTTATGCAATTAGTTCATTTGGCCCTATTTCAATCACCCCTCCTATCCCCCCTTCTCTCTTGGTCCCCAAGGTTATGGTTTATTGTATTCATATTATTTTTCAACCAACTCTATTAGTTCCAAAGGTAGAGGATCAGTTCTCTACCCTTATAGTTCCTACTTCCTCATTTGGCATTCCTTTAATTACTCCTTCCACATCCAATCCTACTATCCCTATGGATTTCCATTCCACCAATGTTCCACCCCCCAGTAAAATAAATAATAAGGATATGAAGAAATCAAGGGGAGAATTAGCCACCCCTTAATTATGTTTCATATACATAGTTAAGTCTACGAGTTACCCCTCCTATTCCTTCTTAAGATACAATTGTGATAACCACTTGGAATCTTGAGAATAAGAAAAGACTAGTATACACAGTCCATCCACTACCATAATATGGTGAAGTGGAGTGGTCCAAAATCATATGGCCTTCACTTCTTGATCCAATCTTAGAAGAAACTCTAAGGAAAACATTAGGGGAGATAATGACAGACATTATAGCCTTGGACACTCAACCCATGGACCTAGCCCATCTAGTCCTTCCATAATGGGCAATAAATATGAAATAAAAGGCCTACCAAAGGCATAATCTTGTGATTACTAAATTTCCCACTATGAGTATATATTTTATGAAATCTACAAGGAGTGTACAAAGGGTGAAGAAAAGGAAGCTATAAGATGATACTGGAAGAGAAGTTATTGTAGATGAAAGGGACATTGTCCAAGAGGAAATATAGAAAGTTGGGGCAATCCCCATATATATAGGATTTTTAATCCTATATTAAAACATAAAAATATGTTATAGTATAAATACATGAAGGAAAAAAAATGGCTTAGATAGAGATAGAAAAAGAACTAGAACAACTGAGAGAACATCAATAAACTATTCATGTTTCATCCCAAATTGAGATGGATGTCCAGAGTATAGCATCTAGATTGTACAATAATATAAAGGATATTAGTTAAATGAGGGCATAATTATTACCCCACATAGTATATACCACCAAATTATTTAATTCTTTGAATATAGATGAGAATAAATTCAAATTCCTTATTATTTTTACTACATTTTAGACATATACACATTTGAACTTGATGGCATTAGGAGGATACCAATGCCCTCAACTTGGTGGTCATCAGAACATAAGAGTCTAGGTAATTGATTAATGTGGTTGAGGTATTAATGCCTAAATGTTTAAAACATGAGACTCACTCCTAGTAAATTTTGAATGAATTGAAGCTTTTTTAGGCCAAGTATTCCATGGGAAGACTCATTATCAAGGCTAATTTTGAGCATCTCTTACATCAAGTATTTGATAATTTCAAACACGACATAAAAGTGAAGACCATAGAAGAAATAGAGTAAGAGTTCAATTTTTTCGTGAAGAAAGTCACTGAAGTTGAGATATTTAGATATAACTTCAAGACTACCAAAGCTAAACATGTAAGGCTATTTGATCAAGTGATTATGGTGTATAAGCATCTATTTCCTAATATGGGTATAATAAAATATCATTATGGCATTTGGAAAAATCACTATTAAGATTTGGAAGTGAATAAGAATTCCAACATAATTAACTCCCAATTTAACACAAACATGCACTTTAGTGCCCCTAACAACCTTGTCAGTCGTGTAACTACCTAGTTGACCTTGAATCAAAGTTCAATTTTGTATGTATATATGCACAATTTACTCATATTTTACTTATAGTTAGAAAATACATGTAAATTTTCCTAAATTTTTTTTAATAATTCACACATTTCATTTCCTTACATAGGCCAACTAATTTTGACATAAATGTAATTAGACACAAGCATGCAAAATATGCAATTTTGAGACTAAAATTAGAACTAAGGTTCTAATTTTGACATGTAATTATGAGTTTACATACACTTGGATGATAATTCATCCCCTCCCTAATTCTATATAACTATGTAATTTCACATTCTAAAGAGTTTAAAGATTTGATCAATACAAAAATAAGTCAATTTTGACTGCCATGCAATATCATTGGTTATTTCTCCTTCCACTAATGTGATATTAAGGTTTTTATTTTCTAGTTGTTATAATACTATAATTTTAAGTGTGAAAAAGATACATATATATTTTTATTGTTTTAATCAATGTATATTTAACTTTAGATGTGAAAATGCTATTGAAAGTTAGCATATTTTATTAAGTAATTGGTTTAAACCATGTTATTATTATTAGTGTGTATGAATTATTTATTTTGGTATAGTTTTATAAGTGTGTGTGACAAATACCTTAGACACCTTATTAGTCTAAGATGTAACATTCTAATTAAGGATGTGTAAGAGCAACTCTAAAAGAAATAACATTTAGCTAAAACCATCAAGTTTCCTGTATCACTCATCCCCAAAATTCCTAACTATGTTTACGTATAAGTGGGAAATACTTACAATTAGTAATCATTAGTTTTGAGAGCATTTGTCCACTAAGAAACCAATGTAGGAAGTGACCCTTTGAGATTATAGAACCTTATTTTATTCTATACCATACCCTCCTTTTATTTATTTTTTATTGAGATCTACCCACTCTAGATTAAATATGACCCATCCATATCATCCACTTAGGTTTGATTTCTCTACTAGGATTCATTTCACTACAAGAAAACCTGATTAATAACCTACATACTCTACTTATTATTCCACCACAAGGTTATTTAACCCTTACCTACAAATCATTCCTTGGAGTGGAGTTTACATCAATTGAGATCCTAAAATGTTAGAGGCTACCTCATCTAAAATTTATTTGGTGCACAAGATCTGTACTAATAGTTCCTACATTATGTAATCCTTAGGAAGATCATCTTAATATCCCTTAAACATCCCATCCATTACTATACCCTTTACTAATTATATAACTAGTTGTTCCTTTGTTAATAACTTCATTGTTAGTATACAAATATAAGAAAATACCAAAAATTTTGAGAATTAGAGAGCAAAAAATACCACAAAAATAATCTTTGTCCTTAACCCTATTAAAAGACATGTTAAATTTTAAACAAGTCATTGCATCTTTATCAGTATATATATTTCCAAATCTACTCCCCTCACATAAATCATTTCTTGGGTAGAATAAAATCTATCATTATCATATATCCTTAAAATTGGGGTTTCTAACTTAATCAAAGGGAAAAAACTAGTTTGCTTATTTATTTTTGTGTGTGTTCTTATTTATTTGTTGTTATTGTTGAGTGTTTTATGTTTTATTACTTATTTTTGTTATTATTATGACATATTACAACAATTTTGTCATGGTTTTCCATATCATGGTGCATCTTATTATATGCTATACTAAACATCAAGTTTCTCAAATATTTTGGATTTTATGCAAGATTAGTAGCATTAATCACCAACATTCATGAAAGTTAATTCCTAAACATTCAATTCATTCTAACTATCCACAAATAACATTCATTCCTAACTAATTATCCATAATAATGACTAAGTCTACATCATAAAATAATATAATGTTAATGTAAAACTATCCATCACATCATATAATAACATATAACTATAAATCATAAACATCCATAACATCCCTAAACTATCTATAACCATAATCATCATACTCAATTATTGCATTTATACTATTATCCCAAACCCCTATTTATTCATCCCACACCCCCCTAATTTCATTCTAATTCTTTAATTTCAATCCATCTTCTCATTTTTAGAGCTCATCCATGTATTTTATCCATGTATGCCCTTTGATGGGGCATACCCATTACCATCATGACACTAAGGGCATATTTTTGTGTTAGTATTTTTCTTCCTACATTAGTTGAAAATTCAATGATTAGTTAAATTACAACACCCTTTCAAAGAGGTGGAAATGTAGATACCATAATTATACCACCCTAATTATGATTTTTTTAGCATCCAATCTATCATCAAATAATTCATACTAACATCACCAAAATTACAATATGACCCCCATCTAACATTACCCCATAGAAATATCTAAATTTGTCACTATTAATTAAGTTAATTGACTCTTAATTTATATTATGCACACAAAATTATTAATAATAATAATAATAATAATAATAATAATAATAATAATAATAATAATAATAATAATAATAATAATAATAATAATAATAATTTAATCAAACCACTCAAGTAATTCATTAACCCACTCAAACTATCTCATTAATCAGTCAACCCACTCATTAAATCTTTAAACCCCACTCATTATGCCATTCAACCATTTCATTAAACTTTTTAACAAAGTGTTATAGAAAGAGTTAATCTCTTAGAGTAGTGCCCATGATTCTTAGTAACTCACCCTACTAATTCAACACTTTAAGGTAATTAGGAGTAAGGATTAGTAATTATTTAGGTGCAACATTTAGCGTATCTCTACACTAGCATCCAATTCACCCAAGGTGTAAACCTTGAGTGCTCACTCAAAGTACAGTGATGAAAGGACCGAGGCCCATATTGGGCTAGTTATAAAATGGCACAAATTTAGTTTGGTCAATGGGGTATGTCATGGGGGTTCATCAGTGAAAGTTTGTTCAATAGTCAAGTTAATAGGTGCTAAATGAAGATATGGTTTGATTCTCGGCCATAATGGTGCACATCTAGTCTATAAATTAATCTAGGTGCTAACTGGGTTAAGGTTTCCAGATGACATTCTCATATTTACTTGAGTTACTTGGCTTATTTATCTTGAAAGGCTCAGGTTAACTAAGTTTTTAGTGCAAGTTGGGTTATACCCAATAGTGGGTTATTATACATCATGATGGTCATTACAATTGGCTTCAAAAATCTTTAAGTGATTCATTTAATTACCACTAATACTAGTAAAGAACATATAGATCATAACCATATTCAAATCTTAAAGATTATATTTAGAGAAAGTATTCAACACATATATCCTTCAAGTGATTCATTTCATTCATATTTCAAATGGATAGTTTACAAGATCAATTCGAGCCTAAGCTCAGTGTCATAAAATTCATGTCCATTAATTCATAGGTGAGCTCAAGCTATACAAGACTAGTTATACCAATAAAAGCATAAACTATCCTAGTTTTAACTCTAAATACATTTATACAGAGATTTTCTATGCTTCATTCTCCCCCTGTCCTCCCATGCTCCAAGTTTGCTTTATAGCCTTTAGAAGAATATGAGCCAGGATGGATGGGTGCACACTAGGTGCTGAGGTGTCACTAGAGTTGATCATTCCTTTAAAAACATGATTATACCAGTATGCTCATACTTGGGAGTCATATATCCAAAATTTTGGGTGAGAAGTAACTACATGGCCAATTGGCACAAGATTCGTGAGATTCCTCCAAATGGCACAAAAAAGATAAAATCTAAGTAAGCATTACACATGATTGCCTCACACTTGGATTTGACATGTTGGCATGAGAACACTACTTAGTGAAATGGGTGATAACATTTTACCCCATACAAAACTTCCAGTCTACCCTAAACTAGTTGATTAGCCTTCTAGGCATGTATAACTTAGACGTATCTTTTTCTAGTCCTACTCAGTATGTCTCAAAGCCCTAGAATAAATTCTTTAGTTCCTTAATGGTGCCATCTATTGAGGTGGATGCTACCTCAAGAGTGATCCCATATGTGCCTTCCAATTCCCTCTTGAAAGCATAGAGACTTTCTTTGGTACTTTTGACTGCACCTTCCAAAATCTTACCTTGCTCACTCACCCTTTTTTGGAAGGTGTGGAAGACCACCTCCAATCCTTGCTCTTGTGTCTTCAACTGAGAGCTTAGGGTGTTTATTTGCACCATAATTTGTGGGAACTCACTTTTACTAACTGTTAAAGCCTACTTGGATAAGGCCTCTTTTTCATCCTTTATTTTCTTTAGCCATGCATTGATGACCTCAAACTGGGTGATAAATTTGCAAAATTTTACATCTACCTCTTCTATCCATGCCTCTAACTAGCTAAAGATATATTTAACCCTTTTGATCTCCCCACTTAGCTTTATTCTAACATAATCACAAGGCTCTTCTATTTCATCATATGTTGGCTTCATCCTCAAAATCATTTGTTCAACTAAGGTGCAGACTTGGTCTACTTCATTCATTCCTTTGGAGCTTATGTTATCTAGGAGGGAAGGTTCCACCTCTTTGATGCACTTGGAAAGTTGTCAGAGCTTAGACTTGGTTTCTTGAAGCTCTTTTTCTACATATTTTGTTATTTTCTTATAGTTTTAGTTGTGAGTATCATTGATGATGTTATTATGCACCATGAAAGATGCCATCTTGACTAGGACAATGGTAGAGTGCATGGGGTTCATGTATCTAGGATTGAGGAGTTTGTAAGAGTATCCTTTCTCTAGCTTCAATGCATCTCTGATTGATTTTGTCAGAACCTCAAACTTAGGTTCATCCATGAAGTAATTGAGCACCCAAGATACTTGGTGGCATGTAATTCTAGTTGAAACTTTCTAAGGCATGAATTGTTGTAGATAGTAGTCATCCTCCTCAAATACCTCTTTTGCCCACTCCCTATTTCTATGTGCATCACCCTTTTCTTCCACCAATTCTTATTCCCAACTAGTGTTAGAGTCTAGGTTGGATCCTTCCTCATCTCCAGTTTCTTCTTCCTCTTCACCTTCTTTCTTCCTCTTTTTCACCTTCTCCTTCCTCTTCTCTTCTTTCTTCCTCTATCTCCTTCTCCTTCCTCTTCTCTTCTCTCTTCATTTTCTTCTTCTTTGACTCAGGTTGAGGGCATGGAGAGGGGGTCCATTCCTTAGGGTATTCATTCAGTGTAATATATGTGCCTTTCCCCCATCCTTCTTCCTCCAAATCCTTTGGATCTTCATTATATATGACTATTATAGGTGTAAAAGAGGAGGAATTTTCCCTTTTTGCCTTGGTATTCTTGCACCTTATTAGTAGATTTGAGGCAGATGCTTCTCCTTCTAAGATGATCTTCCTTTTTAGGTGCCTCTAAATTTTTTCCAATATTTTCCCCCTTTTCTTCTTAGGGGGTTCTTCACTTGCATCAGGTATTGGGGTCACCTTTTCTCTTATTCAAATCAAAGGGTCAACACTGCCTACTATGCTAGATGTTTGAGCCACCTTATTCCTTAGATTCATCTCATAGTAAAGCCTATGGATGTAGCTAACTATTGTTACTATGAGGATGGGAGTGATTTTAGGGCTATCTAACTAATCCTCCTCATCCTTGGTGGTCTTCAAATTAGTGTAGACAAATTGGCACCTAAGTCTATGCCTCTCCATGTCCATTTTTCTAACTAGGATTTTTATTTGTTACACATTAGGGATCCATTATAGTGCCTTGTTAAAGTATTTTGCTAAGAAATCATAAGGTAGTTTTATCCACCTAGACCTTGTGCCATCCTTTAGGACTAGGCATGCTACACAGTAATGGTTCATCATAATGAAAGCTTCTATTCCCAACAAACTCTATAATAACCCTTGAGGAATGTGTCATTCAAGCCTGAAGGCTTCTATGTATTGGGTACACCACTTCATCACTTGTGCTTTATACTTTGTGTTGGTAGGGGTAGGGTAGGTGAATTTGTATTATTTGTGCACTAAGGATATATGATTCTCTAAGAAAACCCATAAGTTATTTCCCTCCTCATTTAGAACTCTTATCTCCTCCATGATTATGAGGATGAGGATGGATCCCCACTTGAAATTCCCCTTAGAGGTATGGCATTTAGTGACATTTTTCACAAATTCATCTATTATGAATTTGGAAATATTGATCAAGACCCCTTACACTATAAGTTATGTGACTCATAAGTAGGTCTTGGACACATTGGTCCACCACCCACTCAAACACAATTTGGCCCTGACCAAGTGTGACATCACTCTCATCCTATGGCCATTTCAATCTATGATGGGGAAGGCAAAACCGCCCTTCTAATAGTTCATCAAGTGGGTGACACACTCCACTTATTATTCATCATTAATTAGCTAATGAATGTCCCTCCCAGTGTTTGAGAGCCTAGTTATCCTCTGGATGAGCTACACTAAGATTTTCATGTGCCTACTTGTAAAGTAGATTTAGTCCTCATGGATGTATGAAAGGAGAAACTATATGAGTTCTCCTAGATTCCCAAAGTAGGGAAACTCATAGAGATGATTTGTGCCCAAAACCATTAGTTTATCTTTGATTGATACATAAAACAATGCTTCCCCTTATGGCATCTTACACTCAGTATCTACCACCCAATCTTGCACCAAATCTTGGAGATGGTTAGAAGTGTGGCAGTTATACTCCTTGAGTTGGTAGTTGTGTTCAAAGGAGAGAATATTTTCTCCCACCATTACCTTGATGGGGAACTATATATATTGATAAGACATTTTGGTGAGCACCTCTAGGTCAATCACAGTGACACTCACTACTTTGATGGGTTATGTCATAGTCTTTACAGCCTTTATCTCCATAAAATGGACCCACTTAGGTTTCATCTACTCTTCTGTAACGATCCCAATATTTCAATTCTTAATCATTTTTAAGTGTCTAGAATTAAACCTTAGGAGATGAGGTTTTCTAAAACCCCTAATGGTGACCCTTGGGTAGTTCATCTTAGCCTATCTCTCTAACTGTTACTTCCTCTCACTCATTCTTGTGAATGCACTTTCTTCTCAATATGCCTCAAATCATGCTAGGTTTTCCATGTCATGTATTTTATGGAAACCTAGTTTTTTTTTCTCTCTTTGGCTCTCTTTGAGTTTGTATAATTTCATTTTTTTCAATAAATTATAACCTATCCCATTTGCATGACCATGCTTTTATACCCTCTTGGTTGACCTACTAAATTTTTGGTAGGTATTTATGATGAGGGCTTAACATCTTCTAGGAGAAGTGAAACAAATCTTCAAAATCCTCTAAGATTCTTCATCATCCCTACATTCAATGCATGGTGTCGTGTCACCACCACCACCTCACTTATTATTTCCAATGGTATTTTTAGTGATGTGACTAGTGGTTCAAATCAATCATTTATTACCAAGTCAAGGATGGATTTAATCTATCTTAAATGACTTCCTTATGCACTTGTCACTTATCATGACATTTTAATTTCTTATGGTAACTTGGGTGTAGCACCTTATATACACGTGATTCAACCTCCTTGGTTCCACTTACTTTTCTAGCTCTGCTTTTATCTCTAGCACACTTTTCTCTCATTGGTCAAATTTCTATGTGTCATCTTACCTTGGCTCATCCTACCCAATATAAATACCTTGCATTGTCCCTCAAATTCTTATTGTATATGATCACTACTACTCATCCTACATGCACAAGGGCTTCCTTATGCATGCCCTCTGATTAGTCAAACTATCCACTCTTTTCACCCAAAAAAGTAGGTGTCTAGCCTTAGGTGCTTGACAAAAAAAGGAGCTTGACTTATCCAACTAGTATTATGATTAGAGGTACCATTATTTTTTTGGTGTGAGCCTCTAACCACCTACTAGTTTGGTTACCCTATTAAAGAATCACAAAAAAATAGTTTACTTATGGTCTTGGCTTGCACCAAGCCTATATATGGTCATTACATAAATTCAATAAATCATTCAATCAATTCCCTCAACTCCCTAAAATAATTAATATATCCTCAAATTAATCATTAAATTCATTTTAATTATATACTAAACCTCATCCATCCAAAATCACTTACTAAAAATAAATTTAGTTTACTCTCAATCATCCAATTTCCATCCAAAAATATATAAATTATCCCCTCATACTTTCATTTAAAGACATGAAAAATATGGATAAATATTTGTTGTCAATAAATATAGAAATAAATTAATCATAGGTACATGTTACTATAATTATTATACAAAATTCATTGATAAACCATGAATCTACTAGTCATTATCAAGTCCATATCAGTGAGAGAGAGATTTGCATGTCTGGTAAGTGAAGGTAAGTTGTTAATCTATTTCATTTGGCTGAACTAGAGGTTATGTTAGATTTATATAAATAACTTAGACTATTCTTAGTTTATATTAAATATTTAAATATTAGTAAATTGGACATATCTAAAAATATATATGAGTGACATGAAACCACAAGTTCATGCCTAATTAAAAAAATCTAAATTTGGAAAATTCTAAAAAAAGTTAAAAGAAAATCAAAATGTAGTTTTGGAAATTATATGATATTTTTTGGGCATGAAAATTTTAGTAAAACTCTTATGGAACTTCAATTTTTTCAGATTTATCAAATAGACTATCAATTCAAAATTTATGACTTTTTCAAGATATGCTCACATATCAAGTGGCACTTATGATAATGATTTTCAATAGGAATCACCTTTGAATATTCAATGTGAATAGATTGTTTTATTTTACAAGATAGTTTTTTGAATGCATATTATCCTTTAATAAAATATTTTTTTAAGGTAGAGAGTAGAGACACTACCACACTAACTAAATTATATGTGGTAAAGTTAACTCAAACTATTGAAGCTCTATGCCCATCAAATACCTCAAAGTTTAAGATGTAATAATGGTTAGATTTATTAATGTAGCCAAATAGTTATTTAGTTTCATTTTTATAATTTTGTTTTTTTATTTCTATGTTGATAATTTCATTGATATTTATCATTGTTAATTTTATATTTACAATTCCATTACTATTTTTCATTGTTAATTTTATGTTGAAAATGTTATTGTCATTTTTAATTGACGATTCAATGCTGAAATTTTTTCATTGTTAATTCAATAATTATATGTTGACATTTCAATTTGATTTTTATTGTTATTGATTACCAATTCTTGCTGCACTTATGTTCTTGATGAAATGATAAATCTACCTTTTATACCTAATTTGAAACACCAAAAAATGAGTTTTAAAAGAGGTTTTGCATGTCATTTTGTATTTCATAGTAGAGATGGTTTTGATATTATTATATAAAATGAATAGATTCATATTATTAAGGATGTAAATTTTTCCATTTGTTTGATAACCTTTCATGAAATCATAGAACTACATATTCCCAATCTTTGTTCAAAACAACAAAGATATTTATGGATTATTTATCATTGATGGGTTTCTCCATTGAAACCATTTATGGAAAACACTACGTTAATAAGGATTTAAATAATATTATGATATTTGATGATCCAGGCATCAATTCAGGCGACAATTCGGGTGACAGTTCCACCCCAATTGATGACGGAACTTTCGGGAGCCATAACGTTTGCACCGTAGCTCCAATTGACTCGCCGTTTGAACCGTTGGAAAGCTAGGAACGAGGGGAACATCGTGAAATGGCATTGAGCTCTGCTCAATGAAGTTTGACCCCCGAAAACCCAACGGAAGTGCCTCAAATTTCAATTTTAATAGTGCTGTCTAAAAAATAGTAAGTGTCTAAAAATAGTAATTCCTCGAATTATGTATTGTTTTAAATATTGGAAGTCGTACCACTTCATCTCCCTCGATATTGGTGACCTTTCACATCCTTCCCATGCTTTAAAATTGTGTATAAAAGAAGAGGTAACCTGAAATGTGAAGACAGACATCTCTTCCCAGAGATAAGCATATTTCTGTATTACGATCTTGAGTAATACTACATCTCTTCTCAGAGAATTCATTGTTATTGTGTTATTTCTATGTTATTGTGATATTTATCAACCAAAACTTCTGAGTTTTGGATCATTTGAAGATACATTTATACTCAAGCATAAATTGGTTAATTCATAGAATAGATATATAGGAATTTTATCATAGAAGGAATCTAATGAATTGATTAATTTGTATAGATAGTAAAATATAGTATTAGACACTTTGAAATGTCAATTTTGATTTATTATTACCATACATGAAATTTTCATACACATATGGATATTTAAAACCTTTCGCTCATATTCACTTGCCTTTGGTTGTCTTGAATTTCTCTATTTACTATCATCCACCTATGTGAATTTCTCGGTCTATATATAATCTACTTAATATCATATCAATTTATCTCTATATCTCTAGATCAATATTATTTTATTATAGACACCTCCAACCACACTTATACACCTTCAACTAACCCTATTGTAATAATCCATGCACCAAACAATGACCATTTCCTAACTTAAAATTATATTTATGGGTCATCTTGTATGTTTTTCATGTTGGTAGTGTGAGAAGTTACCAAAAAGGTTGTATATTTATACAATTCAAGACCAAACCTATTCCCAATATATCACATATAGAGAGTATATAACACATATTAAACAATTTTTTACACATTGATAGGGATTTCTATATACTTCCTAAATACAAATTTAGTCATTAGGAGAAGGCCCTATTAAATTATGAAGCACCTAAACCAATTAAAATGTCCATTGTCACATATTGAAAGTTATCTTAATATTAATTCATACTATTAGATCATAATTTCACACATTTATGTAAATAGAATAACTATGTGTGGTCTGTTTTTCCTCCTTCAAGAATTGGATATATATGTGATACTCAAAACTTCATTGGGGAGTCATTAGGGTTAATTCAACCCATTAATTTTATTCATTTTTATAATATAACCTAGTGTTTAAAATGTAACTAGGGTTTCAAAGTGAAAAATACTTATTTTTTGGATTTGCACACACAAGATATTGATATCACAAAAGAATATGATGTAAGATGAAAATTTTGAGCAAATGAAGTTGGATGTGGAAATTATCCAAAATCACTCAAAACATTAATATAATTCATAATTTAGAGACATTATATTATAATGAAATAAAAATAGACATTATAACCTAAAGCTAAATTCTCTAAACAAGATGCAAAATAATAAAAAGATTTATTGACTATGGATTATGGATTGCTTACCAAAGACTCAAACTTTAGCATGATGCTTGATTGATTAAGATGACATGGATTCATGGACTCAATGATAATATGAATACTTAGAGATATTATGAGAATTTTGATTAGTTTGGAAATGGAGAGGAGGCAAATTTAAATAGGCCATGGAGGAAAGATCAATGGCTAATATTAAAAGTTGAGATGAAAAAGATCAATGGTGGAGGATTATCGAAGGAGTTAAAAATTCCTTGGAAGTATCTAGAATAGAGGATACTAGAGAGGAAGGGCTATTATAGAGAGGAATCTAGAATTGGATAATTCTAGAATCTATTAGGGGGGATAAGAAAGATTAGTAGGTGGTTAGATAGGTGATTAAATAGGTGATTCTAGGGATGTAGGAATGCCTAGGCATAGGATAGGGTAGGTGGGAATGGAATTTAAAATTCAAATATAATAGATAAGTGGGATTATTTAGTGAATAAGACATAATTAAAAGAATTAATAGGCTGGTCATGATAATATAATGTTAATGGATGAAGAATAATGAAGGGGGGTGTTAAATAAATGACTAGAAGAGTGATATTAGGATAGAATTAGAATATATGAATGAGATAAGATGAATTAGTGTTGAATAATAGTAATATTAGTGATGATAAACGAAGAAATAAAATTTTGATGTGTACATTTTTTTCCTCTTTAAAAGGGAATTATGAGTGGAAGAAGTGGAAGGAGTAATCATCTTTCAAATAATAAAGACACAATATGGATGAATATTAGTAGACGATATTAGTGAACATATGATGTCCCCTCGAGGGGATATGTGGGTAAGAATGATATAAATGGCCACTTGAAATAATAAATGAGGGGTGGGATGTGATGAATAGATAAGGGAATGGGATACATGATGTGAGATAGAAAATGAACTCAACCCGAGCAGTAAGCTATGAAGTGATGATGCCCCTAACAAAGACATATGAATAGGGAGTGGAAACATGATGATGATAAGATAAAAGGCTTCAATATTTCAACATATCCTAAGAAAGGACACATGTCAGGGAAAGATACAGACCAAGATGATAAATGCCACAAACTATTGACATATCCCAAGAAAGGACACATGTTGGGAGAGCATCAAGCCAAAGATAAGATAATGATTTGATAAGATTAATAATGAGTGTATCTCAAAATATAAAGTTGAATGATATGATGAAGGATAGGAAAAATAATAAAATTATATGATTGAGTGAACACAAGATGAAGGGGAATAATTATACTCTAATGGATTAAATCAATGAGTCAGAATGTGATAAATAACAATGATGCCACTAGAATATACAAATACAAGGGAAAAAGAGATGATAGTAGATTTATGGTCCCAATCATGCCCCAATTAAGAGATAAAATCATAAACATTAAATGGTGAATTGATCAATCAATGAGAATAGATGACTGATCAAAGAAAACATGGATGTGATTTGTCAGGCCCAATTGATAGGTATGAGTGATTGATAAAAAAGATTAAGGAGATGATTTGGGGATGGTTATTGATCAATAGAACAATTAATTAATGATTTTTATTATAGCTCAAGTATTTTATTTATGTAATATGTGAGCATGATGAAGGACATGAGAGATGTGATGATGAAAGAGGAGAGAGCAACCAAGATAACCTCAAACACATGATGTGACTAAGAAATGCCTACATATTATAAAAAGACCTTAGGCCAATGTATTTTAGACTATATTGTAGATGAAAAGATAGACTAGAAGATGATGATGATGATGATGATGATGGATTTTTAGACATGTTTATTCTTGGATAGAGGATATGATGCAAATGTTAGACATAAAGATGATGGGATTAAGATGATTGGATGACTAGACATGTGAGAGAGGATAGGAGAAATTATGAGTGTGTATTTTATCAAGCCATCATTATTGTAATAACGATCATCATTGTCTAAGTAATCTAATTGAAAAACAATAGTAGATAGTATGAACCAGGATATATATATGCCCAAGAGGTCATTGTGCCATAGTGCATAAAAAAGTGTCAACTAATGAATTTTACGTCATCGAGGACACCTAAAAGTATCATTCTAGAATTTGGTGTCATCATATAAACCTCATTCATTACCCTATAGACAAAAAAATACATGATTTAAGAATAAAAAGAAACAAAGAAAAATAAATGAAAGGTAATAAAAACATTTATATACATGATGAAATATGTGAAAACAAGTCAAACAACAAATAGAATACAAGTAACACACACAAGTGTCTACATGCAGTGTCATTGTGTCTTATCTAATTATCCTGATAAGATTTGATGAGATGATTGATCAGGTGATGAGTTAGACTAATTTAGTCATGATGGTGTGATGTGAAGTTGAATTAAGGATAGGGACTTGGAAAAGGAGTAGACTTGGAGTAGACTATTGTCTTGGATTAGGATAGGATTATGGATAAGGACTTGGGTTTGAATATTAGGACATAGGACAAGATAAGATGACAAAATGATAATACCAATAAGAAATAATATAAGATAATATGATAAGATGGATAAGACATTAAATAGTATGATTGGAATATTTAGGGCATAAAAAAATGACATATTACAAGACAATTGAGGTGTTTTTGAATTTTATGGATTTTATAAATTTTTTATGTTTTTGACATATGTATGTACAATATACAAAGAGGATTACTAGTAAAGGGATTACCAACCCTAGAAACCATGATAAAGATGGATGGAATATTGGATGGTATTATGGTGATGCAAAAAAGCGGTTGAGGACCAAAGAAGGATGGACTAGGGATATCCAATGACCAAATCATGAAATAAATAGATGTTTAGTTTCTTGATTGAGTGTTTAATGGAGGATATGCCAAGATTATTACAAAATTTTTATCAAGACACATTCCATATCCTTACAAAGGTTAAGACTAGAAGAAAGGATTGACATGATAGGATGCATGATATGATGGCAGATGATGGGTAGGAATAATGGATAGAGGGATATGACATGGATGTATTTACCCCCAAGTATTAAGGTACAATACATACAACAAATTATTTACCATGACACCCAAAAACTATGTTTTCATCATGGTACTTGCCCAAGGCACTAGAAAACTAGTTTTCACCATGAGATGAATGAACTTTTATTTTATTTTTATTATTTTTTTGAGTTTTTGATTATTTTTTTAGTTTTGGCATCTTGATTTATTAAATTAAAGTGAGATGCAAGATACAAACATTATCATGGTCTTTAGCCAACACCTATTCTAGAGAGATGTGATGATAAGACCATATTATCATTTCTAGATGTATTAATGTCCTTATGACTTTCATCAAAATTTGATTGAGACCCCTCCAAACATCTAGACTAGGTGACATCATCACCCCTATCAGACACAATATTTCCTATGAAGGTGATGTAAACGATGGATTGGATTTTATCTTGACACTTATGGGGGTGTATTATACTAGAATGGATGGTAAGATCTTGATAGGATGGTGTGGTGGGTGCTTAAGGATTAGAACTAGCAGTCACACACATAGTTGGAGATGTTGGACATTTTATATTTGATTAGTGACATATGGTGAAATATTTTAGGAGATCATATATGCTTTGAATTTTTAGTTCATATTTGATCCAATTACTTTATGGATCATTTGTCATGATGATAGTGATTTTGACATTATTTTGATTTTTAGGCTTGATTATTTATTGACTGACCCCTAATGTTTGACTTTGGGATTCATTAGAGGAGAATGATATTTATCTTGATAAATGATGATGATTTTGACTTTGATGGACACTTAATGTCTCAAGGATATTTTAACTAAAGGATATTCTTTTTTATTGGGTCAAATATTTTAATTTTATAAATTTTGGCTTATTGGATCAAAGGTGATTTGATTATCATCAATGGATTTTTGAATGTGATCTTGGACCTTTATATTTGCATCACATATTATATTTATCAAGCAAGGGTCTAATGATGTATGTTCCTATTTGTCCCTATGGAGGGAATTGATTAAATGATCATTGATAGGAAGAAAAGGGTCTATGATGGATGAAGGTGGGGGAGATGGTATGACAAGGTAATGAGTGGTGATTGTAGACATCCAATTCCTAACACCATTTGTGTTAAAATTGTTAATCTTACTTGAATTGCACTCAAATGCACATTTTAGGTCAAAATACATAAAACACCCTAAATGGTTCAAACTTGTCACTTACAAGTGCCATTTTAAGTCAAAGTATCCCTAAATAGGGTAATGCATTTTATGGGCCAGCTAACTTTGATCAGATCATTTTGAGTCAAAATGACAGATTTACCATTTAGTGCTTTAGATCACTCTTTTCTTATAATTCATTGGTACACATCATGTACCTTTATTTGTTGTTGGTAACATCCTAAATGGGAATATATCTCCAACACATCTAACATCACCTTCTAGTTTCTCTAAAATCAAATTATGACCTAGTAATATGACTTTCTGACCATTTTGATTAATTGTGCACCAATTTCTAAAAAATTGCACTAAACCTGATTAAACTTAAGCTAATTAATCCAATTTAAGATCTTAATTAAGAATTCCATAGATATTTTTAAATATCTCATTATTAGAAATTGATTTTGAACATCTACATCACCTAGTGACATCATCTATGAGGTGGCATCCATTAAGCCATAAGTGCATAAAATATCAAGATTATGGGTTACCCATGCCTAGTTAATGCCTCCCATGCTAATTTAATGCTTATTTATCTTGAGGATATTTATGATTTTAATTACAAATATTAATATTATCCATGACCACACATCTCAATCTTGAGATGGATAGTCATGGTTGATCCTGATAAATCTCAAAAATCTATAAATAGAGAGGCCATGGACATGAATTTTAATCTTGAATATTGAAAAGTTATAATGTTAAATTATTTCCATAATCATTTGCATTTGATCATTGATTTTGTTTGTAAGCTTCATTGATAGGCTAGTTTAGTGATTTGGAATCATGAGCCTAGGTTTTATGGAGTGTTATTGAGACATTGGAGGAGTTTTCCACCTTTATTGACAAAGACAAGGATGCTTGATCAAGGGAGAACATGAATTTGAGCCATATGGGTATGGTGAATCCATTTAGGAAGGTAATATGATGTTTTCTTTCTTTCATTTGTTTCTTGCTATCCTCTATAATTCCCATAGGAATATATAGGATTAGTTAGTTAGTTCTTTATGCATTTTTCATGATTTATGGACTAATGTTTGACTAACTTGCTTTGTAATCCTCTCTACATATTGGCACACCTAGTGGGATGAGATGTATCTCACACCTGAAAAAGATCATTTTGCAACTTTAAAATATTCATTTAGACCCTTAAAATTCTTACAAATTTATTTTCTAACTTTATTTTTCCATTTTTGTTTGCTATTGTTTTACATATCAACTAACATCGACTAGTAAAATTGAAATTCATTGTATATCTTTACTTACGGTTACCAAAATTGGCATCAATTGTATACCTGTCATCAGTCACATTGGTATAACCAATGTTTGTTAGATAACCAACATCAATTAAAAATTATAACCATCGTCAGTTATATTAACTGACATTGGTCACTATGATTCTCTTAAAACACAAGCCTGAGAGCTTTTTTTCTAAAGTTTATTGTTTCAAACCAAAAAGAACTTCAAAGCTAAAGGACATGCTGACATTTTTTCTATAGGACCAAGTTTGACATTTTCTAAAAACATGTTTTAAATCACCTTTTTCATGTTTGAAAATCAATTAGGAACTTTGTTTTGGTGTTTAATGAAAAATATAGATGCTTAGATGAATGTTATGAAAGTTCACAATCTTAAGACCAAGGGGTCAAATGAACACTACCAAATCTTTCATTTGGGCTTAAAATTGAACACAATTGTCAATTTTGATTTGTCAAAAAGAGGAATGTTTCATGTATGCTCTTCCATTTGTCCCCTTTAGGGAACCCTTGGAATCAAAAGCACCATTCCTATTACAAATAGCCTAGTCCAAGGCTTAGAAAGAATGCCATCTAAAGAACTCCCCAAAAACTCATCAAAGTTTAGGTGACCTTGGAATGACCCTAAAGTCTTTCTATTTCATTATTTCTTTATTTCTATGTAAACTTGGCTTGCGAGTGGCATGTCATTACCTCCCACAAGTTCTTTAGGGAAGTTTTGACCCAGGGTTTCATCTCCTAACATTGACTTCATTTGGATCCTAGTTAGAGTTGTAAATGGGACATATCTACATTTGGACAATGCACTACACTGAGAAAACAATAGGATGTAGTGGTTGTAAAAAGAACTAGACCTTTTTACAACTAGCCAATATCATGGTCACCCAATTTTTGTGCTTATCTTTTGCATCATTTGACATGAAATTCATTGTGTAATTGATTCCCCTAGAATGATCAAAACCTTGATAGTTTAGTAGACCTCACTTTACCATACCTTATCAGTTTAGACTTAAGATGTTTATTTTTTGTCATTAGCTTACTTGGTCTTGATTTATGTATAAAACTACTTGTTAACCCAATGAACTTAACCAAAACACATTATCCATAATTTTCTTGAGCAAGGGAGGTGTTACCCTATCCAATTGGAAAATTCACCTTTTCCTTGTTAAAATTATTATCAAAATATTTGTGTCATATCATCCACTTTGGTGTAGTCATGCTACCCAATTGAGTCTAAATCTTTCATCTAATTTGTTTAAATCCTTTATTTATAATCCACATTTGAAATTGAGCCTTTACAAGTTCTAAGGGTTGGTGTGTCAAAGTGGGTTTACCATTTATGCACTAATCTTGTTCTAACTTGGGTTTAATTTTCCATTGGGATTGAAGGTCAATTATTAAGACTCAAAATCACATTATCATCTTGGTGGACTCAAGTAATCTTGCGTATCTCTCATGAGTTGAGTCTTAGAACATATTTTATCCTATTAGAATCATGTGGTGATGTTGTGATACCTATTTGGTCTTAGATTTATACTTAATAATTCATGTATGTTTTTGCATATTGAGTTTCTTATTCCATTTTGTCTTTTTCATAATCTAGAGATCTTTCATCTAAACTTCTAGGGTTAACTTGTCAAAGTTGAAACTAGATTTTATAGTATGGGCATATCACAAAGATCTAGGCTTTGGTGTTCTAGTTTTTACCTTGGGTATTTGAGTTACCTTACCCTATTTTGATCTATATGATTTCAACCTTACCAAAGGTTGAGTAAACTCATGAACCAAATCTTCTAAATTGTGCATGGTTTCAAACCACCCTCCCTTATAATCTCACTAGTACCATGGTTATTTGTTTAAAAGAGATCTGAAGCATACTTTATTTGGTTTCCAAACATTGGTCCAAAGTTAGTCAAACACACATAACAAATATTTTATACATGACTCAAAGGTTCACTCATAGTAGGGCCTCTTATGACCTTAGTTATGAAGATGAGCAATTTTACGATGGTCAAGATAACCCCATTATTTTTGATGTTATCCCTGCAATAGTAGGATATGAAGATGATTACAATGAATATCACCCCAAAGAAGATCAAGATGAATCCCTTATTATAATTTTATAATCATGTGCTAGACTACCTTCTGACTTAACTACAAAACAATTGCATACCTTAGTTAGAGAAGGAGAACAATAATGGCAAGAGCAAGCTTTTAAAAAAATAGACATACCTTCTTCCTCTAACAAATGAACGTAAATATAAATAGAGTAAAAACCCACAAATATAGATCTTATAGATAAGATCAAGATAATAATTCAATGATATGTAGATAAACTTGTCATAGACTTAACTAACTCCCTAGTTGCCACTTGAATTCACAATAATGCTTTAGAAGAGCTAAGAAATGCGTTTGAAAGTAGGCAACAAATATTGGATGCAGACATTACCATAGTGGATCAAAGTAATCTAAATAAGTAGTTAAAGGCATAATAAACCTTACAAAGTGTCCCATTTGACATGGAACATACATTCTTAAATTATCAAGAACCTCTTGTCACTTTACAAACTCAAAAACCAAAACATTCAATTCAAATTGAGGAAATACTTCAAGACAATTTGGCTAGTTCTTTTCAACCAATCCAAAAATTGGTAAATAAATATAGAAATTTACAAAATCAATAAAACACAAAATATCCAAATTCAAGGAATGTTTTACAATCCAAGAATCAACAACCTGTGTTCTCAACTCAAGGACCAAATCAGAACTAAGTCATGGATGGAAAGGTATACACTCCCTATAGATCCACACAAAATTAGGGTGACATTCCACCCCAACAACAACAAATTAGGGGCACATTGCACCCCAATATCAACAAAAATAGGGGCACATTCCACCTTAATAACAACAAAATCAGGGGCACATTCCACCCTAATAGTAATAAAACTAGGGGAACATTCCACCCTAATAACATCTTATTCAATATACAAATGTACCAAACATGCAAGAATGGAATTATATGAAGGAAATCATTCAAAGATTGGAGATAAATAATAGAATAAAAAAATAAAAATTGGATGAGATATGCCAATATCCATTTGATTTATTTATTCTCCAAAACCCCTTTCCACCTCATTTTGAGGCACCCAAATTTGTTAAGTACAAAGGAAAAGGAGATCCATGTGAGCACATATAGGCATTCTTTGTTTTATTTCAAGAGGTTTCTTATAGTAGCAAGTATTTACTATGATAATTTCTATGAATTTTAGCATGATAGGATCTTGATTGGCTACTTAAACTACCTAAGGGATCAGTTGTAGATTGGAACGACTTATCAAAAAAGTTTGTTAACCATTTCTCATACAACATAGAACATGAATTAACAATTTTTGAATTATACAAATCTAGTCAGTGTGATGGTGAAAGTTTCATTACATATCTGTAAAGGTGGAAAGCATTGGTATGTTGCTTTAAAAATAACTTGATATAAAAATAGTTGGATGATATCTTTGCACATAATATGCATCTTGAAGTTGTGCATAATCTAAGGTTATCTTGTACTAATTCATTTGAAAAAATTATTGACAAAGGAGTGAAGATTGAAAAATCTCTTATTGTTAAGGGCTTTGTTAATATTTTTGTGCAAGGTCAAGAATCTAATTAGACTAAATCACTAACTCAAATAGTTAAGCAAGATAAACCTAAAGGCTTTAGCAAACATAAGAACATGGTTGGAAATGGGGTGACTAAAACAAGACATGTAAAAATGGTATAGGCTATGCCTCCTCCAAATGTATAATTAACTCCCCCAAATCCACTACCTACTTAATAGAGACAACCTCCATGAAGGACATTTCATAACAATTTTAGAGTCTTTAGTAGGTTAGGAGAATAAATTGAAACAATGTTACAAAAGCTTGTTTCAGCTAATTTAATTATATGGCTAGTATCAAGGCCATTCTTCAAGATCAACCAAAACTATATTGGTAAAAAGAGAATGAATGGTGTAACTTTTATCATGTTTCTAGTCATGGTGTGTATCATTGCATTCAATTGTGACATATTATTGAAGACTTTATTGAAAATGGTGAACTAGAAATTATGTTGGCCCCTAATCAAGACACAAATTATGATATGGGAATCTATAAAGACCCCTTTCCTCGACATGATCCACCACCACTAAGAAATAATCAAAATAGTCACAATCAAGTATAGAGGTAGAATCAAAACCAATAACAAGGTTAGAATTATAATAAGCATAATTGAGATCATAATTCCCACACTAATAATGTGGCTTATAACAACGTAGCTTATGACTATAATAATACTATGGGATGCATTTCTGCAACCCACATTGTGAATGTTACTTATAAACCATGTGGTCAATCTTGTGTTCCTCACAACATGAGACCCATCATTATAGGGTCAACACCCTCTCCCCCTAGTAATACCATGTCGAGTTCACATCATCATTTTAATACTCTATTTGCATGGGTAACTAATTCTAAATATAACACCTTTCTTCTAAAGGTTCTTCACTGACCCAAAATTGTAGTTATATATTTAGACACCCACGAGTCACCATCGAAGGCCCTTTGCCTTCCTCTTCTATTTATAATAACTCCTTACCACCTCTATGTTGTATAGTCACAACTAGATGCCCATGAGTTACCATCTAGGTCATTTCACCCATTTCTTCCATAAAACCTAATGAAAACATTGTGCCAATGGTTCCAAAGTTGAATACTATCCTAATAAAGACTAAACTAGTTCAATCCACAATTCAAAGGCCTTATAGTCTAGTAGATCAATTAAATAAAACCCATGCACAAATTTCTATATTATAACTCTTGTAGACATCTAATGTCCATAAAAACATCTTCAAAAAAAATTTTCAAGAGTCTATTATGCATAATAATATAAACCTTGATCAGTTCCATAAGCTAGTTAGACACTTGTCTTCATTTTGGAAAATCACATTTGATCAAAAAGACATATCCACCCTCAACCCAAATCACTATAACCCACTATACATTTAGATAATCATAATGGATCACAAGATCAAGTGGGTTATTATAGATAATGGTTCAGAGGTGAACATCATATCTCTTAGATTGGTACAATGATTAGGCTACATGGATAAAGACACTCAACCAATAACTGTTACAATCAAGGCTTATGACAACATCGAGAGGGAGTCATTTGGTATAATTTGGTTACCAGTCATGGTTGGGTCTATTTCTCATCACACATTATTCCATATTATGGATATTGAGCTTCCTTATAACATACTTCTTGGTTGTCCTTGGATCCATGAAGTACAGGTAGTTCCATCTACTCTTCACCGATACCTTAAGTTTCCCCATGATGGGATGGAGGTTACTATCCACTGATCAGTAGTCATATCAATACTACAAACATCTTGATGTAGAGTTTAATAATTATAACTATTGCCTAGGTTCTGAATTCATTGTAAGAAGAACAAAGTCATCATTTCTCATCCATCTTCATCTAATTATATAGACCTTGGTGATCTAGCCTCCACTTTAACTGATCTATTTCCTACAAATCTAGCCAAGAAGGTTATTATTAAAGATGTAGGCATTTATACGTACCATCTAAAAGACATCCTCCATATTGAAAAATTACCAAAATCCCCTAAAACATTTGGTAAGCCTAAAACTTCCTAGACTCCTAATAGACCTGATCAGATTTGGAAACAAAAGAAGTGACTACCAAAACCTCTTATGGTTTTTATACCTACAATTACACCAAAGAAAGATCGAGAGGCTTTTACCAAGGGAGATTGGTTATGTTCTGAAGGCCTTGCTGATTATTTTCAAAATCCAAAGTATCTTATCCCTAACCAGATAATAGATTATCTTGAATATATAGGGAAAGGCCTTGGCCCATAGGTGCAAGGAATTTTATAACCCTTATTAGCTAGAGTTTTCAATTGGAATCATGGTCTTAAATTTAAACCACCAAAAGATGACCTCATGACATTTGATTGTGACTCTTCTAAAGTGACTAGTAATGAGACTCCTAACAATGACATAACATCCCATTATAGCCTTTTCAATGAGCTTGCTAACTCAGATTTTGTGTGATTCAAATGCCATATTAACCATAATGCCTATTGGAGATTCCCATCTTGGAGAAACAACCTATCCTAGTGGTGCTTCCCTTCTTAAAGTAGGACATTATATCTTTACCTTTAGTAATTCTGACCCTGAAGTAAATCCTCACTCTAACCTATGACTTTACCATCTTGAACTCATAGATCAGGATTAGCAAAATTTGGTCATATGCCTCAATGATTTTCAAAATGAAGAATCAATTGAAAAATAAATGGGCCTATGAGATTCATTTCCCATTGGTAATCATAATTGGGGTTTTTATTTTTCATTGGATCCTTCTACATACTTTAGAGAGTAGGAAAAATTTATTGGTCATAATAAAGAATAAACATTGAGATATTCAGGTGAAAAACTCTTTGAGGAACTTGTTGATTAAGGAAAAAGTAAAGAAAAAGACAAGCCTTTAAGTGAAAACCTATTTTAGGTACTCCCAAGTGAGAAAGTTTGCTCATCCCCTCAAGATGTAGAAAGCCCATCCAGCCCAAGTTCCATAGCTATTAAAATCATCTCTTCAAAATAACATCAAATATTTGAGCATCTTGCTCTTAAATTTCTAGAAGTTTTTTCCAATTGGCCTTTAGCTAAGAAGGCAGATTCTAATTCTTCATATTATTTGGATCTTTAGGAGGAACAATAAGAAGATATAATAGATGAAAATGATCATGACCATACATTTCCTACAATTCTAAAATATGGATCCACACTCCTTATGGAGAGCACAATAGAAGTGAATTTGGGAACCCATGAGGATCAAAAAAAGGTTTATCTTGGAGCTTCCCTTACTGAAGTAGAACATGAACATATTACATCCATTCTTAATGATTATATATATATCTTTGCATGGGCATACTTTGACATGATAGGCTTTGACCCAGATTTAGTGGTTCATCATCTTGTTGTTCACCCTGGTGATAAGACAACAAGCAAAAGTTCAGAAAGATGTATCCATGCATCACCCTTTTGGTTAAGGATGAGTTGGAAAAGTTATTAGGAGCCAATTTTATTAGACCACTAGACTACTGTGAATGGGTTTCTAACATAGTACCAGTGAGTAAAAAGACCCCAAGCATATGTGTTTATACTAATTTTCATGATATAAACAAAGCATGCCCTAAAGATGATTTTCCTCTACCCAACATCAATGTGATCATTGACTCAACTGTTGGGTATGAGATGCTACCCTTGATGGATGGATTTTTTTGGTTATAAACAGATCAAGATAGCCCCTAAAGATCAGCATAAGATTGCATTCACCACTCTATGGGGGACATTATATTACCAAGTCATGCCATTTGGTTTGAAGAATGTTAGAGCCACATATCATCATGTAATGACTATCATTTTCAATGACATGATGCATGAAATTATTGAGGACTATGTTGATGATATAATAGTGAAATCAAGAATAAGAGCTAGACACCTTGACATTATACAAAGATTTTTTGAGAGGCTTCATACATGTAAAGTCTACTTGAATCTTAAGAAATGTGTCTTTGGAGTCACATCAAGAAAATTTATAGGGTTCATTATATCACAACAAAGGATCGAATTCGACCCTACAAAGGTTAATGCTATTATGGAAATGCCTCCACCAAACAATCTTAAATAGTTGTGAGGTATACAAGGAAAGATCCAGTCTATATGAAGGTTCATTTTTCAATTGGTAGATAAGTTCCACCCATTTACCCATATCTTAAATAAAGGGGTAACATTTCAATTAGATAAATATTGTCAAATAGCATTTGTAAAGCTTAAAACATACTTAGCTAATCCACTAGTCTTATGACATCCAACATAAGGAAATCCATTGCTTCTTTATATATAAACCACATAACATGTATTGGGGGCACTTTTGGCTCAGCATGATGATCATAGTAAGGAACACATTGTTTATTATTTAAACCACACATTGGTAGCCTATGAAAATAATTATATGCCTATTGAGAAGGCATGTTTAGCTATGGTGTTTACCACTTAGAAATTGTGACATTATATGCTAAATAACAAAGCTATTATTATCACCAAGGTAGATCCTCTCAAGTTCCTCTTATCTAAAGTAGCTCTTCAAGGATGCATGGCTAAATGGATTATGATCCTTAATGAGTTTGACATTGAGTACCAAAATTAAATGGAAATCAAAGGACAAGTTCTTATTGACCAACTTGCAGAAGCTCCTATTATGACCACTCAACCTCTCAAATTTGACCTTCCAGATGATTCTATCATGATGATAAAACAATCATCACAAGAACCTAAATTGTGGATGCTCTATTTTGATGGATCCTTCACATCTTGAGGGTCTACAACTGGCATATTGTTGATCATGCCATGGGGGTATTTGATCCCTAAAGCCTTCCATATATAATTTTAGTGTAAAAATAATATGGTTTAATATGAGGCATTGGTTATAGGGCTCCATCTTGCCATACAATATGATATTCAAAGCTTAAAGGTCTATTCAGATTTGTAGCTAATCATAAATCAAATAACTGACTAGTATCAAATAAGGGATGATAAGCTTGTTCCTTATAAGAAAATTATTGATAACCTCAAAACACATTTTTAATCTTTGTAGTTTGAACAAGTTCCATGAGTCAACAATACATCTATTGATGTCATGGTAATAATTGGTTCCATGATTCAAATGCATGAGAGTGATAAAGAGTACCAGTTCTTGATTGAAAATCTTCTTCAACTGGAACATATTCTATGAGATTTAAATAGGATATGCACCATTTTTGATCCTAATCCCTCACATGAGCTACCATGGTATCAATATTTTTATAACTATTTCCCTAGTCATTTATTTCTTTGCCAACCTTTCCAACAACCAACAAAAACTATTCCTTCATCACTTAACACATTATATCCTCCTTGGAAACATGATATATCATAAAGGCTATGATGGACTTCTTCTTCGTTATTTATCTTTGGGAGAATCCAAGCGGGCACTAAAGGAGGTTCATGAAGGAATGTGTAGGGCCCATACCAATGGTCTTTTCCTAGCAAAGAAACTCCTTAGAATAGCCTATTATTGTCCCAAAATGGAGATAGATGCTTGTAATTATATAAAGATGTGTGTTCCTTATGAACATCATGGTAACTTGATACATGCACCTTCCTTACCATTATAGTTGTTTACAACACCATGGTGATTTTCAACATGGGGTCTTGATCTCATTAAGAAAATTAACCTGACATCTTTAGATGGCTATAAGAACATTTTGACTATAAACAAATACTTTACCAAGTGGATTGAGGCCATTCCTCTCACTTATGTTACTAAGAAACAAATAGCCAAATTCATTCATTACCATATCATCTATCAATATGGTATCCTAGCTTGTATTATATCTGATAATGGTGGATCTTTTTTGAACCAAGATGTGAAATATATTTATGAAAAAATAAATATCAAGCACAATAAATCCACTCCAGATAACCTACAAGGAAATGGACAAGATGAGGCATCAAATAAAACCATTCTAGCCATCTTATAGAAAATTGTCAATGATGATGGCTGTAATTGGCACTTGTAACTCTTTCCTACCCTTTGGGCTTATGAAACCAATCATCATACCCAAACTGGAGCTACTCCATACTCCCTTGTTTTTATCACTAAATCTATTGTCCCAATTGAGATTGAGATCCCATCATTAAGATTATCACTAGAGCATATTAAAAATAATGAAGACTATAGAGCCTCCCGACTACACAAACTAGAGATTCTTGATGGTAAGTGTTTGTCTACCCTAGAAAACTTACAGGCCTATTAGAATAAATTGTAGAGAAGCTAAAACAAACACATTCTCCCTCAATAATTTAAGATTGGTGAATTAGTTTTGAAAGAGAACCAAAATAATATGAATGCTAAACCTAAATATAAAGGCAAGTTTTAGCATAATTATTTAAGACCATATATTGTCAAAACAAACTATGGATCAAGAGCGTAGCAAGTGGCTAAACCTAATGGTGAAGAACTTTCAGAGCCCATGAACATCATACACCTTAAAAGGTTCTATGCATGAAAAACTATGAACCATTATCTATAAGACCCTTGACTTGGGGTCAACTTGTGCTATCATAATCTTATTCCACCCTTTTATCTTACCTTGAACACATTTTACACTACCTTGGTCCACTTTTCATGATTCTTGATAGTAAAGGCTTTGAATCCTTGGCACTATGAACACATTCTTCATCCCATTATAGATTTATCTCTTTGAGAAGCATATTCTTTGTTATTTCTAAGGCATGTTATAAGCTTGAACACTTTTTATCCCTTAACTAATTATGATCTCACTTATGTCTCATGAACATTATGAATATCCTCAGCAACAATTTTCCAGGACAATATTGTGTAATTTTAGACAAGTGAATAGAAATATATTCTTAGTTCCAGACTATTGCTACACTATTATAGATCAATAACCTCACTCTCATTTATTTATGATTATGGGTCATTACAACTAACTTAGCTATCTTATGGGAACCTCTACTCTCAGAACATGTATCTCCTCGACTAGAGGTTCCCACATTGTGCATATTTTATCCCAAAAACACCAAAAACATTATAAATACTTTGAAAATACCAAAAAAATCATAACAAGATCCAAAAAAGAATAAAAACATTATCTCATACTTTATATACATTTGTACATACCTATTCTACCATGCTATGCTCTTGCCATTTTAAAAGCATAAAAAAACTAGTTTATTTCATCTTGTCCCACACACTTGTCATTTTTAAAGATAATTAGTTCTCATCTCATCAGTGTCTTGTTTGCTAGACCATTCTTATTTGTTTATCCTATCTTCCATTTCTTCTATAATATTAATCATGGTGGTCTGATCATCATTTATCTTCTATCCCATTTCTTGGGAAAACTACATTTGGCCTGAAGTTCATGTTAGAACATGCATCCATGGAACTATGTAGGCAACATCCACTTGTTTTATACATCTAGAATCAGCTTGGCCAACCCCTTCCTTTTATTCTCTTCCCCCATTTATTCTATCATTATTCCTTTTTAACTAGGAAACAATTGTCATGTCATTGTTCTTTATTATGATGTGGTAGAACGTAATGCCTCTACTTCACATACATGAACATTTATCTTTAAACCACACTAAATTGTTTTTTGTTTGTTTGTGTTTATTTGAGTTTTCTTGGTGTATTTTTGTTCTTTCACACCTCTCCTTTTATTTTTTCTTCTTTTTCTTACTTCTTGTCTCATCTTGGTCTTGTGTTTCCTTGTTTATTTTTTTCTTATCTCTTTTATGTTTCAGAACATCTTGATGATTCACATGGATCTTGATTGTTTATATCTTGATCCTATGTTATTACATTATTCTTGGATCATTTTGTTTATTTTATTGTTGTTGGTGTCTTGTCTTTATGTTTTATTTTTCTTCTCTTTTATGTTCGAGAATGCCTTGATTGTCCACATGTATCTTGATTATTCATATATTGGTCTCATGTCCTTAAGACATTCTTGACATTTGTTTTTATACATTTTTGTTTTTACTTAAGTCTTGATTTATCATATCTTGATTTCAACTTAGGTTCATTTATGTGTATCTTTTTTTTTGTCTTTGGTTTTTTGTTTAAATGTAAATCATTATAACTCTAGTTTTGGTCATTGTTTTACCATTATCCTTAGTTATAAGTATTCACATTTGAATTGGCTCATCATAATTAGAATCTTATGTCATTCTAATTTATTCATACTTATGATGCCTAATTTATTTTTCTATAACAAGCACTTTGTGTTCAGTTCTCAATCTCTTAACATCAACATTAGCTTTGATGAATGATTCTCAAGAACACTTTATAAAACCTAGGATCATGATATGGAATTAGGCATCTTGGTAACATGCATTTTAGGCTTCTTTGTCTATACCTAGATGTGCATCTCTTTTCATATGTTATATATCTAATCAAATTCTTGGTCTATTTTTCATCATTCCTCATTCCATTCTCTCCCAAACTTGGGTGAATTACATTAGCTTGAAGTTCATGTTAGAACATGAGTCCATGAAACTATGTAGGTAGTGCTCAATTTCTATTGATGTTAGCTCGATTATCTCTATTCTTCTTTTCATCTCTCTCATCACTTTATGCATTCTCATATGCTTGGTTTTGTATGGCTTTCTAAACCATTACACCATCACATGTACATTTGCACCTACTCCCTTTAACCTATCTTTTAGGTTATATCCTTAAGATATATTTCTTGCTAAATTCCCATGTTGGGGCACAACATATAAGAAAAATATGAATAAAATCAACTCTATAGGGGAAAAATCATTATTTATTCTTTATCAATGATCAAAATTTGCCCTACTAGGGAAAAACTATCTTATCATGATCAAATCAACTCTATTAGAGTACTTCTTATTATATTCTATTTAAATACCCCATTCTAGTGGTGTTTCCCTTCCTAAAGTAGAATTTTCTCTCTTTTCCTCTAATTTCAAGCTGTCCACATTAAATCCCATGATGATAATATTTAGTGTGCAACTTATCTTAGGATTGATCAATGTTGTAAGCACAAGCTTATACTCTCAAATTAGGTATGTTTACAGTGTGTCCCTTACATTTATGGATTTTATCTTTCCCATTTCCCCTATCTCTGGAGCCTATTATACTTTTAATTATATTTTTATCATTTATGGTAATTTTGTGTGCAAGAATTAACTCATTTGGATGTGATCTATTCCATGGGTTAACCTCTCACTTTCTCTCTCTTTTCAAGAGTCCATCCTATTCTTCCATATTACTATGTCCTCTCAAGGGGGAATCATAGGTCTATTCCAATTTATTTTTGACAACTCTTTTCTTTGAAAATATGTTGCTTCACTTGAATGTCTCACTATGCCTTCTCAAATAGGAGCAAAATGTAGACATCCAATTCCTAACACAATTTGTGTTGAAATTGTCAATCTTACTTGAATTGCACTCAAATGCAAATTTTAGGTCAAAATCCATGAAACACCCTAAATGGTTCAAAATTGTCACTTACAAGTGCTAGTTTAGGTCAAAGTATCCCTAAATAGGGTAATGCATTTTATGGGCTAGCTAAATTTGATAAGATCATTTTGAGTCAAAATGATAAATTTACCATTTAGTGTTTTATATCACTCTTTTATTCTAATTTATTGGTACACATCATGTACCTTTGTTCTTTGGTGTTGGTAACATCCTAAATGGGAATACAACTCAAACACATATAACAGCACCTTCTAGTTCCTCTCCAGTTAAATTATGACCCAATAATATGACTTTTTGACCATTTTGATTAATTATGCACCAATTTCCAAAGAATTACACTAAACTTAATTAAACTTACTTAAGATAATTAATCCAATTTAAGAGCTTAAGTAAGAATTCCATAGATCTTTTTAATTATCTCATTATTAGAAATTGATTTTTAATATCTACATCACCTACTGACATCATCTATGGGGTGGCATCCATCAAGCCATAAGTGCATAAAATATTAGGATTATGGGTCACCCATGCCTAGTTAATGCCTCTCATGCCTCTTTAATGCTTACATATCTTGAGGATATTTATTATTTTAATTCCAAATATTAGGATTATCCATGGCCACACATCTCAATCTTGAGACGGACGGTCATGGTTGATCCTGAACAATCTCAAAAATATATAAATAGAGAGGCCATGGACATGAATTTTAATCTTGAATATTTCAAAGTTATAATGTTAAATTATTTCCATAATCCTTTGCATTTGATCATTGATTTTGTTTACAAGCTTCATTGATAGGCTACTTGAGTGATTTGGAATTATGAGCCTAGGTTTTATGGAGTGTTCTTGAGACATTAGAGGATTTTTCCACCTTTTTTGACAAATACAAGGATGTTTGATCAAGGAAGAACATGGATTTGAGCCACATGGGTATGGTGAATCCATTTGGGAAGGTAATATGATGTTTACTTTCTTTCATTTTTTTCTTGCTATCTTTTGTAATTCCCATAGGAATAGATAGGCTTAGTTAGTTAATTCTTTATGTATTTTTCATGATTTATGGACTAATGTTTGACTAACTTGATTTATAATCCTCTCTATAGCGATTTGGCATCATGATCCTCATAGGTATTTTTAGTAGACCCAAGTTTGAAATCAAAGAAAATATCCTCAAGATCAACAAAATGATCACTAAGACTATCTGTAAGACATGTATTCAAGGTAAGATTAGATCCACTCTAACCATATTCTATAGAAAAATCTTATAAAAACTTAGTTATGAATTCATCATCCTAATTATGATCAAAATGTATGCCTTATGATTGGTGGACATCTGATTTTGAGGTATCCTCAAATGGAAATATGTCATAATTAGATACAATATCTATGAGAGATGATGTTTCTAATGAGGAATATGATTCAGATACTAGTGTCAAACATGATCTTGATGTAAAACAAATTGGTGTTGACTCTAATGTCATCTCTAATATACATGATGTGGTATTGTTAGTAGAAGATTTATTTTTTGCAAGTGATCTCTCAACATGGGGTATTTAATGTGATGATAGGGAGATAATGGATTTAATAGATATAGCCCCTTAAAGGACTCATGAGAGAAGGAATGAATAGGTTCATGGGGAATAAACTCATCTTTAATGGAGGATTTTGTAAAGATGGTGTGGCCATGGAAGATGGATATGGTGTCTTGACCTTGGCTTGGAAAAGGAAGGGCTTGATCATGATCGAGAATGGAATCTTGGTATTCTTGTTCTCATTCACCTAGGAATGTACACTCATCTGATTCATTCTTTATTTCAATGTCACTAAGGTTAATGAGGTCTTAGACATAGTTTTGGAAATTATGACATCAATTAATGATATGCCCATAGGTTTGGTGATATATAATAGTGGTTAGATTTATACCAAGAGGGCTTAGGCTTGGAGGGATTAATATTTCATATGAGTAAATAGACCATCATGTTAGTGGAAATAAGTAGTTGGATGAGGGATTATAAGGACAAAGGAAGAGGAGTATATGGGTTCTCTTAATTTTATAACTTACATGTGGAAGTGTTAGGTCTTGGATCAAATGGTTTTTGATGTGACTAAGTAGATAGATTGGTAGTAGATGATGTGTCTAGGATAGGATTACCTTTGATAATGTAGGAAGGGGTAGAATACTATCTATGACTAGTGGATAGAGGGTTTGAATGGGATTAGAAGGTATGAAGACTAGGGGTTGACTGATATGGATGGGTGCATACTGAAGGTAATGTTGTGTGGATGGGGTCAATGTATATAAGTTGTTGAGTGTTCATTTCAATGAGGCAAGAAAGGAACACATCCCTATTGGCTATGAGACATTTCTAAATCAATGTATTGACCAAATATGTTTTATATTTCATGGATAAATATGAGATAAAGTATGGATTTTATGGTTTACTAAGCCTAATTATTAAGTCTAGGATTGAATTTAAATATTTAGGGATGAGGGTAGAATGTGTTGGACAAATTTGGATAAAATATTTTTTTAACTTGAGATCAAGTTTAAACTAATGTTAATATGATGGGATATGAGATGAGGTAAGACAAGGTAAAGTATAGTAACTTAGGACATGATCTAGACTGGATTTAGCTCAGTGAGCTATGATAATATTTAAGATTTGATGGGGGAAAAGATTGGCCCAAGAGACTAATTTCAACTAGGGATTGATTGGATTAAGACTAGATCAAGACTAAGGTGATAAAATCAAACATGATAAGATGATTTGATTGATAGTTTTATAGGATTTTGATTATGTGTATGACTCAAACTTGATTAGACATAATCGATCTAATGTTGAGGACCTTGATATTTAAAAAGAGTTATTTTTCTAATGTGGATGAGGACTAACATATGAGTATAGATTCAATAGGATGACTAATATAGTCAAGGGATGGCAAGGTAAAGACTATGATTGGGATAGGTTGATAAGATGTTGGATAAGATGAGGTAAAAATAAATGACCGATTATGGACTAGGGGGACTGAGTAAGTCAAGGTGATGTGTTATTGATTATGGATAATGTGGTCTTAGTTTTATAACACTAGGACCTATTAATTCTAATGCTAAGTTAATAATATGGGGATAGACTATGATAATATATGCTATAAGGATGACAAGAATTTATTAAGATATGTAGGTGATGGGAGGGGTATGACTAGATATATATGGATGATACTAGGATAGGACATGACTAAGATGAGAGTAGGGTAAGATGTAAGTTGAAATAAGATGTACACAAATGTTCAAAGAAAATATGTATAAGATGACATTGGTGAGGATATATAGAATGATGAGACAAGGATATACAAGATGATGATATACAAAGGTGACCTAGATGTGTGTGTATAGGTTTGGGTGAAAGGTTGACTTGGATTAAAAATAACATAGGTTTATCAAAACACTCACCAAATCAATCAAAACATAAACCTAAGATTAGTAAACTAATTGGGAGTGTAACACAATGATGTTACCATATAATAACATCATGAGTGAGGTTATAGGCTAATGACCTATTACTAAATCTCTTAAACCATCTCAACCTTATCTACACATGATGATCATTTGGGAACTAATAATAACTTTGGTATCAAGTTTATTGTTATGGACAATGGTCTTATTCTAGGTTGGATAGACTCTCTAGGGGAATCCCCAATATACACTAGATACAATGGCGTCCAAGTCTATGTAGCATGTTGTCAAATGCTTAGTTTAGAAAATGAACTCTTTCCATTCATGAAATAGCTATATGGGGTTAACCACTTATCCTAATGATATTTTTTCTTGATATTTATCCTCCACTATAACAACAAGTGTTAATTATTGCATGGTGTTAAAATCCATGGTCATTATCCCCCTAATACTATGACAAGTGCATGGGTGTGAATTCCAAATCATATTTCCCATATAAAATAAAAGTGGGGGGGGGGTTTAGTGGTTTTTGATCTTTTAATACTTGTCACTAGGATGCAGGGAGGATAACATACACCACTATAGCCCTTGAATAACACTCAAGCAAGAAAAATATTTATTAACTAATTAATTATGTTTGATAAATAGAAATGTGTGTGTGTGTGTGTATTATATATATAAGATAGTTTTTAAAATTCCAAAATATTTGATAGGTGACCTACAAAGCATGCAATTCATAGTTTCAATTGGAAATGTTGAGGGGCAAGGTATAAGACAAGATGTTAAAAAAATGACTTCAAAGATAATATTTGAGACAAAGATAAAATGTGACCTATAAGTCAATAATTTTATCTAGTAAAAATTGCCACTAGATTCACCCTTATAAAAATTTTAGTCCAATAAGCCTTAATATAAACACTATTTTTTTTTTGGCACTATAAATTTTTTTTTGGATGAGGGGCCATGATATGAGGGTCTAGAAGTGGTATCCCCTAGCAGGATCAAGGGGAAGCACCCCTTCTAGGATTAAGGGGAAGTACCCCTTATAGGGTCAAAGGGCATCAAAAATTAATTTAGATGTGTAAAATAACCAAAATCACTCAAAACATCAATTTACTTCATAATTTATAGCCATTAGACTATAATGAAATAAAAATAGACATTAAAACTAGAATTATAGCCTAAATTTGAATGTGCTAAAAAAGATACAAAACAAGAAAAAGACTTATTAACTATGGATCATGGATTACTTACCAAAGACTCATATTTTTAGCATGATGTTTTCTTGATTAAGATGGCATGGATCTATGGACTCAATGATAGTATGAAGACTTAGAAAGATTATGATAATGTTGATTAATTTGGAAATGGAGAGGAGGTAGATTTAAATAATCCATGGAGGGAATATTAATGACCAATATTAAAAGTTGGGATGAAAAGGATCAATGGTGGAGGATTATCCAAAGAATTTAACATTCTTTAGAAGCCTCTAGAATAGAGGATTCTAGAGAGGAAGGGATAAGATAGAGAGAATTCTATCATTGGATAATTATAGAATCCATTAAGGAGGATAATAAATATTAGTAGGTGGTTAGATAGGTGTTTATATAGGTTATTAGGGATTAGGGATGTAGGAAAGCCTCGGAATAGGCTAGGGTAGGTGGGATTGGAATTTAGATTTCAATATACTAGACAAGTGAGATAAGTTAGTGAATAAGACATGATTATGATAAATAATAGGTTGGTGGGGATAATATAAGGTTAATGGATAAATAATAATTAAGGATGATGTTAGATAAATGACTAGAAGGGGGGATATTAGGACATAATTATAAGAGATAAATAAGATAAGCAAAATTAGTGTCGACTAATAATAATATTAGTGATGATAAATGAAGTGAGAAAATTTATATGTATATAGATGGTTTATGAGTATACAAAATAACCTATGCCTAAAAATAGGAAATAGGACATAGGAAAAAATATATTATAAATAAAATTCATGCAATTGATTTAGGCATCTATAGACTAACAAAATCATGCACAAATTTAAACACCTAGTTTATGGAGCTAAGTAAATATAGTCCATATTCAATACTTTTTTCATCTAAATGTTATCTCAAACATTAAAATACCTAAAAAATATAGTTACATCAATAATATTAGTTATTTCCATAGTAATTTTTAGTCATACTCTACTATGACATTCATATTTTTGTATTACTACCTTGTATTATAAACTATGAATAGTTCACATTTTAATCTTATTAGACCAAATTATATCAAAATAAGGTATAAAAATTGGTGAAACTAATCCTTACCTTTAATATAGTAAACCCTAGGTTTAACTTAGGGTTTGATCCTTCTTTATAGGGTTTTAGATTTCAACATCAAGGTTTTAGACTTGAGTTCTGAGTTCCCTTCATCATATATACAAACTATGAAACTTCTCTTAACCTAGAGTTTCACATGAATTTTCCAATTATATTTTCTTATCCTAGGCTTGTGGCTTTTCCTCCTACATGTTTGACTCATATATTATTCAAAATTACTATTTTTTAAAAATGCTAAGAGGTTTTTTTAGTTATTTGTTTAGATTAGAAATTTAATTTTGTTTGCCAAAATTATCTATTTTTTTAAAAAAATAGGGTTAAATAATATTTTTAGTAAATTTTATATAGAGGGTGAAGGGTGAATTGATTTTCAAAATAATTTATCAATTTCATTTATTTACATATTTTTATTGAAAACATAATTTTTTAATAAACATTCTTCGTAGTTTTATGTTGGTGGTTGGTTCTTTATTTTAGGTATTAAATGATGGATATAATGGATATTCATAGTTTATATTTTGTAATTCAAACAATTATTACTTTAATTATATGTTTTTATCCTAAACTATGAAATATATTTCATAACTATGTAATGAAATGGGTAAAATTCATATACAATAAAACTAAGGCTGAAGTTACTAATGATGAATTCTCAAATATCCTTTGTAATACATATTGTAATAATGTGAAATTGTAAGTGCATCTAAAAATGAATTATTTAATCCCTCATAAAGGTTTTTATAGTTACCATCCTTACAATAGGTTAATTTTATCACTATCTCAATAGGAAGGGTGCATCCTCTTAATGGACTTTATGTGCATGTCTAAACTAAGAGGCTTAATGTGTCTGCTTAAAAATATACATCTTCCAAACCTATGAGAAATTTGTTTTCTAATGAGGATATCCTATATCATATACTTGTAATGAGGTATCCTATATAGGTGATCTAAAATAAAATGTGTCCAAATGTCACATCATATGAGGATAATATCGTAAATGTCAACAATATTAAAAATGTTAATGTCAATTGCACTTCTACCTCCACATTTTAGAATTTTGTGATTAAAAATATTTCATATCAAGTATGGGTTAAAAAATATAATACATCTAAAAATAATGGTTTAATAATATTTCATAAGGTTATAATACTCTAGGTGAAAATTTAAGGGATGTGTTTTGAAACAAGTTGATGACATTACCTCATATGCATCCTCTAAGAAAATATAAATATTATTGTCATTATCATAGAATGCATAGAGATCATACAGATAAATGTTGGGATTTAAATAGAAAATAAATTATATTATTAATAGTGGTGATCCTACATTTTATACATCCATTAAATCATACCTTATATAATTGAGAAACATACTCAAATTGTTGTTACATCTTCTAAGGAAAAAATTATATTGAATAATTTACATAAAGAACAATTGGAAAAGGAAAAATTAATATAGATAATGAAATATGGTATTATATACATAGAAAATTTATTTTTTACTTAACTATATGTTAGATGAATTGTGTATAAACATATAGATCTTATTAACCATTATCTCACATCCACATGCTTTTTATGGGTCTGACCTTCATGATTTATATCATTCACCTAAAATAATTCCATATTCTATGTTTAGACTATTTAAAGTTAACTTGAAAATATTTATTGATCATTATATCAACATTATTACCTTATTTATAAATCCACTAGACTTAGAAAGTTCTAGAATTCTAGACTTATCCAAATCAAGAAGATTAATCTTGTGGTAATTAATAATCACTTTTCAAGTTCAAATCATTGTTATGGGTCATCTTGTAGGTTTCCCATGTCAATGTAATTATAAAGTGCCTAAAGAGTCCCATATATAAATATAATAAGTATAATACTATTCTTATCTAAAAAATACTTATAAATACTCTATTTATCACCTACAAATGCAAAGAGATTACCCTATGATTTCATATTTATCTGTTACTCATAAGAAAGTCATATCCAATCAAAACCAAGCCAAAGTTATCATTTTCCAAATTTTAAAATTTATATCATAGGTTTTATTCATTAAAGGAGCACTATTGCACAAATACACCTAATGGGGAAACTAAATGTCATTTGAATTCCATTTTTATTGTATTGGATATGTGGTAAGTGCTTATGGATTCATCAAGGAGTGGTTTGGGTCATCTCAACCCACCTTATTTACCATTTTAAAAACCAAATCCGAATGTCAAAAGTGAACCTAGGGTTTGAAAGCAAAAGTTAAAGATTTCTATAATTATGTACACATATAACTAATAAATACCACATATATAAATTATTTATAAGTATGTGAAATGGCCTATCAATAGCATAGAAGTAAAAACCATGCAAATGAAACTATCATATTGTATAACATAACATCAAATAGTATCATCTAGAGTTGGATGATTCTATCTAGGTGAATAAAAATACTAAGATCCTAATCTCAGTGACTCATTATCCAATTTTTATCTATTCTTGTCATGTGTATTTAGTCTTAGACCTAAATAGTATAATAATATGATAATTATCTCATTATCTTAGGTATTTTTTATTTATTTCATGCTAATTATCTCATTCTATACTTCACATAATATTCAAAGTAACTGAAATTTATATTTTATTAAATCACATAAATAAGGTAATACATATTGGTGGACACATTTATATATTGAACATATCAAAACCTTATTTTCCCCTTATGGTTTATTACTTCTTTATAGGGTTTCTATTTATTGTTTTAGGGATTTAGTTATGATTTAATTTTTCCATACCAAAAAAAACAAAAAAAAAATTTGGTCCTATCCTTATGTATATTTTAATTATTTTATTCTATGTCATCTAAGATAGAAAATTCCTTTATCCCACTACAGTGAAGTTCTAGATGAAGTGGATCATATATTGAGCATAATCATACTCTTTTGGTTCTATATATATGTCTAAAATAAACACAATGAAGGTTCATTCTTCTTCATATTCTTTTTATTTTTATGCAACAATAATTAATGAATATGTAAAAACACAAGATTATGATCAAATGGTTGTTTAGAACATTTTAATCAAGATAATCAAAAATACCAAGATATAATCCATTATAATGAAATTACTGGGATATATAATAAGTAAATTAAATTCTTGTGTAATTTTAAACTTTAAATTTGTCAAATTGTTGAATAATTAGACAAGGTTTTAAAATTAATCCTAGAATCTAAAGCTGACACAAATATATGGTTGTCATATAGGAGGAATAAAAATGAGATCCCTTTATTATTATTAATCAATATTTTGTAGGTACCAATCTCACCATAGGTGTTTATAATAATACTATTTCTACTATTCCTACATCTATAACTTTGACTAAAAATGTGATGCCCACCCAAAGTATGGGTGATATACGAGCCTTCCCTTAGATTTATATGATTATTCATACATAGTCAACATATGTACATCTGTAGTCATGTAAAATATGAAATTTTACAACTTCAGTATGGGTAAGACACCTAATCCATAGGTCATCTTGTTGGATCACAAAACCCTTCTAGGTTACTTCTTTCACTGATTCCCAATCATCCAAATCTTTTCAAACTTAGCTTTTTCAGATCCAAGTAGCCCTTCTAAGCCTAGATCCATCCCTCCCAGGTCTTTTTCCCTCTAGACAATAGTTCCCAAATAGGATAGGAGTGTTGGAACCTAGGGTGTATTATGTTTGGAACTATTGTCCAAGTTCATTTTTTATCCTAATGGTCATATTTTCTCAAATCTTTATCTTTTTATTTGTCATCCTAATACAAATTCATCTAACCCATGATCATTAATTACCATATAAAAGTCCATTAAAAGTCCATTTATAAGGGTTGGAACTCATTTTAAAGAGAGACACAAGAATACAAGAAAGTACACTCAAGCACTCTTCCCTATTATTTGTACACAACCTTCCAACATTATTTCAATCCTAATCAAGTAATTACACCAGTCCCTAGCTAGCTAAAGCACATCTAATTTCACATTCTAGTTACATTGAACATACACAAATTACACCAAGAAGTTCAATGGGAGAACTACATTATCTTGATCCCTATTCAGAGTATTGGTATATAATAAGAATGCCCAAACATGAGATGTGAAATGCATCCAACGTATCCTTTAAACACTAATCTATTCTCTCTCTCTCTCTCTCTCTCTCTCTCTCTCTCTCTCTCTCTCTCTCTCTCTCTCTCTCTCTCTCTCTCTCTCTCTCTCTCTCTCTCTCTCTCTCTCTCTCTCTCTCTCTCTCTCTCTCTCTCTCTCTCTCTCTCTCTCTCTCCTAATTTTTCAATTCAAGTTCAAGCATTAGGAGATTATAAGAGGTTTAAATATTAAAATAGGCACATAGTGAGCTATACGAGGTCCTAAACCCTAAAATTTTAGTGATAAGGTAATACACATTTTGAACATAACCTAGAAAGATTTTAGCCTCAAGATAAAAGCACCAAAATAGGACTATAACATAGAATAGCAAGGTGTCATATTTTTTTCACTCTTATCCAATCAATAAATGAAGTCCAGAGACTTGTTTCTAACTATTTATCAGTCCTACTCTTCTAGTATCAAAACTTGTCTTAGTCTAAATCAGTGAAAATAAGCTAAGTTCTAATCTCTCTCACTTCCTACTATATTTTAAAAAGGTAAAAAAACAATCTATTTACATAAATTAATAGGTTAATTCTTGCATATTTATTTACTAATTTACATTTCTCATCCCCTTTATTATTTATGAATATCACTCTAATATTTTGAAAATAATAAAACATTTGGTGAACCCGACTTACATTGAATTTTTGCACAAAAACCCTAAAAACCCTAGGGTTAATTATTTCTAATTTTTTATAATATGTTCATGATTTTTCTTGAATTTAAAAATTATAAAACTATAACTTAATTTAAATATTTTAAATAAATTCACCCAAACCCTAGTTTGCACATACTAAGTCCTATTTGCATAGAAACACTTTCAAACCACTAGGAAAAATATATTGCTAATTTTAGAAATATTTTCAGATTTTTCATAAAATTTTCAAGATATATCATATAAATTCATAACAAATTTTTGAAATTATTATACTAATTTAAAAAAAAATCTTTTAAAACCCTAGTTGCATCAACTATTTCCCAACTATTTTTCCAATTTTTTCCAATCATTTTCTACATTTTTAGTTGAAAATCTAACTCAAAAAATCAATTTCAAATTCAAAATTTCAAAGTATTTTGAAAATAATATTTATGAAAAATCCTTAGTTGCATGTACTATCTCCTTTTTGCTTGTTGATGTATCACCTTACATGTTTCAAAGTCCTATGTCCTTTCCATACATATTCAAGTTCCTTGATTAGACTATATTAGTTTAATTTTTGATACTATCATCCAAGTTATTTTCCTTATGCCACATAAATTCCTTGCATCTCTTACTTCAAAATGAAGTGCAATACTTATTGGTAATCATCTTGAGTTCACCCATATTCCTTTAATTAACTCATATATAATGGATAAACAAATAGCTCAGTCTCCTTCCATCGATGCTACACATCTAGATTATATAAATTTTGTTCAAAATAACTCTAACAATGAGCAATATGAAAACAATAATGATGAGATACATGTAGATGCTCATGCTCCACCACATTAGACAACTGAGCCACTTCCATAGATTATTGATGATGAATTTATCCTCAACAAAGATTTGGTTTTACAAAATTTTAGAGAAAGTCTTAAGGAATAGCCTAAATATCATACACTAATTCTAAAATCTATCATGGAAATAAAAGAGGCTAAACAAGTTTAATCTTCTAGTCATTTAGAGCATCTAGTTGAAAATAACACTATGGGGGAAATTATGTCTCAACAACCCCCTATAGCATCCCAACCTTATTCCATGCCCCATAATAACTAGTGTATCCTTATCTCCTAATGTGTCAGCCCTTGTGTAAGAGATAAGATCTCTTCAATCCAAGGTACAAAATCTTGAGCAAGGTATTTCTAGACCTACATAGGCATTATATTATTTTTCTTTATTGCATACACCATTAATACGTCACATTAATTATACACCCTTGCCATAAGGATTTGTTCAACCCAAGATTACTCTTTATGATGACAACGGTAATCCAGAGACACATTCAAGATATTTTCACATAGCATGTTTGGATTATGTACACAATGACTGGCTACTTATAAAAAAATTCCATAAAGCCTAAAGGATTATGCCTTATAATGGTTTTATAGTCTACTAAATCAATCATTCATGACATTCAATCCTTTAGTAGACATGTTCCTAACACATTTTAGTATCAACATTGTTGATAAGGTTTCATATGCACATATTGCAGAATAGAAACAAAGGTCAAATGAGCCTCTAATGTATTATGTTCTTAGATACAAACTATTTTGTCTAAGTTAACTAGCCCCATGTCTGGTCAAAAGCTACAAGACATCTTTAACTAAATCTTTCTACTAGCACTGCATGAATCTATTTTGTTCATAATATTCTTTTCCTTCACTGAATTGTGTCATACACTCAAAAGAAGAAAATTCAAGATAATTTCAATGGGCAAAACCAAGTATTCAAGTATCCTAGATAGAACTAATAATAGTAATAGAAAAGTACCATATAATTTCAAAAACAATGATAATAAGAATCAAAATCAACCTATAGTTAATGCATATTTTAAGCCCCCTTAGCGTGTGATTCTATCAGTACCTCCTCATTGTGCATTTACCAATATATTAGTTCCTCTAGCTAGGTTTTTACAGTAGTTATTATAATACAAGCTCATAACTCTTTCTCTTATTCAAGAAGTAGATTTATCAAAGCCTCTTCCATGGGGATATGATTAACATGCATTTTGTGATTTTCATAGGGCACTATGACATACAACAAATAGATTCATTAGTTTGCAACATAAGTTGTAGGATTTAATTGATGATAATCTACTTGATCTAGCCATTTTAATTGAGCCTCCAAAGGCAAAACCAACACAAGATAAATCTTTGAAAATATTTTTAGATCCATTTACACAACATTATAAACAAGATCAAGTGGACACATCAAGTGTTCACCATACATACTAGGCACCTTTAGTTGAGTCACATCCTTTGAGTGATATGATAAGGGTGTATGAGTCCATATTTATATCTAAGCCTTTGATATATTTTTAAAATCATGAGATTGTGAAGGATAAGATAGGTTATAATGAATTATTTATCAAAGCACATATTCAAAATCAGCCTATTCACAATATACTCATCGATAATGGTTCCAGTCTTAACATGTGCACTTTCACACTTCTACAACATTTGGGTTATTTAAAGTAGGATATCACTTTGATAGACATAGTTATCATTGGTTTTATTAGGTATATACAAGTTCATTTGGTGAGATAGTAATTCCATTATAGGTTGGTCCTACATATGTGGCCACACCATTCACTATAGTTCCTAATGTAGGAGTTTTTAACATATTACTTGGTCACCCATGGATTTAAAATCTTAGGGTAGTACCTTATATAGTTCATATATGCATGAAATTAATTCATGCTAATTATTTTATTATAGTTGGAAAAGTTCCTCATGAGTCACCACTCCCCACTTCAGATCCATCTACCAGCTTCTAATCACCAGCTCTAGTTCTCCCATTGGTTTTAACTTCTCCACTAGTTTTAGTACAACTTACACTTCTGATCTAGCCATAGTTACAACATCCATCACTATTATAGAGGGTTCATATAACCCCACAATTTTAGGATTCTAGATAGCTTTCAGATAAAGTGTTCATACCTAGGATTCTAGATTGTGATCTCATATAGTTACATAGAGAGCACCTATTCACAAAGCTTCTTCTCCTACTTTTAGATGGGTCCTTGAGATCCATATAATTGCATCCACTTCTTAGAGTCATAGAGGGACCCCACATTCAATTTACACTTTAGATATTTTATATTAGTTACAATGTACATAGATTTTAGCTACATAATCTCAGACACTCCATCGTGCTTCATGATCATGCATAATCTCATTATTTGATATAGGAAACCATGATAGGGAGTCACATATGAGACTAATCATTTAGTATAATTTATTTCTAGCATTTATTGTAAATATTATCTCTTATTTGATTTCACATAGTTTAAATATTTTAAAAAATACAAAAATAAATATAACACTGAAAAAACACAAAAACAATCAAAAAATTGCAAAAAAAAACCCAAAAACATTTTTTGATTGTATGCATCATCCATGTTTACATTACTAATATCATGCTAGGACTTACATTTGTTATTTCATGTTATTGTATGTCAATTTATCTACACTATCATACTTCACTTGATCTCTTTTGAGTATGCACAATGATACCTAGTTCTTTGATTACTTCACTCTACCCATCGAAGGGGCATTTCTAATTCTACATTCAAGACACACATAAATATACATATCCATTAAGGGCATATTCTACATGAATACACCATCTAGGTTATGTCATTCCTACACTACACACTCTGAGTTATCATAGTGATAAAAATTCCTTACTAGATTATATAGATTACTACATCGACATTTCACTAGTACCTAACACTTGTGTATTTCTTAGCATATACCTAGTCTTGTACTACACATTTTTTTCATAATTTAAAATTTACTTTGATTAGTTATATGTTTTTATATCTTCCATTTCTTGCTTTTGATTTCATTTCTTTCTTATCACAGCTTGTGTGATTACACTTTCTAGTTCTTTCTTGTCTTTTATTTATGCCTTAGGACATATTCCAATGTCCTTTTCTTCTATTCATGTGTGTGCCTTAGGAAATCTACCAATGTCATTTATTTTTAATCTTTCATGTGCTTATGGCCCTTGTTCCAAATTTTCTTCTTATACTTGTATGTGTATGTGACATTTGAATATGCCTTCCATGCTTATCTTCTAGTTTTAGTGACATGTGTCTATGTCCCTTGTTTGCATGGCCCCTTGGCCACCCTTGTATGATTCTTTATTTATATTCTTGTTTTCATTTTTTCTCCTTATTGTGTGTAATTTTATTATTCTAATCATGTATTTATCTTGATTCTTGGATTCCATGTTGGAGATCATGCTCCATCCCTCCATACAAACTAACAACTAACAACTAATATCTAGCATTTCTAGTTCTAGTCTAGTATCATGTGCATGATTTCACATTTTTATATCTATATAGGCATATTCCTATTGATATAACAATATATAAATTCAAATATTTCTATATCTTGAAATATATTTTCAAATATTCAATGTTTTATCATATATCTATATAGATTAACACACTTGTAAGACTCTTTTCTTATGAGGGCAATCATTCTAGGTTAATCATTCCTACCCTCAGAAGAGGGGAAATCAAATGGGGGTTTGTAATAGAGATCAAACCTCTTACAAATCAAAATAGAAACATTTAAAACACTAAGTACATAATCTAGAGGTTAAACTCGTCAAACCAGAGCAAAAAAATAGTGATAGCTTCATATCAGTAGTTAGTTTTCACATCAAACAATAGCACCAAAAATGGATAGTAGCACCAAACATAGGGTTTTTCACATTTTGGAACTCCTATCTAGGTAGAAAAACACTCATGGTTTCTATAAATAGGTAAAAAATTTAGTTTAAGGATAGTTTTTGCACTTCTAAATCAATTAGATTTAGTATTTTCAATATAGTTTTCTTAGATATCGTGGGTTATCATGCATGGCATGATGGTTCTCAATTTTAGTTAAGATTAGGTAGTTGGCATAAATTCTAGATTATAATCCATATTCTAGACATCTATGATTAGGGTAATGTGTGCAACACATTGGTCTTCTTTTCTTTATGAGTTTAGTTTATTCTAGGAATTATTAGTAGTTGCATGTCTTACTCCATCTACAGGTGGTTGGCATCACATTTGAATTAAAATTTCATACAAGTTTAGATTTTTAAGTACTTGAGTTCCTGAGTTGGATTTAATATAAGCATTTTTCATCAGTTTTGGAGAGGTTTTTATACAATTCTATCATCCATCTTTCAAAATGGCCAAGAATGACCTAGTTTCCAACATATATTTAGGCTATCCACATCACATTGTTAGATTTATAGAACATCCATGGGATCCATGAGCCATCTCATATGACATCTATTTTATACCTTTATCACTTCATAGCTTTACTTTATGGGGAAACAATGGAGCCAAAGGTCTAGCTAACCTTTGTATTCTTGAGCCACCTATTTAGAGGGATTGGACACACAATTTAGACATTGATTAACACATGCATGATTTGTTAACTTCACATAGTTGGTGATGATGAAGCCAAAAGGACAACCTTTGCATTCTTGAGCCATTTTTTAATGAATTAAGTACTCAGCTTTATTCACAACATTACTCTTGATTCAACACACACTCAACATCATCCAACACAGTCTAACATCATAATAGGTTTTGTATTGGTTTGCATACCCAATGAGGTGTATTCATTCCTTTCTCTTCCTATAAATAAGATCTTTTACATTCTTATTTTAGATATAGCATATCTAGTAAGTAATAACCTACTTTATGTTTTCATTGTAGATTCACAGTTCATAGTGTGCTCTCTCTATGCACATCTAACATCACTTAACTTCCTGAGCTTCACCCTTACAGGTAAGTTTAGGTATGCATCTTATTTTTATTTATCCTGGTATTTCACTTTGATACATCACTAGAATAAAGGGGGGAATATGTTGTCATGTAAAATGTGAAATTGCATAACTTTAGTATGGCTAAGACACCTAATCCATGGGTCTTCCTATTGGCTCACATAACTCTTCTAGGCTACTCTTTTCACTGATTCCCAATCATCAAAAGCTCTCTAGACTTAGCTTTTTTAGACCCAAGTAGCCCTTTCAAGCCTAGATCCATCCCATAAGTCTTTTTACCTCTAGATAATAGTGCCCAAATAGGACAAGAGCACTGGAACCTAGGGTGTCATGTTTTTTGGCACTATTGTCTAAGTTCACTTTTTGTCCTAATGCTTAGATTTTATTAAATCCTTATCTTTTTCTCTATCAACCTAATACAAAGTCATCTAACCCATGATAATTAATTACCCTATAAAAAGCCATTCAAAGTCCATTTAGAAGAGTTGACACTCATTTTCAAAAGAGACACAAGAATACAAGCAAGTACACTTGAGCTAACTAAAGTACATCCAATTTCACATTCTAGTTGCATTAATCATACACAAATTACACCAAGAACTTCAATGGGAGAACTACATTATCTTGATCCTTCTTTGAAGAATTGGTATGTAAGAAACATGCCCACATATAGGGTGTGAAGTGCATCTAGAGTATCCTTTACACACTAACCCCTTCTCTATCTCTCTCAATTTTGGAATCAAGTTGAAGCACTAGGAGCTCCTAAGACTTTTAAATATTAAAACAAGAACACAATGAGATCCAAAAGGTCCTAGACCCTAAAATATTAGTGATAGGGTAACACAAGCATTTTGAATAGAACCCAGAAATAGTTTAGCCTTAAGACAATAGTGCCAGAATAGGACTATAGCACTGGATAGTAGGGTGTATTATTTTTAGTGCTCCTATCCAATCAAGAAATGAAGTATAGAGACCTATTTCTAACTATTTATCACTCTTGTTTCTCTAATATTAGAACTTTTTTTTAGTTTAGGTTAGCTTAAATAAGCTAATTTCTAATCTTTCTCACTTCATACTATATTTACAAAAGGTAAAAATACAATCTATTTACATAAATTAGTAGGTCAATTCTTGCATATTTATTTATTTATTTACATTTCTCAACCATTTTATTATTTAATAATATAACTCTAATATTCTAAAAACAATAAAACAACATCCTATGATGAATATACACGTGACATCATATTCCTTTCATACTACATTATCCTTCAATTAGAAAGTTATAGATTTGAAGGATAAGGTGTTATGATAAGAACATAGTGATTATAGAGTTAGTCATTCAAAAAATTTAGATTCATTACTTTATAATCCATTATCACCATAGATATCAAACTATCTATTATTTATGGGTTTATATCTTTTAAGATTACAATCGATGATAGTAAAGGTAATCTAGAGCAACACCTAAGATACTTTCATGAAACATGTTTATATTATACATACAATAATAGATTATTTAAAAATTTATTTCCATGAAGTCTTAAGGACTATGCTCTACAATGGTTCTATGATCTCACATTATAGTTGATTAGGGCATTTGATCCTTTGATAAATCAATTTATAGAACTTATTAAAAAAATTGTTTCCATGAAGTCTTAAGGAATATGATCTACAATGGTTATATTATCTCACATTATAGTTAATTAAGGAATTCAATACTTTGACAAATCAACTTATAGAAAATTTATTGATCAATATCAGTGAGAAATTATCTTATTATTAAATTTCAAAACTTAAGCAACAATTCAATGAACTAATAAGTGACTATGTGCTATGGTATAAAACCATGATTTCTAAGATGAAAAATCATATGGATAAAAATTAGTTAAAATATATCTTAAAACAAAGTTTGATTTATCCTCTCCACAAATCCATTGTGTTCCATAAAGTCAAATAATTTGATGAGTTATGCCATATAGTTAAATATAAAGAAGTTAATATTATTGCTTTGAAAAGAATCGATAATGTGTCTATTGATAAAACTTATTTAACTTCATATTTTAAAATAAAAAAGGTTATAAGGTTAAATAATATGATGCTAAAAATTAGTAAAAGATAATAGTTAATGCAGTATCATAATCTACTAACTAGCTTGTCCTATCCACTCCAAAAAGGCGATAATTTTAGTGATTACCTCAACCTCCTCATATCTTATTACAAAAAAATTGTTGCTTATATAACATGACCTAATTTCATCTAGGAAATTAATGAACCTATTTTTAAATCTTTTAAAACATATTTCTACCTTCAAATACAATTTTTAAAGTGTTTTGGGTGTGAAGTGCAACTTTCATTTGTTACCACTAGGCACATTTAAAATATAGTTTCACACCATTAAACGAAGTCAAATTTTTCAATAATTTTTCATGATGCTATTAATATATAATTATAATGTGATGGTAAAAAAATTATAGAAAATTCCTTCCCACATGATAAATTCATAGCAATCAAAACTACCTTCTGTGTTGATTTCTATATTTTTAGTTTTCACATTTTACATGAAATCACTTTTAGGGAGACATTTTGCATGGCCAAAACATATCCATTCTTATCATGACATTTTCCAATATTTTATAAAAATGTGAGGATAATTTTATGGTGAAAAAATTCACACAATTTTTTTTCCATGTGCCAAATGCACAATAAACAAAATAGGATTTTATATTGATTTTTAATTAATCATTTTTTTCATTTTTTACATCTTTCTATTTCCAAATCTATGTAGTGTGCACCCTTCAAACCTATTTTTTAGTTGAAATTTATATTTAATTTAATTGAAATTTTAAATGATAATAGATATATGTCATTATAATACCATGGTTAAATAATGTTTATGAATTTACATTTTAGGTGTTAAATGCATAACAATCAGAACTAAATTTTGTACTGATTCATGCATTTTTAGTTATCAAATCTACCTATTCCACACTTTTAAAACTTACTTTAACACATTTATTTTTATTGAAAACTTGTATTATAATATAAAAATGTGATAATAATGTGAAGGTAAAATTAGGTTTCATATAATTTAAAACTAACTCTTAATTACACAGAAATAAAAATTGGCATTTGAATTGATCTTTAAAATTAGCTAACAAGCACTTTTCATAAGGCATTTTACACAATCAAAATGCATCCATTTATTATTAAATTTTTAAAGAGAGTATTTAAATTGAATAAGAATATAATGGTAAAAAATCAAACAATTTTTTTTACCAGATGTGAAAATTGTAGTCATAAAAATTTCCTTTTGCATTGTTTATGTGCTTTCCAATTGTAAAATCTTGTTAGTGTGCAATAGTTATACCTAATTTTTCAAGGATAAATGAATTCATATTATAAAATATTTTTTCATTATTATATCCAAATTTAACTAAAATAAAAATTTAAAAATGGTTGTATAAAATTCCCTCTAACATGCAAAATGTGCAACATTAAAAATTGGCTTCTACACTAAATTTCACTTAGTAATTTTCTATCTTTCCTATTGCCAAATATAATGAGTGCACATGTTTAAATCCTATTTTCACATGGAAAAAAATAATAAATTATAATATTTTTTTTCATGAAAATATACATATGTTAGGATAATATAATGGTGAAGGAATTTGCACAAAATTACTTCAAATGCATAAAGTTCACAGCCATTAAGAATGACAAGTGTATTGATTTTTTTGTTTTCCCAGTGATCATATCAGACTAGAAAGCACTTTTCAAGAGGAAGTTCACATAAATAAATTGGATATAATTAAATTAAAAAATTTCATGATGATATTAAAGTGTAGTAAGAAGGTGAAGGTCAATAAAGTCACATAAAATTCATTCCCTTGTGGAAAAGTCACAGAGTTGAAAACTTGATTTTACATTGATTCTTAATTAGTTATTTTTTGCATTTCCAATTTTCAAATATGACCAATGCATAATTTTGAAAAAAAAATTCACATGTTAAAATGAAGTATAAATTTATTCAAATTTTGTATTATAATATTATGATGTTCATAGAATACAATTTCATGAGTCTTGTAGTGATTGTGTTTTTGAATGAAAATATATGACGGTGGGAAGTGACCATTCTAGAAAGATTTGTCACTTGGGAAACTTTTGAGTAGAAAACACTTAAAAGTAAATGCAAAAGGATTACATTGATTTTTAAAAAAACTAAACATACATTTTTTGAGTGTATTTTCAATATCTTTATATTAATTCAAAATATTATGGGTATAGATTATGATTTAACATACAAATTTATTTTTTAGTTAATGTTGAAGGTGATGATGTGGTTGCACATGAATGTGTTAGTCTTTAAGACATATATTTTGATCCATGGCTCCATTTTTTTAATTTATTGTGTTATGAATCTAGTTTCTTAATATTCACAATGGTGTTATTTTAAAATTGGAAAAATGGAAGATGACAAACATTTAAATATTTTAATCTTAGGACTCTATTGCTTCTAAGTACTGCATGTTTTTAATTTTTGATATCTTTCACCTTTGCTAAGAAATTAATATGTTTTTATTTAATTTTTTGGTAGAATTTAACTAATATAAGTATATTATTAAAGGGATGACTTGTCAAAAACATTAAATGGAGCCATGAATCATGCATTAGAAGTGTACAAAGGAGATAGAGCAGGAAGGAATTTTGCATAGATGAATGGGCCCTTGTATTAAATGTGGAAACTTTAGATATTTTATTATACCAAATTATTATATACCATTTGAATTTAATATGATCCTATATTTAAGTATTTAAATGTGTATTTCCTTGGATATGTAATTTCACATTAAATTAGGCCTGGGTTGGTGCTAATTATTCAAAGTTTGTAACTACCTATTGGGTGGGTGATATTAGATTATTAAAATTTATATAAAAGTCATCCATAAGACAAAGTTAGGGGATGGTTGATTAGTATTATAAATATAATAGAAAGACCAAATAATTATTTTCTTGTAATTTATTATTTTTCATGGTTAGTTTTTATTGTGAGAAATTCTATTGTGAAACATTTTTTGTACTTCCCCTGATTATGGCGGATCCAAACATTATTTTTCAAAAAATATCTTTGAATTTAAAGGTTATAAAGATTATTCATTATCTACACATGTGTGATTTTTTCTATATTTATTCATAGCTAAAAACCTCAAAATCTTGCTTGTTCATGATAGTGTACATAAAGGTCATGCACCAAAATGATACCATGAAGTTAATATAATTAATGAATCAAATTTATCTTCACTAAAAAACATGCTTACATATTTCTCTTTTCCCTTATTTTTTTTTCTCTTTTTTATAACTATGTTAGAGTAGGTAGATTATAAATGAAAGTTACAATCTACATTTACATGTATATATTGATTGTAAACCCTATTTATCATTGATGTTAATGTATTATTGAATCCATGTATGCAATGAATAATCATTAGATCAGGTGTAATTCCATGATAAATCCATTTTTACTAATTTTATAGGGAATGGATTCATAAGACCAACATTATCCATTATTTATCTAAATATATTTTAAACATGCCCATTGAAATATAATAGTTTCACATCAACAATTGGGTTACCCTACAAGACAAGACCTATCATTAATAGATCTTGAGTAAAATTTGTTTCCTTTTAGGAGGGTTTGGGTGGATTTATAACATGTATAAGTTAGTGTGTTAAATGACCCAACAATATATTATCTCTATAAATTGGGTCTGAGTGGATTATTTCTAGCCTATCATTGATTTCTTTTGGTATTTATAATTTCTTTTGGTATTTTGGCCATCTTTTATGCTTTGTTTCGACCCTATTATGTGCTTAAAACACACACCAATAGATTGGTAGTAATAAGGATAGCCTAAATGGAGTACTGAGTATTTTTTACATTTGATTTTAGTCTTATTGCCTACCTTTGAACCCACCAATGGCCTTAGCTTGGATGGGTGTAATTTTTTACCCTATGAACAATCCAGGGATGTTCATGACTTGTCCAAGAATCCTAACAATTTTTTTACAAAATATACACATGAAGGAACTCACACTACTAAATAAAACATCAAATAATTTAAGGAAGCTATCATCTAAATCCATATCTAACATGATGATGTTTTTTTTCACTTATTTACCTATTCCCTAGATGAATATGATTATTATTAGCATATAGGTATTCCAAATGGATGCATTATTTCATGTAATATCTTTGAAAATTTGTTTATTAATCATTTTAGTGTGCCTATTGATATTACTACATTTTATTATTAGTTTGCTACATTCTATAGGGAATCTAATGAACTAATGATCTCATTTAATAGTCATTTTCACTAACTATACAAGAGGTTAAAAGACCCATTCCTATAGATAGAGGTGGTTGATATTGAAGTTTATCTTAAAACATTAGTTCCCTTAACTACTATGATTATTCAAAGGACCACATATACACTCATATCTTTAACATCAACTTATCAAGAGACCTTCATTATTGAACAAAAAATGATGCCACATGGAGATGATGTTGACTATATTTACTCTTAGGAAAAAATGGGTGTTCACACCCAAGATCCTCAAACTTATTGGCTTATATGTCATCTTGTAGAACAATGTATGTCTTATAATAAAACCTTGCCTCAAGCTCATGTCTAGTCCAACTTCCAAATGATAAATGAAAACCATGTTGTGGTTTCTAATGTATATGATTATGATAGTTTAAATTTTGATCAACATAATGTTTTACCTTGTTCTAGTGATCAAGTGTCTTCAGGTGATTTTAGTAATTAAGTGTAATTTACTGTAGGAGATACTTTATGAGCAATGCATGGGATAACTTATGAGTTTGCACTCCCAAGTTCCCAACTTGAAAATTATGAATATAAAAATGAGACTAATGCATAAGTAGTCATGTTGATAGGAAATGTCCCATTAATAAATCAATAACATGTCTTTGAAAGTAGTGATGAAGATGATTCTGATGATGAAGAAATAATAGTCATATCAGGTAATCTCCCACATGAAGGGTAAATTATCAAAGAGATATGTGTAGAATAGGAATAATTAATCACTTATTATAGTTAAACTGAATATGAAATAGAAGAATTAGAGAAAATAGATAAATAAAATGCATGCCATACATCTAAAATATCCATGTCATATGTTTTTGTTCCTACATTTGAAAAGCTAGTTCCAAAAGATTAATAACTTAATTAAAATGAATAAAATCCCATCCCTTAATTAGATATGGATGAAGTAGAAGAAAAAAAATTTGTTACCCTTGCATCTGAGAATTGAATTCTTTGAATAAACTTATACAATGGGATTACATCAGCCATGAAATCCACATAGTAATAGACACAGTCAAGTCTAAAATAAATAGCATTAGATGTGATGAATTGAATGAAGAAATGAATCTCATGAGAGTTGAAGTTGAAAATTATGTAATATAAAACAACTCTCCACACACTTCAACCACTGACAGTAATGATATAAGGTCTTTGACTTGGGAATAACCAAGTCCATGTCTTATGAATGATGGAAATTACAACATGGATGATACTAAAGTGTTCATGTTAACTAAATAACATCTAATAGTGGATTGATTACTTGGTTATCACCAAGAAATGTTTTTTACCAGATTGGGTATACAAGTTACTTTAGTATGTATTGATTCCCACCCCTATTCCTCACCATAATTTAATGTTTAGGTAGAGATATTTTTTTGAAATTTATTCTAATTACTTATTGATAATTAAATGTAAATGTATGAATTAGTTTTATGGCATAAATATGAATAATTTGCATGAAAAAATGTTAATAATATTATTTGGGATAGTATTTTCAAACATAAAGGATAACATAAACATAAGTACATGTCTTCCTTTGGTAGGATCCCTACCAACCTTCTAAAAATTTTGAACATCAATATGTTTGTTATAAGGTGTCTAACTACTAAAGACTTTTTATTTCTTGAAAATGGACAACTCCTCAAACTTTATTTCTAGGCATGCATTTACTTGAATGATATTTTAAATAATTTTCTTTTGTTGCTTTACTTTTCTTTCCTTGCTTGTTTTCTTTTCTATTATATTGTTTAGTTTAGGTATATTTTATTACTTTGATTTCTAATTTCTTTATTGGGTATATCCCAATTTTTTTAGCTTGGTTCCACATTTTTCAATTAAATATGATGAAGTGAAAGGCTTATAAATAAGTATCAAAAGTGAAATTTTATGAGAGGATGTTCTTTGAGTTATTTTATTACCTAAGACCCTATTATTGAGTAATTTTTAATGGCTTAGAATATTGTATGTGTTATAAAATTGTTATTATTTTGTTGAATTTGGGTAAAATTAGTTGGATATTGAAGGTATTCCCTTGACACCAAGCAAAAATTTCATATCTTAAAAGGTTTAGAAGTATGCTTGGGTGAACTTGTTGTGATGAAAGCCTAGGGTAAAAAATCTATAGTCATGCCTTTCATTTCCCATATTGGTCCCAAACCTTGAAGTAAGACATAAAATAAGAAATAAAAGTGAAAAGTGAAAATAAATAAAATCAATTTTAGGAAATCTCAGTCTTGGGTGATTTAGGCAATCTCTAGTGTCAGATTTTAGGCCTAGCTATCAATAGAATAAGGTTTTGAGTGGGATCAAATATAACTCCGTTAGGGATATATATTCTTGTTTAGTAGTAGATCAATGTCTAGGAAAACATTAACAAGGTAGGACTTACTATTCTGATGGTTACAGTCATAGTAATTAATCCTTGTAGGTCATTTAAATGGTAATCAACTTCATTTTTCATACACTAGGTTAATAAGGGTGTTGAATTTAGTCACTTAGTTGCTCCCATTTTCTTCCTTCTTAGATTTTTTCATGTTTCATGCTCTGTTTTAGTCATAAATTCTAGGTTCTTTGACTATATATTTGTTCTAAAATACTCAAGTGTATTTTCTAATAGAGTTATCATTTATTGTTACTTTCACAACACATTAATTTCCTAAATGAAATCATGAAACCTTTTTTTATCTTTTGAAACCTGGTTCTACCTTCAAATACAAATTTTAAAATGTTTTGGGTGCATAGTGTAGCTTTCATTTATCACTACTACACATTTTTCAAACTTAGTTTTGCACCATTAGACAAAGTCAAATTCTATAATAATTTTTCATGATGATAGTCATACACCATTATAATGTAATGGTTAAAAAAATGACAAAAAATTATTTCCCACGTGATAATTCATAGTAATCAAAAATACCTTCTATGTTGATTTTTGTGTTTTTCTATTATTTAAATTTTATCAAAAATCAAATTTAGGGAGGCATTTCACATGGCCAAAACATATCCATTTATCATGAAATTTACTAATATAGTAGAAAAATGTGGGAATAATATTATGGTTAAAAAAATCACACAAAATTATTTTTTATATGTCAAATATGTAGAAATCAAATCTAGGTTTTATTCTTATTTTTACTTGGTCCTTTTTTGCATCTCCCACTTTACAAATCTACCCACTACGTACCCTTCAAACCTATTTTCATAGTGGTAAATTATATTCAATTTATTTGAAAATCTATACAACTATAGCCATGTGTCATTAAAATACCATGGTGAAATAAGTCATAAAAAATTACCTTATAGGATTTAAATGCACAACAGTCAAAATTGCCTTCTACATTGATTCTTACATTTCTAGTTATCAAATCTACCTAGTGCGTATGTTTAAAACTTACTTTCACACATTCAAATCACATTTAGTTTTGTTAAAAAATTGTATTACAATAGAAAAATGTGAGGATAATGTAAAGGTAACATTAATTTGCACAAAATTAAAATCTAAATATTAAATTCATGAAAAAAAAATTGGCATTCGAATTGATTTTTCTTCTTTTTTTTGTGTTTCTATTTTTCAAATTTCACTAACAAGCACTTTTCATAAGGAATTTCACATAGACAAAACCCATCTATTTATTATAATTTTTTTCATGAGAGTATAAAAATGTCATTAGAATACAATGCTAGAATAATTCACACATAATTATTTACCAAATGTGAAAATTATAGTCATAGAAATTGCCTTTTATGTTGTTTCTACACTTTCTAGTTGTAAAATCTTGTCAGTACGCACTCTTTAGACCTAATTTCATAGGTATAAATGAAGTCAAATTCTATAAGAAATCAGCATTATTATGATCAAATTTCATTAGAATATAATTTTAAAAAAATTATCATAGAATTACCTCCCACGCATAAATTATGTAGCATTAAAAATTAGTGTCTGCAATAAATTTTATATTTTCTTTCTTGTTGCCAAATATAGCCAATATGCACATATAAAACCTAGTTTTATAGGGCAAAAACATATTAAATTACACTAAATTGTTTTGTGAACATATAAATATATTATGATAATATAATGGTGATGTAAATTGCATGAAATTGCTTCTCATATGCAAAGTGCACACTTATGAAAACTAACATGCGCACTTATTTATGTTCTTCTTAGTGATCAAATTAGACTAGAAAAATATTTTGAAGAGGAAGTTCACAAAACTAAATGGGATATAATCACCTTCAAAAATTTCATGGTGATATTAAAATATGGAAAGAATGTGAAGGTGAAGAAATTCATATAAAATTCAATCCCATGTGGAAATGTTGTAGAGTTAAAAATTTGATTTTACACTAATTCTTGGTCATTTTCTATCTTTTCTAGTTCTAAAATATACCTAGTGCATGCTATTCAAACCTAATTTCACACAACCAAATAAGGTAAATCATATGATAAACTTATGTGATTAAGATAAATTTGGGTTAATTAGAGGGTGAATAAAGTCATAGAAAATTTATTATCACGTGGGAAAGTTGTAGATTAAAAATTTGATTTTACACTAATTTCAACTATCATTTTTTTCATTTCCAGCTTTCAAATATGAAAAGTGTGCACTTTTGAAACCTATTTTCATAGGAAAAAATGAATTCAAAATTGATTCAAATTTTTTATTATAATTCCTCGATGTTAGTAAAATACAATTTCATTAGTCACATAGTGATTGTAGTTTCAAATGAAAGGATATGACAATGGGAAGTGACCCTTCTAGAAAGATTTATCAGTTGAGAAAGTTTTGAGTAGAAACCACTTAAATGGAAATGTATAGGGACTAACTTTATTGCTTAAAAAAAATAAAAATATCTTTTTGATCATATTTTTAAGAGATTTATATTAATATAAGATATAGTGGGTATTGATTATGCTTTATCCTATGAATTTATGTTTTAGTGTATTTTTAAAGTGTTGATGTGGTTATGCATAAATATGTGTTGGTTTTTAATCTATATATTTTGATTTTTATCTCTATTTTTTATTTAGTTTATTGTGTTATAAATTTTGTTTCTCCATATTCACAATGGTGTTAGTTTAAATGTGTAAAAATGAAATATGACAAACATGTCAATATTTAAATCTTGTGATTCTACTGCTTCTAAATATTATGTATTTTTATATATTTCAGCATTAATAATAAATTAATAGGTTTTTATTTAATATTTTTGTAATATTTGGCCAAGAGAAATGCATTATTAAAGGTAAGACTTGTCACCAACATTGAATGGAGCTATCACTTGCAATTGGAAGTGTACAAAAGAGACATAATAGGAAGGAACTTTTCATAGATGAATGGGCTCTTGTGATAAAAGTAGACACTCATGATATTATATTATTCTAAAATAATTCTATGCCACTTAAAATTAATGTGATCCTATCATTAATTATTTTGGCATGTATTGCCTTAGATATATAATTCCAGATTTAATTGGGCTTGTTGTTGCATATTATTTAATGATTTTAGCCACTTGGTGGGTGGGTGATATTTGATTGAAAAGATATATAAAAATAGAAATAATATTGAGTTAGGGTCTAGTTGATTAGTATTATAAATAGAATATGAAAACCAGACACATCTTTTCCTATAGTTTATCATTTTTCATAGTTACTTTTTATTGTGAGCAATGTTATTATGAAGCATTTTTTATTTACTTCTCCTTATTATGGTGGATCTAAACATTGTTTTTCAATAAAATATCTATAAATTTTAAGGTTGTGAAGAATATTATTCATTATCTATGAATATATATGATGTTTTTTTATATTCCTTCATACTTGAATACCTCAAACTCTTGCATCATCTTTTTTCATGACTCTGTGCATACTAATAAACCAACATATTGATTTCATGGAGTTAATCTAATAAAATTAATAATAATTATATTCACTAAAAATAAATCTTACATCTTTCTCTTTTCCCTTCTCTTTCTCTCTTCTTTAGAAATCTATTAGAGTAGGTAGAATAGATTTAAAAGTTACAATCTGCATTTGCATGTATATCTTTATTACAAAAAATGTTTATCATTATTTTTAGTGTTTTATTGAATCCATGTATTTAATGAAAAATCATTATATCATTTTTATTTTAGTGACAAATCCACTTTTATTGATTTTTTAGGAAACAAATCCATAAGACCAACATTATCCATCATTTATCTAAATATATTCCAAACATGCTTCTTGAAATAGAATAGTTTTACATCAATAATTGGGTTACATTTCAAGATAATACCTAGTATCAATAGACATTTGGGAGATTTCATCTCCTTTCAGGATATATTGGATGGATTTCCACTCTTCTAAATTTGGTGTGTCAAACAACCCATCAACACAAAGTTACTAAAGTGAAACCTTATATCTCCCCCTTTAACAAAAGAGGTTTATATTATTAGGCTTACACCTATGGGATATGATATTAATAAATATTGTAATTATAACTTAAATTTTGTAAATTTTATGCATAAATTCTGAAAATACAATATCTCTTTAATGACAACATTATTGAACTTATCATAGCTACAAATGATTCAAGACCACAACCTAATAGAAATATAATGTTTATTTTTTTTTACAATATCGTTCCAAATAATTCCATCACAAAAAATAAGGATACTAATGAGCTGCATATAAAATACAATGCATATCCTTTTCCTTCAACAAATGAGCATCGATTGAACTATCTTATAGTTACACTTATAGGCATATTAATACAATGACCTACAATTAAATTTGTTGATAATGAGATTATGGAAGATGAATTTGATTTAAATAATTTATATGTAAAATCATTCATTAACTCACATATTATTCATAATTTCATGATAGACAATGGTTCAAGGAAAAAAAATTGTATGATGACACTTATTCATATTGTTGGATACACATATTAGGATTATAAGTATACAACTAAGATATTTGAAAGATTTAATACAAAAAGAAATAACACCATAGGAAAAATAATTGATTTATCTTTTTTATGATTTTATAATGTAATCCTAGTTTGATAAAGTGAGTAATAAATTAGGTAATAAAATACTAAAGTATTAACAACCATTGATTTGCATAAAAAATGATTTATTTCAATATTCTATAAATAGAAATGAACTATAAAAGGTGTACTTAGATATAAAATATGACTAATATAAACAATTGGTAAGATAGGATGTGATGTAGGAGTAGGGTAGATTGTCATTAGTGGATAACATGTATCTTAACCCTCTTTAGATAATAACATGACACTCTTTTCCAATAGCACACTATGATATAGACCTTTTGTGTAGTGATAATGACCCTATGCAGGTGAAGCAATGAAATTATGGGTATAGATTTAATCTAATTTTGGGAAGCTCATATCTATGTTACGAAGACATAAATCATCACTTGTTTTATGATTTGATTCATTTCACTATGAAACCATATACCTCCATGTTTACTAGGGTTTTATGAACATAAGTGGAAGGAGAGTGTCATTAGTAGGGTATATTGGGTGTGACCTCAAAACCCCTTATTCTAATCACCACCTACATACTAATACCTCAAATGGGATCAAGCCTGATGTAGTTTTCCCAATCTATGTGCTGGTGAAAGTGAGAGTGATGCTAACATGTCTGAGTATGAATGTCAATTTGAATGCTTTGAGAATGAATTTGAGACTATAAAACTAAGTTCTAGGCTACTTGTAGATGGATGTTTGTAGAATTATAGGTAAATAAAAATCAATAACTTTAAATTTCATGACTATTTTTGAGTTTATTATAGAGAATTACATATATCTGATAAATAAATGAGAGTGGCCTTTATATAGTGTTTTGATGCTTGTTGAGACATGAAATTAGTTTAGGTTAACCCTAAGATGATTCAAGAAGTGGAAATATATCCATTAGGGGAAAGGGAAGGTAAGGGTCAATAATGTTATCCCTTTTTATAATAACACACTACATTATATAATAATTGGGACACACTATTGTCTAGGTGGTTGGCACATGTGAAAAATGATTGGGGATTCCTAAATGATGGTTTAATGAGTCTCTTATTATATCTGAGCATAGGTTAGATGTGAATATAATATGTAAAAGGATAAAAAATAGGGCCCTAATTTAGGTTTAGGGATAAACTAAAGATAGGGTGGTCAAGTGACACTCTTTTCATTAAAATGACATTTTATATTACTAAAATTGGGTTACCTCTTTAAGAGACACCCCACAATAGTTTTTAATTTATTCTCTATTTTATTGAGCACATGGGTATTTGATTTGTTGTTAGGATTCCCTTAGATAGTCAACATTTTTGGAGTACCATCTTTAGTGCATATATATGTCAAATATATATATTAAAAACAAAGTGGTGATATTTTTAGGTATTTTATTATGAGTATCCTATTAAGCTAGATGCATTTCCTCCTCCACTTCACACCACCATAATAATTAGTTATTCCACCTATTCAATATCATTTAAAGCATTAAATTATAAAATCTACTAAGGGTTAATTCTATGTGGTAAATTTAGATGAATGTAGTTAAATTTCCTAGATGACTAGTACTTCAACACACATTACATCAAAGGGTCATTCAAGAATCATGACAAATAGTATTTACTCCACATATTAGTATAGTGTTACATATAATGAAAAAAATTCCAAAAAAATACATAGGCACAAGTTTTTCCATTTATAAAATGGATTCCAAAGGATACTATGCTTCTTAGAGATATTGATCATACATAGGATTGTATGAGTCATGATGATGATGTTAGTTATATTACAATACAATATCATTTTCTTATATTATGATATAGATATACATGACACTCTTTACTAATGATAAGTGACAAATCTCATGTTTAAGATAACAACTCCACATGACCATACCTAGATTGGTTCATTGGTTAGCTTCTCGTGTAATAAGCATATTTAAAAAATATAAATTAATCAAACTATTCTTAAGAAAAAAATCAAGACTTGAGAATGACATGTTTTCTAGTTTTCATTATTCATTTATGTTATTTATTACATGTTTTGTAGTTTAAATATAATTTTTCATACACACATTCATTTCAATGTATATATGAGTGGTATGTAGGGCATACATATTACACATAATACATGTAGGACATTACTATACCCAGGGGCCATGCCAATATTGGGGGAATATTATTCCATAGGTCACATTGATATAGGTTATATATTTATAT